>OW026366.1:130343536-130805391 GCA_932273885.2 Leucozona laternaria | reverse complement strand
AATAATAATAATAATAATAATAATAATAATAATAATAATAATAATAATAATAATAATAATGATAATAATAATAATAATAGCAATAACCCAAGTACGTCAACAACACATGTCCGGAGTGTTTTGAGACCGATATCCGGATCAACCACCCGTACAGGAGCACCAAGACAACGGATTCAATGGACAACTCAAATGAACAAAGATGTCATTCGTTGTTATTTCTTGGCCACAAAATTAGAAACCCAGTTACATGTTTACAGAACCTTCTTAAGAAATTTATTCCTACGTTCGCATCCAGAACTCAATCATCTTTCGGAACAAAACATTGCTGATCGCAGAAGGGCAATAATAAAAAATAATCTTCTTAGTGCTACTGAAGTAAACGACATAAAAACACAAGCCTCGCAAGAACTTAGAGCAATTGACAACCCGTCACTATTGATAGAGGACACTGAAGTAGTGCAAGAAGATGAGCCACAAACCACAGCACAGATGGCACCCACACGCAATGATAATAATCTTTTGCCTTCGAATCCTTCAAATAGCAACGAAAACCTCAGATCTGGAAGACTGAGTGTTACAAGTATGAATGCAGAAGGTGAAAATGTTTTGCTTGAAAGACTTTTATATAACTTCAGATCGGCGCAAGAAGAATTAGAAAATGCATGTCCTAGTCGAAGAGAAACTAAGAATAACCCCTGAAGTTAATAATATGCTTTCAATTTTAAATCAACAAATCTTGCCAACTCACTTTGAAACTATTAACGATTTGAACCAAATCAACAATCTTGTTTATGTTTCAGCGGTGTCGATGGTAAGAACACTTGAATTAAGCACATCAGCGCCCCAAGAAACTCGCAGAAGAGTAGCACCTCGCCCGCAAATAATACCAGCATGGGAAAAGAGACTACATACGAAAATAGAACGTCTTCGAAAGGAAATGGGCCAACTTACGGAATACGCGAAAGGAGTACCTTCTACGAGGCTTATCTACATTGTTAACAATATTATAAAACCCCTCACGCATAGGGAACTGACTGTGAACCAGTTAACAGAAATCAAGGATAAGAAAAGACAACAACTGGCAGCTTGTAGCAAAAGATTGGCAAGGTACAGAAAAAGTCGAACTAGAAAACAGCATAATAACTCATTTAAAGCTGACCAGAGAAAGTTTTACCGAAAATTGAAAGAGAACCCGACACAACAAACAATAACCGTTCCAATTGAAATGGCTTCAACCTATTGGTCGGGAATATGGTCTGAGCCAAGAAACTTTCAAGAAAATTCAAATTGGCTAGAAGAGGAGCAGGCAGAAGTAAGCAATATTGTACCAATGAGTCAAGAGGAAGTTACCACGGATGAAATTAAGGAAGCTGTAAGCCAAACAGAGAACTGGAAGGCGCCAGGGCCAGATAGAATACACAACTTCTGGATAAAACATCTCTCAGCTCTACATGCTCATGTTGCAAGGTGTTTCACAGATATATTCCTTCATCCAGAGAATATACCTAACTACCTAGCAGTTGGAAATACATACCTTTTACCGAAAGGTGGAGATGGAGGAGACCCAGCCCAGTATCGTCCAATTACTTGTTTGAACACAATATACAAGCTGTTAACAAAGGTAATAGCAAACAGAGTGTATACTCACTGCAGCAGGAACAACATCATAACTCAAGAACAAAAAGGCTGCAGTAAAAATTCAAAGGGATGTAAAGATCAGCTAATAATAGACTCGGTCATAGTGCAACAAGCTGTAAAAAAGAAAAAGAACTTAAGTATGTGTTTTATAGACTATAAGAAAGCGTTTGACTCATTACCACATACGTACCTGATACAAATATTACACCTCTATGGAATAAATAATAACATCATAGCTACATTGAAACATCTCATGTCCATATGGAATGTTAAGCTACATTTAGGGGGACAAAGCAGCGACCCAATCAATATTAAAAATGGCATACTCCAAGGAGATGCATTTAGCCCCCTATGGTTCTGCCTGGCACTAAACCCACTAAGCAAACTGATCAAAAGATCGAAAATCGGATACGAGTTGAAAGGAAATAGCCATAAGACAAGCGTCAACCATCTGCTTTTTGTTGATGATTTAAAACTCTATGCCTCAAACAAGGAGAAGATGCATCGATTAATCAGCATAGTGAAGGCATTCAGCGATGACATTAGTATGGAGTTTGGCTTGGAAAAATGCAAAATCGTCAACCTATTTCGAGGAAAAGTTCAAGCTGCAACAGACGGATATCCAATAAATGAAAATCAGATTATTGGCGAGTTGGCTGATGGGGACAGTTATAAGTACTTGGGCATGCTTCAGCTGAAAGGGTTGTGCTTAACAGAAATAAAAGAGCACCTCAAAAAAGAATTTAAAAGCAGACTTAAATTAATTTTAAGGACTGATCTTAACGCTGGAAATAAAATAACAGCAATAAACACGTGGGCGATACCGGTCCTAACATACTCTTTTGGAGTGCTCAAATGGTCTGACACTGATCTTGAACACATTGCCATGGATGTCAGAACACATATGTCGAGAGCACAGTCACACCACCCAAAAAGTGCTATAGAACGGATGGTCTTACCTCGGATCCAAGGTGGGAGGGGAATAGTCGACATTATTGCGTTACACCATCAGCAAAAGACTGGTTTAAGGAATTATTTCATGTCGCTATCAACCGAAGAACTAATAAGAGTTGTCATCGAGGCAGACAGTAATTTCACACCACTGAACCTAAGCGAAAACAGCCTCCCACTACCAGATAATGTAAAAACAACCCCTGAACTAATCGAAGAGTGGAAATCAAAAGCCTTACATGGAATACACCCGAAAGACCTAGCTGAGAGCCATATTGATGTTGAGAGATCAAATATGTGGCTAAAAAAAGGTGAACTGTACGCAGAAACCGAAGGATTTATTATTGCCATTCAGGATAAAGTTATACCAACCAGAAACTATAGAAAATACATTATGAGAGAAAGTATATCTAGTGAAAGCTGTAGGAGATGCGGTTCTGTGAGAGAGACTATTGATCACGTCATAGCTGGGTGTACCACTCTTTCCAGCCATGACTATACCAACAGGCACAATAGCGTAGCAAAAATCCTCCACCAAGACTTGGCCATGCGATACAAGCTGATATCGAAGTATACGCCGTATTATAAGTATGAACCACCTCCTGTTCTGGAAAACTTGGCTGCTGTACTATACTGGGATCGAACGATCATAACGGATAGGACTATTCTTGCAAATAGACCCGATGTAGTTTTATTTGACAAAAAGGAAAACTGCATTGAAATATATGACGTTGCCATCCCATTAAATCATAACATCCAAACAACTACCAGCACGAAGTTAAACAAATATACGGACCTAGCAAATGAGCTTCAAAAAATGTATTCAGCAACAAGCGTAACAATCAATCCAATCGTAATCTCTGCTACAGGATTGATTCCAAAAAACCTCACGCAAAGTCTTAAGAAGATGAATTTAGAGCGCAATTTGGATGTAATGCAAAAGGCTGTTTTACTGGCAACATGTAATATAGTTAGAAGATTTTTGCAATAGCATATTAATTAAATAATAAAAATAATACAACATCAGAGCCTAATCCCTTGGCATAGCCCGGGATAGGTATTTTCCAACCTCATAGAGGTTGAGAAATTCAGAAACTCAATAATAATAATAATAATAATAATAATAATAATAATAATAATAATAATAATAATAATAATAATAATAATAATAATAATAATAATAATAATAATAATAATAATAATAATAATAATAATAATAATAATAATAATAATAATAATAATAATAATAATAATAATAATAATAATAATAATAATAATAATAATAATAATAATAATAATAATAATAATAATAATAATAATAATAATAATAATAATAATAATAATAATAATAATAATAATAATAATAATAATAATAATAATAATAATAATAATAATAATAATAATAATAATAATAATAATAATAATAATAATAATAATAAATAATAATAATAATAATAATAATAATAATAATAATAATAATAATAATAATAATAATAATAATAATAATAATAATAATAATAATAATAATAATAATAATAATAATAATAATAATAATAATAATAATAATAATAATAATAATAATAATAATAATAATAATAATAATAATAATAATAATAATAATAATAATAATAATAATAATAATAATAATAATAATAATAATAATAATAATAATAATAATAATAATAATAATAATAATAATAATAATAATAATAATAATAATAATAATAATAATAATAATAATAATAATAATAATAATAATAATAATAATAATAATAATAATAATAATAATAATAATAACAATAATAATAATAATAATAATAATAATAATAATAATAATAATAATAATAATAATAATAATAACACTTCAGGGGTGGATTCAATATACGCAACTGGGTTTCTAATTCAACTATGGTTCTTAAAGCATTAAGTCAATCGGATTACGGCATGGGAAAGTCTTTTCAAGAACATCTGGACGAAACGAATTCCACAACGAAGGTGTTAGGACTATGGTGGAATACGTCAGAAGATACTTTTAGTTTTTCTTCGAAGTTAAATATGGGACACGTTGATGTCTTGAATGGAGTAAGAATGCCGACCAAGCGCGAGCTTGTAAGAGTGTTGATGTCCATTTTCGACCCTCTACGATTCCTGCCTTTTTACCTTGTGAAATTTAAAGTATTACTTCAGGATGTATGGAAGCTTTCAATCGGTTGGGATGAGATCATTCCCGAAAATTTGCAAGTCACTTGGGAACAATGGCTCCTACTTTTCCCACAAGTTGAAAATGTGAGGATTCAGAGGTGCTATTCCCTGAGCGGATATAACAATTTCTCTGTCCAGTTGCACTTATTTGTGGATGCTAGTGAGGATGCAATTGCAACTGTCGCATATCTCAGGCTTGATGATGTGGATTGTGTCATAGTTGGTGGAAAAAGCAAAGTAGCACCATTGAAACCGCTGTCAATCACTCGCTTAGAGTTAGAAGGAGGTCTGATTGGTTCCAGATTTTCGCAGAATATTGTTAGAAGACATAACATAAACATCTCAGAAGACATAACATAAACATCTCAGAAACAGCAACAAAAGTAACCTTATTCACGAAATAACTAACGCTGAAGCTGCTATAAAATCTATACCAACACAAGAAATACAAAACGAAACCAGAATTGACGTAAACAAAAAACTGAAAAGTGTATTAAAAAAAAGACATAAACAAAATAGAATGCCAAACGATTACAAAAAGAATATGACCAACATAAAAAATATAAGACAAAAATTACAGGACAATAATGCTATTATCACCAAAGCAGACAAGGGAAAAACGGTCGTTATATTAGACAAACAAGAATACATTGAAAAAACCGACACGTTTCTCAGAGAAAACAACATTAAAGAATTGACCAAAGACCCCACAAAAAATTACGTAAAAGACATCAATAATGCAATAAATAAATGCAACAACCTTTTCACAAACACAAACAAAATAACGCTACAACAGACATATGCTAAAGCCCCACAGTTCACAGGCTTACCAAAAATACACAAAGTCGGAATACCTATTAGACCACTTATTAACTACAAAACAGCACCATGTTATAAAATCGCAAAAACTTTACAAAAATTAATCAAAAATAACAGCAATATACAAAATAACCACAGCATCAACACTTACAAGCAATTTATTGATAAAACTAAAGACATACATATACTACCAAACTACAAAATGATCTCATACGACGTTACTAATATGTACACCAACATACCCATACAAGAAACAATAATAATAATAACTAATCTTGAATCCACAGAAAAATTAAATGAAAGCCAAATAGATGAATTAATAACACTTCTACAAGTAATCCTAAAACAAAACTATTTCACATTTAATAACAAATACTACACTCAAAACGAAGGCTTAGCAATGGGATCTCCTTTGAGCGGTCTAATAGCTGATTTTTACTTGAACGACTTCGAAAATAGATATATATTCTCCAAACACAACCCACTTAACACGAAAATAATAACATATTCCAGATATGTGGACGATACATTTATTATATTTGACGGAACGACAAGACAATTAGACCACAGATTAGCCACTAATCTGTGAATTAGACATTCTGAAAAATTGCATAAACAATATAAACAATAAAATACAATTCACATCCGAAATCGAAAACGACAACAAAATAAACTTCCTAGACTTAAATATAAAAAAGAACAATAACAGGCTTAAATACAAAATCTATAGAAAACCAACCACCACTGATATCACGATCCATAAAGACTCACACCACCCACAGACGCAAAAAATGGCAGCATACAATGCACTAGTTAATAGATTATTAACTTTCCGAATTGACGAAACAGATTACAAAGATGAAATAAATACCATAAAACATAAAGCAAAAACAAATGGGTATGATTCACAAATAATAGACAAAATTATAAACAAAAAGAAAGCCAAAATAAGGAAAATGGAAAATATAAACGAAACCAACAACAACAATCCAACTTCAGCGACACCAAAATACATATATAATAATATCATTCAGGACGAATAATCATCTAACAAAACTTCTCAACCAAAATCAAAAAATGACAATAGAACAAGCACAGGTGTGTACAAAATAAAATGCGACGATTGCAACAAATACTATATAGGTCAAACTGGGAGACCATTCCTAGAGAGATTCAACGAACACAGACCAAAAACGAACACAAAATCAAATTTTGCCTTTCATAGAATAGAAACGAACCACAAATACACCGACTTTGAAGCTAACCTCACCCCCTTACACCTCTGCAAAAAAAGGAAAACTAATGGACGCCCTCGAAGAATTCGAGATATACAAATCGAACAGAAAAGAAGGACACAAACTATTAAATGACAAATTAACACTAAAGACAAACCAACTATATGACACCTCACTAAAACAAATCAAATAATTAAGCGAGACAACTACTCACTGCGTGCAAGTGCAATACAAGACGATCACCAAAGTAAGCTTTTAAGACAACAACAAATAACAGATGAAAAGTGACAAGCACAACAAAAAACGAAAGGAGGAAACCAGCTTTAAACACCAGTCAACTGCATAAGCCCGAAGATGGAATTTTAATTCCGAAACGCTTTGCCAAATTAAAAATTAAAAGTTATGTAAAAGTAAAAATTTTAAAGTTATTAATAAATAACATTTACAGTAAATATTAATTATTGATTTATTTTTTATTTATTTCATTTATTAAATAATCGCAACTGGAGACGAAAACCAACCATGTAATTTCAGAAACATTTATGTGGACGGATTCTCGTAATGTGTTGTCCTGGCTGAAGGCAAACCCAAAAAAACTCAAACAATTTATAATGTTTAGAGTTGAAGAGATTCTTGAAATCACCAATTTGGAAGACTGGAGATGGGTACCGACGAGAATGAACGTGGCAGTATGAAGACAAAACAGGTTGGCCTTCTATGACAAGCAAGGAAGTTGATGTTCTAGAACTGCGACCACAGTATACGCTGCATATAGGTAATACTTTTACAATCAATTAGTGCAATATGATAGATTTTCCAAATGGAAGCGTTTGCTTCGTTCAATGGCTTATTGCTTACGATATTTAAACAATATCAAACCTAAAAGACTTAATTTACCCAGGAAGGTAGGTTTGTTTTCATCCGAAGAACTACATAAAGCTGAAATAGCGGTTATAATGTTAGGTAGAGAGAAAACTATTGGTCCAAGATCGAATAAAAGGCACGACTGAACGTTTTGACTTCAGATTTATTACTGTCTAGCAAGTAGCAACAGAGGAATGATTTACGTAACAAAGCGAGTATAAGAGTATTTATAAGTAAATATATAATAAGATATTTGTTATAGTAGTGGTAAGTACATTGGCTTAAGTATTATAGTAAAGTAAGTATATTGGTAAGGTAAGTATAAGAGTAATGTGGAGTATTTTCGTTACATCTCCCTTTCTAAAAAAAAGAATGATATAAACTATGTTAATTGTTAAGATTATTCTTTTACAGATTAAATATTTATTTGTACAACATCAATATTTTAATAGATTCATATTTAATTTTGGTTTTTTTTTTCTATAATTATAAATAAATACATTGGTTTTAATCCTTTATTTAAAGTTTTAAAATGAAACTTATTCTAATTTAATCTTAAATTGAAAGTCAAAATGTATTTATTTTTGATACTACATATTATTTTTATTCAAGGCCTTGAACATTAATAATTTTTGTTTGATTTTTTGTTTTTTCTTTTTTTTTTTTTGTTTATATATCTAACATACACATATATACATCTATTACTATTACTTTTAGTTGCGAATATGAAAAGTAATTTGCATTTTTTTTTTTGATGTATTTTAAGTAGCTTTAATTGGTTTATTTTGTGTTGGTGTAAACCTTTTCAACCTGTTCTTGTGTACTTTAATTTTTTTTTTGTTTTTGTCTTGTAATTCGCAATTCTTATTTTCATCTATGCCAACAACTTTGTACGGTCCCTTAAAAGCAATATCGAGCTTATGCCCAGCTATGTTGTCAATTAAAACTAGGTCTCCTAATTTTATTTTTAATTCATTTACGTTTTTATTTTACTGTGCTTTTTGTTTTAACTTTGCGTTGTTGACCAGCTTTTGAGCTCTTGAATGAGCTGTCTGTAACCTGAACTTGACTTCTTTTTCGTACGAATTGAGGTTGTAAACGGGGTCTATGGTACTCTCTTCCAAAAAATCTAAACTGTTTGGAATTTTCCCAAAGACTAGCTCGAACGGATAATACCCATGGACAGTTGATGGGGTTGTATTGTAACAGTATGTGAAAAACTGGATCCAATCATCCCAATCATCTCTCTGTACAGATATATAAGAGCGCGCGTACTCGTTAAAAGTTCTATGGCTCCGTTCTACTGTACCAAGAGTTTGATGATGGTATGCGGTTGAAGTTTCTTTTTCAATTTTTAGCAGTTTACACAATTCAGTCAGAATTTCGTTTTTATACTCACTGCCTAGGTCTGTCAAAATTTTCTTCATTGGTCCATATTTTAGTACAAAGCTTTCAATAATTGCTGTCGCTACTATCTTTGCGCTTTTATTCTGTACTGGAATTGAAATTAAATATTTAGATAAATCGCATATTATTATCACAGCGTATTGGTTTCCTTTTATAGTTTGAGGCAGTGGTCCAATGGTATCAATCAAAACGTTGTCGAAAGGTTTAGCAGGTGTTGGTGTCAATACTATAGATTCTTATGTTTTTCTATTTTTTTTATTTAACTGGCAAAGTTCGCATGACTTGACGTATTTCTTGACATCTCTTGTCATATTTTTCCATCGATATTGTCGTTGTTTTTTGTTTAATAACCTCGTGATCCCTGGGTGGCCACCTAACAGTGGATCATCGTGGAACTTTATTAATATCCGTTTCTTTTCTGCCTCGCTTTTGATTATTATTAATTTTGGGGTTAGCGCTATAATTAATTTATTTAGTTTTTTATTTCCTACATCTTTGAAATCGTTCACCCGGGTGTATTCAAAAATGTTGTAATTTAAAGATAATTGTAATTTTGACAGATTTTTGCTGTTGGCCTTATCTTGAAGCACTGGAAAAAATAGTTCTAAGCAAAAGTTTCCATTAACAACGAATTGATCTATCGAAAACGCTTCTAAAATTTGTTTACCATGCTTAAACATGCATTTTTGTTGATTAAACATTAACTGAGTGTACTGTTTGACCTCTTTAGAGTTGAGCACCTCAAATACTCTGGGTTCTTGCATATTACATGGTATCTTTGGTCCGAGTTGTTTGTTGGTTGTTGTTGGGTTGTTTTGTATTTTTGTATCTTGTCTGGTAGTTACTTTTAAAATATTATTATTTGTTGTTGCTATTGATTTTATTTCATTGAAGTCAATCCGAGAAAGTGCGTCGGCAACATAATTTTGTTTACCCGCAAGATATTCCACTGTAAAATCATATTCCTCAAGGTCTAACCTCATTCTAGTAAGTTTCTAAGACGGATTTTTCATTGAAAACAGGTATGTCAAAGGGGTATGGTCGGTTTTTACTAAAAATTTTCTTCCGTATACGTACGGTCTATAATGTGATATTGCCCAATGTATTGCTGTGAGTTCTTGTTCAATGGTTGATTTGTTTACTTCTCCTTTAGTAAAGGATCTCGAAGCATACGAGACTCGCATAAATGTTCCATCATAATTCTGCGTGAGCACTGTACCACATGCATTTTTACTTGCGTCTGTAATGATGCAAAATTCTTTTGCAAAATTTGGATATTGTAATACTGTCGGAGTAAGCAAAGCATTTTTGAGATAAGTGAAGGCTGTTTGACACTCTTCGGTCCAAATGAAGTTGATTTTCTTTTTGCATAAACGGGTTAGATGGCGGGAATATTCTGCAAAATTGGGGATGAAGCGCCTATAATAATTGCAAAAAGCTACAAAACGTTTCGCTTCATCACCATTTTTAGGTGTTGGGTAGTTTAAAACTATCTCCAATTTGCTTTGGTCTGGTAATATTCCTTTATCCGTGCATCTATGTCCTAAAAATGTTACTTCGTGGCTAAAAAATATAAATTTTTCGGGGTGTAGTTTAAGATTGTATTTTCTACATATTTTAAAAACATCTGTCAAATTTTTAAGCATATGGTTTTCGGAACAACCAATCACTATCAAATCGTCCATGTACAAGAAGGCTTGGGCTGGTGGTAGTCCAAAAAATGCCAAGGACATCATTCGTTGGAATGAATTTGGCGCTACCTTTAAGCCGTATGGAAGTCGCTTAAATCGGAAAGATCCTTTTTCCGTTGAAAACGATGTTATGTCTCTTGAGTTTTC
This sequence comes from Leucozona laternaria, assembly GCA_932273885.2. Classification (NCBI taxonomy): domain Eukaryota; kingdom Metazoa; phylum Arthropoda; class Insecta; order Diptera; family Syrphidae; genus Leucozona; species Leucozona laternaria. Next base: position 130,794,437 of record OW026366.1, on the reverse strand, counting down.
TTGCAACTCAATTTGGTGAAAACCTGACATTAGATCCAGACAGGAAAAATATTTAAATATTTAGCACGGCCTAATTGGTCAAGTATGTCGTCTATCCTAGGGAGAGGGTACTTATCGGCTGTTAGTTTTTTATTAACTTGCCTATAGTCAACTACTAGGCGCCAGCGTTTCTCCGTCTTCCCTGGTAGACTCTTTTTGGGTACTAATAGTATGGGACTATTGTACTCAGACATCGATGGTTCTATTATATTGTCTGCCAGCAACTTTTCAACTTGCCTATTTACTTCCTCCTTTTGAGAATGTGGTGTCCGTAACTCTTGTTTGTAGAAATTATTAGTTGAGATAATATCAGTCTCTAAAGCAAATATGTCTATGAACTCAGAACACAATTTTTTTAATTTTGGTTCTACAAAATGAGGAAAATGTTTTTCAAGTTTTTGCAGGATTTGTTCGTCATGGTTTGAACTGTTATGTATGGAAGTAATGATATCGTAATCGGACAGAAGTTCAGTTTTTACTTTAGCATCTTTGATCAAAATATCTTTCTCAGTTGTGTTGACCAGACGAACAAATGGATTTTCCTTGGAAATTATGGTGTTGGCTATGAATATTCCGGCTTCAATTTGTTGATTGGGAACCAAAATGTCAGTTTCAGAAGTAATCACATTTATTTTTCTTATTACTTCTGACCTCGCTGGAATGGTAATAGAATTGATGGAAGGGGCACATTGCATCGAGAAGCAAATGTCTTCAGGGAAGTTGTTTGGCCGTAATACAAATAAATCCCTGCCATTAAAGTAGTCCAAAACACAGTTATATTTTCGTATAAAGTCAATGCCTAAAATTCCATCACATGGAATCGGAAAATTGTCAGAGACTATGTGGAACATGTGTGGGATAAGAATTTCATCCGCTTTAAGGTCGATCTCGATATTGCCTAAAGAGTTTGTTACACCTTGACCTATACCTGTAAGCTGTATTGTTTGAGCTGTATTAATAAGCTGTTCTTCGATTTTACTGGATTTTAATATTGATACGTCTGCCCCAGTATGAACCAAAAACAATATATGTTTGTTGCAAATATTTGTTTTAATTGATACGTAGCTACTAAGACTTAAGTTGAAATTATAGACTTTTACTGCGAAATATCTTGGGGTTCCTGGCCGTTTCCCTGGTCGTCTTAAGTAACCAGGCGTATCGGTCTTTGGCATTGACTTGTTCTATTATTGTTTCTATTATTTAACCTTACTTGTGAGTTTTCGTATTCTTGATTATTTCGTACTAGTTGGTTGTTAAATCTTTGATTATATCCTCTGTATTGACTACGAACCCGGTTGTTGAATCTTCCTTGGCCTCGACCACGTCCTCTTTGAGGGTTGAAATTGTTATAATTGCTATTGTTCCAACTGCGACGAACATTACCACGGTAGTATCTGATTTCATTCTGCCTTTTCGCTACGTCAGTATGTGTTTCCGTAAATTTTTCTACGGCATCCTTTGCGTTGCTGAATGCACTTGCCCTCATAGTTGTCCTGACCTCTATGTTGGTGGTATTATTTTTTAAGGCTTTAACAACTGTTTGTGTTGACAGTTTGTTCGCTGCGTTTGTTGGAAATCCTTCTTTAGAAAGTTCTTCGACTTCTTTTGCATACTCATTTGCCCCTTTGTTGTATTGGATGCCTGAAATTTTAGCTAAAATTGTGTCTGAAGATTCAGTTTTTATTTCTTTTATTAGTGTGTCTGATATTTCACTAAGTGTGGATTCAGTTGTCACTAGATCCCTTGCAATTCCTTTTAATTTTGTCTTCACTTTTTGAACTGCGATATTTTCATGTTTTTCTTTTAAGGTTTCCCATAAACTAAGGGCGTCTAGAAATCCTTTAAGGTTACTCCGGTTGCCGTCGAATTCTGGCAACACATTCGTGGCAGTAGTCATAAATTCGACTGTGCTAAGAGACATTTTTAATATAGTACTGGTAACAACTACCCCAAATTGACTTTTACTTTCATCAGTTTCTATTTTTGCATCACTATCACTACACTGTTCTGATAAATCTTCAGTCGTATCTAGTAGTTTTTTTATTTCTAGTTTCAGTGGACAGTCTATCGTGTCAGGAATTTCATGTTCGATTTTGTATTTTGTCAGTATTTTCGTAAATTTTTCCCTACACTCTAAAAATATTGCAAATCCTGCCTGTCTGTGGTTTTCTGTTAGCAATGTGTCTCTGCTAGACTATGAATATGTCTTAATAATGTTTTATTTTGTATAATAGTACTTGACTTATTTATACATTTATATGATTTATAAAAACAATTTTTTTCCTGTATTAAGAACGCTTTAATATTTTGCCAATCTTCCATAACACAATTTTAACCACCTAACTGACAGATTTAAATATTTAAAACATTTCATAACTAGGCTGAAAAGGAACACTCCGAAATGGAACGGGAGTTTGTTTACTAGGGTACGCATATGTTTTCATTTTCTTTTTTTTTTTTAAATTGTGTAAAAGTTCTCACAACAAGCAAAATAAATGCACAAATGTATATATATGTGTGTATATATGGCTTACATACATTTGTTTGTCTATAACTAAAAATTAATTTTGTTTTTTTTCGTGAAGATAGATAAGAAATTCAATATTTTACCTAGGTAGGTAGGCATAGTAACTAATGAATATAAATGAAATTCTTTGTCTGGGACAAATGACAATTTAAATTGCGATATAACGCTTAGATTAAATAGTTTTAATTATTTTAAAGATTATAATTTATGAATATAATAATAATATACATATTTTTTTTTTTTTTTTTTTTTAAATACTCTTACGACTTAATATAGTTACTGTTGCTTATATTAAAGATGTGTTTTAAAGCTGCTGACAAATCCTATATAAAGTTGTCTTCCAATCCTCCTACGTAGAATCCTTTTTCTGGCTACAGATGTAATAGTATAGGAATAGCTGCATATAAAGATGTGTATGGTTTCATTTGTTAATATTTATGTTATTTATAATATTGACAATATTATTTTTTTTTTGTTGATAGACTATGTTAATAGATTATATTAAAGTAATTACTTTCAATTTTGATTTGTTTTGTTTCGATTCTATTTTATTAATTTTTGTTTCGTAGCTTCTTTCTATGTGAAAAAAAATGGCATGTATTAAAGCTTCTTCACTTCTTTATTATTTTTTTTTTTTCATTTTATAAAGTTTAATTCACGATTTTCTTCCCCTTTTTTTAATTTTTCAATTTAGGTAGGGCATTATTTTGATTTCTTTGTATTTTTGCATTGAATAATTTTTTTTTTTTTGTTCGCTTTTTTTTTCTAGATGCTGTTTTTTCGGTTTTTAGTTTAATTCACGATTTTTTTTTTTTTTCTTATGCATGTTTTTCACTTTTATGTATTGTATTTTTTTTGATTATATTCTAACTAGAGTTACTTTCACATTTGGTTTCTGTCCGTCTTACGATTTGTTATAAATTTCTCTATTTGAGTATATTTTTTTTCACATTTTGTTTCACACATGCATGTATCTTCGTATATTTTTTTTTTTGTTTTGTTTTGTTTTTGCTCACTTCTTTCACTAAATAACTTTGTTCACAAGACTTCTTCACGTTTCGCCGCTCTTGATCAGCGTGCGCACAGGGTAGGGATTGAACCACAGATTAGTCATATGAAGATGAGAATGTTTCGTACGTTTCACCCTCCAAAACCCATTTGATTACATTGTTGTATTTGTAATTTTTTCCCGCGTCGATGAATAGATGTGAATTGTAACAACAATTTAACCAGGTATGTGAAGATCCCTACTGTCTATGTGTGAGGTTTTTTTACCCACATTCTCATTTTTTATCTGATAACTGCCAGTTCAAGCTTGTAGGCAAATTAAAATGGCTGCCGGGGATTCTCATCTTCATGTGGCTAATCTGTGGATTGAACGAAGATTGACGAGGAGTCGAGAAGCGAGGACGACTGAACAACTGAACTTGCGTGCGTGTTGCTGGATTGATGAAGATGATAATGGCAAAACAAAAATTTTGAGTTTATGTGCTATATGTATTTGCTTTGCTGTTGAGTACATTTTGTTCGTTTTGCTTGTGCCTCATGCTTCGTTTCTCTTCTTCTATGTTGGCGTTTAAAGAGTGCTTTTGCATGAGGCGTTAGCGTTATGTACATTAAAGTACCGTATTTTTTTTGTTCAACCGATGTATGTATATATGGATCGTTCGATTTGAAAAGGAAAACTTGTCGGATCAAAAACAAAACACAGGTTTTATGCGCATATATTTATTCTGGATGCACAAAAAGCACTGTTTTCACTGCGTATATCTAATTTGTCTCCTTTTTTTTTCAATTAATACTTTTATGCAAAGTTCAATACCGACACCTATAGACTTTTCGTATTCATGTACTTGCACTTTTTGTTATATTTTTTTTTTTGTTTTGAATTTATTTATACTGCTGGTAGTTAGGTATAGACTTTTTAATTAGATTATATTTTTCGATGCCGGCAGGTCCTGTCACGGTCGTCATGTTAGGTAGAGAGAAAAATATTGGTCCAAGATCGAATAAAAGGCACGACTGAACGTTTTGACTTCAGATTTATTACTGTCTATGTCTAGCAACAGAGGAATGATTTACGTAACAAAGCGAGTATAAGAGTATTTATAAGTAAATATATATTTATAAGTAAATATATAATAAGATATTTGTTATAGTAGTGGTAAGTACATTGGCTTAAGTATTATAGTAAAGTAAGTATATTGGTAAGGTAAGTATAAGAGTAATGTGGAGTATTTTCGTTACATCTCCCTTTCTAAAAAAAAGAATGATATAAACTATGTTAATTGTTTAGATTATTCTTTTACAGATTAAATATTTATTTGTACAACATCAACATTTTAATAGATTCATATTTAATTTTGTTTTTTTTTTTTCTATAATTATAAATAAATACATTGGTTTTAATCCTTTATTTAAAGTTTTAAAATGAAACTTATTCTAATTTCATCTTAAATTGAAAGTCAAAATGTATTTATTTTTGATATTACATATTATTTTTATTCAAGGCCTTGAACATTAATAATTTTTGTTTGATTTATTGTTTTTTCTTTTTTTTTTTGTTTATATATCTAAAATACACATATATACATCTATTACTATTACTTTTAGTTGCGAATATGAAAAGTAATTTGCATTTTTTTTTTTGATGTATTTTAAGTAGCTTTAATTGGTTTATTTTGTGTTGGTGTAAACCTTTTCAACCTGTTCTTGTGTACTTTAATTTTTTTTTTGTTTTTGTCTTGTAATTCGCAATTCTTATTTTCATCTATGCCAACAACTTTGTACGGTCCCTTAAAAGCAATATCGAGCTTATGCCCAGCTATGTTGTCAATTAAAACTAGGTCTCCTAATTTTATTTTTAATTCATTTAGGTTTTTATTTTACTGTGCTTGTTGTTTTAACTTTGCGTTGTTGACCAGCTTTTGAGCTCTTGAATGAGCTGTCTGTAACCTGAACTTGACTTCTTTTTCGTACGAATTGAGGTTGTAAACGGGGTCTATGGTACTCTCTTCCAAAAAATCTAAACTGTTTGGAATTTTCCCAAAGACTAGCTCGAACGGACAATACCCATGGACAGTTGATGGGGTTGTATTGTAACAGTATGTGAAAAACTGGATCCAATCATCCCAATCATCTCTCTGTACAGATATATAAGAGCGCACGTACTCGTTAAAAGTTCTATGGCTCCGTTCTACTGTACCATGAGTTTGATGATGGTATGCGGTTGAAGTTTCTTTTTTAATTTTTAGCAGTTTACACAATTCAGTCAGAATTTCGTTTTTATACTCACTGCCTAGGTCTGTCAAAATTTTCTTCATTGGTCCATATTTTAGTACAAAGCTTTCAATAATTGCTGTCGCTTCTATCTTTGCGCTTTTATTCTGTACTGGAATTGAAATTAAATATTTAGATAAATCGCATATTATTGCCACAGCGTATTGGTTTCCTTTTATAGTTTGAGGCAATGGTCCAATGGTATCAATTAAAACGTTGTCGAAAGGTTTAGCAGGTGTTGGTGTCAATACTATAGATTCTTTTGTTTTTCTATTTTTTTTTATTTAACTGGCAAAGTTCGCATGACTTGACGTATTTCTTGACATCTCTTGTCATATTTTTCCATCGATATTGTCGTTGTATTCTGTTTAATAACCTCGTGATCCCTGGGTGGCCACCTAACAGTGGATCATCGTGGAACTTTATTAATATCCGTTTCTTTTCTGCCTCGCTTTTGATTATAATTAATTTTGGGGTTAGCGCTATATTTAATTTATTTAGTTTTTTATTTCCTACATCTTTGGAATCGTTCACCCGGGTGTACTCAAAAATGTTTTAATTTAAAGATAATTGTAATTTTAGAGATTTTTGTTGTTGGCTTTATCTTGAAGCACTGGAAAAAATAGTTCTAAGCAAAAGTTTCCATTAACAACGAATTGATCTATCGAAAACGCTTCTAAAATTTGTTTACCATGCTTAAACATGCATTTTTGTTGATTAAACATTAACTGAGTGTACTGTTTGACCTCTTTAGAGTTGAGCACCTCAAATACTCTGGGTTCTTGCATATTACATGGTATCTTTGGTCCGAGTTGTTTGTTGGTTGTTGTTGTGTTGTTTTGTATTTTTGTATCTTGTCTGGTAGTTACTTTTAAAAAATTATTATTTGTTGTTGCTATTGATTTTATTTCATTGAAGTCAATCCGAGAAAGTTCGTCGGCAACATAATTTTGTTTACCCGCAAGATATTCCATTGTAAAATCATATTCCTCAAGGTCTAACCTCATTCTAGTAAGTTTCTAAGACGGATTTTTCATTGAAAACAGGTATGTCAAAGGCCTATGGTCGGTTTTTACTAAAAATTTTCTTCCGTATACGTACGGTCTATAATGTGATGTTGCCCAATGTATTGCTGTGAGTTCTAGTTCAATGGTTGATTTGTTTACTTCTCCTTTAGTAAAGGATCTCGAAGCATACGAGACTGGCATAAATGTTCCATCATAACTCTGCGTGAGCACTGTACCACATGCATTTTTACTTGCGTCTGTAATGATGCAAAATTCTTTTGCAAAATTTGGATATTGTAATACTGTCGGAGTAAGCAAAGCATTTTTGAGATAAGTGAAGGCTGTTTGACACTCTTCGGTCCAAATGAAGTTGATTTTCTTTTTGCATAAACGGGTTAGATGGCGGGAATATTCTGCAAAATTATCCGTGCATCTATGTCCTAAAAATGTTACTTCGTGGCTAAATAATATACATTTTTCGGGGTGTAGTTTAAGATTGTATTTTCTACATATTTTAAAAACATCTGTCAAATTTTTAAGCATATGGTTTTCGGAACAACCAATCACTATCAAATCGTCCATGTACAAGAAGGCTTGGGCTGGTGGTAGTCCAAAAAATGCGAAGGACATCATTCGTTGGAATGAATTTGGCGCTACCTTTAAGCCGTACGGAAGTCACTTAAATCGGAAAGATCCTTTTTCCGTTGAAAACGATGTTATGTCTCTTGAGTTTTCTTGCAACTCAATTTGGTGAAAACCTGACATTAGATCCAGACAGGAAAAATATTTAGCACGGCCTAATTGGTCAAGTATTTCGTCTATCCTAGGGAGAGGGTACTTATCGGCTGTTAGTTTTTTATTAATTTGCCTATAGTCAACTACTAGGCGCCAGCGTTTCTCCGTCTTCCCTGGTAGACTCTTTTTGGGTACTAATAGTATGGGACTATTGTACTCAGACATCGATGGTTCTATTATATTGTCTGCCAGCAACTGTGAATGTGGTGTCCGTAACTCTTGTTTGTAGAAATTATTAGTTAAGATAATATCAGTCTCGAAAGCAAATATGTCTATGAACTCAGAACACAATTTTTTTAATTTTGGTTCTACAAAATGAGGAAAATGTTTTTCAAGTTTTTGCAGGATTTGTTCGTCATGGTCTCAACTGTTATGTATGGAAGTAATGATATCGTAATCGGACAGAAGTTCAGTTTTTACTTTAGCATCTTTGATCAAAATATCTTTCTCAGTTGTGTTGACCAGACGAACAAATGGATTTTCCTTGGAAATTATGGTGTTGGCTATGAATATTCCGGCTTCAATTTGTTGATTGGGAACCAAAATGTCAGTTTCAGAAGTAATCACATTTATTTTTCTTATTACTTCTGACCTCGCTGGAATGGTAATAGAATTGATGGAAGGGGCACATTGCATCGAGAAGCAAATATCTTCAGGGAAGTTGTTTGGCCGTAATACAAATAAATCCCTGCCATTAAAGTAGTCCAAAACACAGTTATATTTTCGTATAAAGTCAATGCCTAAAATTCCATCACAAGGAATCGGAAAATTGTCAGAGACTATGTGGAACATGTGTGGGATAAGAATTTCATCCGCTTTAAGGTCGATCTCGATATTGCCTAAAGAGTTTGTTACACCTTGACCTATACCTGTAAGCTGTATTGTTTGAGCTGTATTAATAAGCTGTTCTTCGATTTTACTGGATTTTAATATTGATACGTCTGCCCCAGTATGAACCAAAAACAATATATGTTTGTTGCAAATATTTGTTTTAATTGATACGTAGCTACTAAGACTTAAGTTGAAATTATAGACTTTCACTGCGAAATATCTTGGGGTTCCTGGCCGTTTCCCTGGTCGTCTTAAGTAACCAGGCGTATCGGTCTTTGGCATTGACTTGTTCTATTATTGTTTCTATTATTTAACCTTACTTGTGAGTTTTCGTATTCTTGATTATTTCGTACTAGTTGGTTGTTAAATCTTTGATTATATCCTCTGTATTGACTACGAACCCGGTTGTTGAATCTTCCTTGGCCTCGACCACGTCCTCTTTGAGGGTTGAAATTGTTATAACTGCTATTGTTCCAACTGCGACGAACATTACCACGATAGTATCTGATTTCATTCTGCCTTTTCGCTACGTCAGTATGTGTTTCAGTAAATTTTGCTACGGCATCGCTTGCGTTGCTGAATGCACTTGCCCTCATAGTTGTCCTGACCTCTATATTGGTGGTATTATTTTTTAAGGCTTTAACAACTGTTTGTGTTGACAGTTTGTTCGCTGCGTTTGTTGGAAATCCTTCTGATATGTATGCTGATTTCAAAGCTTTAGAAAGTTCTTCGACTTCTTTTGCATACTCATTTGCACCTTTGTTGTATTGGATGACTGAAATTTTAGCTAAAATTGTGTCTGAAGATCCAGTTTTTATTTCTTTTCTTAGTGTGTCTGATATTTCACTAAGTGTGGATTCAGTTGTCACTAGATCCCTTGCAATTCCTTTTAATTTTGTCTTCACTATTTGAACTGCGATATTTTCATGTTTTTCTTTTAAGGTTTCCAATAAACTAAGGGCGTCTAGAAATCCTTTAAGGTTACTCGGGTTGCCGTCGAATTCTGGCAACACCTTCGTGGCAGTAGTCACGAATTCGACTGTGCTAAGAGACATTTTTAATATAGTACTGGTAACAACTACCCCAAATTGACTTTTACTTTCATCAGTTTCTATTTTTGCATCACTATCACTACACTGTTTTGATAAATCTTCAGTCGTATCTAGTATATATATCTATAGATTTTGTATTTTGTCAGTATTTTCGTAAATTTTTCCCTACCCTCTAAAAATATTGCAAATCCTGCCTGTCTGTGGTTTTCTGTTAGCAATGTGTCTCTGCTAGACTATGAATATGTCTTAATAATGTTTTATTTTGTATAATAGTACTTGACTTATTTATACATTTATATGATTTATAAAAACAATCTTTTTCCTGTATTAAGAACGCTTTAATATTTTGCCAATCTTCCATAACACAATTTTAACCACCTAACTGACAGATTTAAATATTTAAACCATTTCATAACTAGGCTGAAAAGGAACACTCCGAAATGGAACGCGAGTTTGTTTACTAGGGTACGCATATGTTTTCATTTTCTTTTTTTTTTTTTAAATTGTGTAAAAGTTCTCACAACAAGCAAAATAAATGAACAAATGTATATTTATGTGTGTATATATGGCTTACATACTGTAACGATTTAATAATTACCCAACTACTTTGAATTTGAAACAAGAGAAAATCCTCTAACTGTTTGCAGCGCCATCTCTCGGGAAAACTAAACATCAAACCTTCAACCGTTCACAGTGCCATCTTGTGATTCAGCTGAGTATCAATTCCAATGTTCCATCTGTCAGTGACTGGAAAGGAAACTTCCAGAAGGAGATATTCTCGAATATTCCAGTGGATACTAGTGAAGACTAGAACTATTTACTTCCCTATATAAGGAGAGGTTTTCGAGCGAGTAGACAGTTTAATTTTGAATGTGATAACGTAAAGTAAGAAGTAAAAGTGTATCCGGAAGTGAATTTTAGATTGCATACTAGTGAGATTGAAGAATAATAAAAACGATTTGAACTGAAATAAAGTGTGTTTATTCTGAATAGTAAATACGTGGAAGTTTTTATTTAAAGGAAATAAGTTTTATTATCGAACCTAGGCAGAACATATCATTGGTGTCAGAAGTGGGATAAAACTTATTTCATCTGTGCATTCAGATATTCATGGTGAAAAGTGTTTGAAAAATAATAATAAAAACAGTGATAGTATTTTTGCTATTATTACGAAGTGTTTTGTGCAAAAAGAGACAATGGGTAAGATAGTGAATGAATTGAATTGTGTTGAACTAAAAGCAGAACTGAACAAAAGAGGCCTTCCTACTGCTGGAACGAAAAATGACCTCATTATTCGTCTGCAAGAAGAGTTAAGACAACACGGAGAAAACCCAGACACGTTTCTCTTTGAGATTGAAATGGCCGAAGAACAAGTAAGTCCTAGCTTAGACATGAGTAATATGATGACTATGTTGCTTGCTCAGTTTGAAGAGCAAAGAAAAGAACAAAAGAATTTGCGCGAAGAACAACGCAATGAACAAAAGAATCTTCTGGAAAGATTTGATGAACAACGCAATGAACAAAAGAATCTTTTCGAAAAACAAGAAAACAATATGCTGGAAAGATTCCAAGAACAGAAAAATCTCCTGGAAGGTAAGCTAGATGCATTCCAGAACAAATTTATTGCTCTTGACGAACGTGTCGAAAAACAATTTCTAACAGTAGACGCAAAGCTCGAGAAAGTTGAAGAAAAGTTCGAAGACCAAATTCAGAGCATTACAAATGAATTGGATAAAGTAAGAAAAATGAAGGTTCGAGAAAGTTCTGGGGACTTTCCAAAGCGAAAGGAAATGCATCCACCAACCTTTGATGGACAAACTTCTTGGTCGATTTACAAGAAGCAGTTTGAGGCAGCCGCAGCTACAAATGGCTGGGATGACGAAGACAAATATATAGCTCTGACGCTTGCCCTAAGAGGATCTGCTGCTGAACTATTGCAAACCATACCAGCAGACAAGAATGGCAACTTCAGTGTTCTTGTTCAGGCTATCGACAAACGTTTTGGAGATGGCCATATGCAAGAAGTCTTCCGCGTCCAACTCAATACTAGAGTTCAGAAAAGAGGAGAGAGTCTGCAGCAATTGCAAGCAGATATCGAAAGGCTTGCCCATTTGGCATATCCAACTGCAGGAGACGAAATTACAAGTCAATTAGCAACAGAAGCCTTTGTCCGTGCTGTATCCGACATCAACCTACAGCGAGCAATTCGAACTGCTGGAAAACGGACGCTTCCGGAGGCATTAGCATTCGCTTTGACTATGGAAGCAGCAGTACAGGCTTCTCAAAGAGTTCATCAAGTAAAAGAAGTGGAAGTTGAAGAATGCTTTTGTCAGAGAATCGCATTCCAAAGAAGCAGGCGAGACGGGCCAGTTCGTTGCTGGAACTGTAACAAGACCGGACACCTCCAGCGCCAGTGCAGACTGCCACCGAGAAGAGCTGCATGTCAACACTGTGGGAGCAGAAATAATACTCGAGGACGACAACAGTGGTGTTCGACATGTGTCTCAGTTGGGAAACGAGTAAGAACCAACTTCGAGGCGCAGAAGCTGGATTCTGATATCAATGGCCTCAGAACCACCATCCAAGTCTCGCAAGCTAAAAGAGATAACAAAAGTCTGACAGTGGAGGCGTTCTTAAACAACAAGAAACACGTGGCTACAATTGACACTGGTGCCACTGCCTCTATTGTACGAAGAGATTTGGTCAAGACCACATGGCTGCATAACACCAATAGCTATCGTCTGAAAATGGCAACTGGAGAAGCAGCAAAAGTATATGGAGAAGTTCGTCTTCTTATCCGCTTGGCAAAGCTGGAGTTTACACACGTGTTTCTGGTAGCAGACATATGTGACGAGTGCATCATTGGAATTGATTTTATGAAAGAGCATGGAGTAATCCTGGATCTCGGTAAGCAAGTTCTTAAGTACCAAAATGTAGACATTTCAATGGTTTACGGAGACGAAAAAACATCAACACTAAGAACTGCCATCAAAGAAAGCATGTGCTTGGCTAATTCTTCAGCAGAGTTGGGTTCAACAAAAATAAACGTTGATTTGGGTATTCATCGAAACCTTATGGCGGAACCAGACACCGAGACTCTTGTGGCACCAAAGAACAACATGGTGCCTGTACGGACATTGAACATTAAACCAGACAAAAGTAAGGTCAAGAAAGCAAAAGAAATTGGGCCATGTCCATCTGCGCCCGCGATATCAAAGATCGACAGGGTGGATAACCTGAAAGAAAGACTTAATGACATTCACCAACGAACAAGGACAAACATAAAAACATGCAGTGACCGGATGAAAACACGATATGACGCACGAGCAACATCGACAGGATTTCAAGAAGGAGACCTTGTGTGGTTTTATAATCCTCATCGACAAAAGGGGCTGTCAACAAAACTTCAACAAAACTGGGAAGGCCCTTACACTGTTGTGAAAAGAATTAATGATGTGGTTTACCGTATACGGAGAGGGGTGAGAGGCAAATTAAAAGTAGTTCATTGTGACCGTTTATATCGTTATAATGGTGAAAGTAGTGATGGAATTGTTCGGGACGATCAATCCTAAGAGGGGGGCAATGTAACGATTTAATAATTACCCAACTACTTTGCATTTGAAACAAGAGAAAATCCTCTAACTGTTTGCAGCGCCATCTCTCGGGAAAACTAAACATCAAACCTTCAACCGTTCACAGTGCCATCTTGTGATTCAGCTGAGTATAAATTCCAATGTTCCATCTGTCAGTGACTGGAAAGGAAACTTCCAGAAGGAGATATTCTCGAATATTCCAGTGGATACTAGTGAAGACTAGAACTATTTACTTCCCTATATAAGGAGAGGTTTTCGAGCGAGTAGACAGTTTAATTTTGAATGTGATAACGTAAAGTAAGAAGTAAAAGTGTATCCGGAAGTGAATTTTAGATTGCATACTAGTGAGATTGAAGAATAATAAAAACGATTTGAACTGAAATAAAGTGTGTTTATTCTGAATAGTAAATACGTGGAAATTTTTATTTAAAGGAAATAAGTTTTATTATCGAACCTAGGTAGAACATAACAATACATTTGTTTGTCTATAACTAAAAATTAATTTTGTTTTTTTTCGTGAAGATAAATAAGAAATTTAATATTTTACCTAGGTAGGTAGGTATAGTAACTAATGAATATAAATGAAATTCTTTGTCTGCGACAAATGACAATTTAAATTGCAATATAACGCTTAGATTAAATAGTTTTAATTATTTTAAAGATTATAATTTATGAATATAATAATAATATACATATTTTTTTTTTTTTAAATACTCTTACGACTTAATATAGTTACTGTTGCTTATATTAAAGATGTGTTTTAAAGCTGCTGACAGAAATCCTATATAAAATTGTCTTCCAATCCTCCTACGTAGAATCCTTTTTCTGGCTACATATGTAATAGTATAGGAATAGCTGCATATAGAGATGTGTATGGTTTCGTTTGTTAATATTTATTTAATTTATAATATTGACAATATTATGTTTTTTTTTGTTGATAGACTATGTTAATAGATTATATTAAAGTAATTACTTTCAATTTTGATTTGTTTTGTTTCGATTCTATTTTATTAATTTTTGTTTCGTAGCTTCTTTCTATGTGAAAAAAATGGCATGTATTAAAGCTTCTTCACTTCTTTATTATTTTTTTTTTTTCATTTTATAAAGTTTAATTCACGATTTTCTTCCCCTTTTTTTGATTTCTTTGTATTTTTGCATTGAATAATTTTTTTTTTTTTGTTCGCTTTTTTTTCTAGATGTTTTTTTTTCGGTTATTAAGTTTAATTCACGATTTTTTTTTTTCTTATGCATGTTTTTCACTTTTATGTATTGTATTTTTTTTGGTTATATTCTAACTAGAGTTACTTTCACATTTGGTTTCTGTCCGTCTTACGATTTATTACATATTTCTCTATTTGAGTATATTTTTTTTTCACATTTTGTTTCACACATGCATGTATCTTCGTATATTTTTTTTTGTTTTGTTTTGTTTTTGCTCACTTCTTTCACTAAATAACTTTGTTCACAAGACTTCTTCACGTTTCGCCGCTCTTGATCAGCGTGCGCACAGGGTAGGGATTGAACCACAGATTAGCCATATGAAGATGAGAATGTTTCGTACGTTTCACCCTCCAAAACCCATTTGATTACATTGTTGTATTTGTAATTTTTTCCCGCGTCGATGAATAGATGTGAATTGTAACAACAATTTAACCAGGTATGTGAAGATCCCTACTGTCTATGTGTGAGGTTTTTTTACCCACATTCTCATTTTTTATCTGATAACTGCCAGTTCAAGCTTGTAGGCAAATTAAAATGGCTGCCGGGGATTCTCATCTTCATGTGGCTAATCTGTGGATTGAACGAAGATTGACGAGGAGTCGAGAAGCGAGGACGACTGAACAACTGAACTTGCGTGCGTGTTGCTGGATTGATGAAGATGATAATGGCAAAACAAAAATTTTGAGTTTATGTGCTATATGTATTTGCTTTGCTGTTGAGTACATTTTTTTCGTTTTGCTTGTGCCTCATGCTTCGTTTCTCTTCTTCTATGTTGGCGTTTAAAGAGTGCTTTTGCATGAGGCGTTAGCGTTATGTACATTAAAGTATCGTATTTTTTTTGTTCAACCGATGTATGTATATATGGATCGTTCGATTTGAAAAGGAAAACGTGGCGGATCAAAAACAAAACACAGGTTTTATGCGCATATATTTATTCTGGATGCACAAAAAGCACTGTTTTCACTGCGTATATCTAATTTGTCTCCTTTTTTTTCAATTAATACTTTTATGCAAAGTTCAATACCGACACCTATAGACTTTTCGTATTCATGTACTTGCACTTTTTGTTATATTTTTTTTTTGTTTTGAATTTATTTATACTGCTGGTAGTTAGGTATAGACTATTTAATTAGATTATATTTTTCGATGCCGGCAGGTCCTGTCACGGTCGCCATGTTAGGTAGAGGGAAAAATATTGGTCCAAGATCGAATAAAAGGCACGACTGAACGTTTTGACTTCAGATTTATTACTGTCTAGCAAGTAGCAACAGAGGAATGATTTACGTAACAAAGCGAGTATAAGAGTATTTATAAGTAAATATATAATAAGATATTTGTTATAGTAGTGGTAAGTACATTGGCTTAAGTATTATAGTAAAGTAAGTATATTGGTAAGGTAACTATAAGAGTAATGTGGAGTATTTTCGTTACAATAAGAATGGCGCAGAGGGATAGTTCTGCAAATGAGCTGGCGGTGCTGATGAACTCCAAGTATTTGCCCAAATCAAGTAACCTTTACAAATGTTCCCCATATATAGATGACGATGGGATTTTGATCGTAAAAGGACAAATCTATAGGGCTTGGTACGTAACAGAAGAATGTATAGTCAAAAGTGCAAGACCATCGTATCCAGAGATGCCTCCGTTGCCAGCGGCAAGACTTGCAGCGTTTGTTAGTCCTTTTACTTATACTGGGGTTGATTACTTCGGGCCGATGTTAGTACATTCTGGTAGAAAGAGTGAGAAGCGCTGGGGGGTCTTATTCAACTGCTTAACAATACGAGCTGTGCATACTGAGCTGGCACATAGTTTAACTGCTGACTCATGTATTGTTTGCATTCGAAATTTCATGTCAAGATGAGAAACACCAAAAGAATTTTATTCCGATAATGGCACCAACTTTAAAGGAGCGGAAAGGAACTGCGAGAGACCTTTAGTAAGATGAGTAAGGAGATAATCAAGAGTAGGTTCATCAGTGCCGATTCAAAATGGTTTTTTAATCCACATGCTGCACCACACATGGGAGGCTGCTGGGAGCGATTAGTGGGATCAGTTAAGAGCGTACTTAGGGAGGTCACAAAAAAACCAACGTTTGAATGATGAATAACCCATGACATCGCTTATTGAGGTTGAAGGCATTATTAACTCTCGGCCAATGACTCTTGTTCCAGTGGAATCCGAAGATACAGAGGCCTTAACACCTAACCATTTTTGATTGGTTCATCGAGTGGGAATAAGCAACCTGGAACATTTTGTGATAAGGATCTCTTACTTCGAAAAAGCTGAAGAATTACAGCCCGATTCCCCCTTGTGAGAAGTCACAAGTCACAAGCTCTTGTGACTATTCCTTGTTTTTTGGAATTCTCCCCCAATCATCACAAGAAAGCTCACAACTTAACTCATCACAGCAAAGGTGAATTTCGTATTGCCATAATTGCAACAGCTGATTAATAAAAACATAAAGAAAGATTTTCAATTGGGCCATATAAAATTAGTTAAAACTTAAAAAATCGAGTTTTCATCAATTTATTTTAGCAATAAAATGATTAAAAAAATGGTTTATATGTTTGCAAAATGGAAGTGAGAAAATTATTAAAAAAATTGTTTTCGGGAGCGAAAGAATCATTTGTTTCCTGCGAAGAGAAAAAGTCTGTGCTAATGTGAAAATCTTGTTTGTTTTATTTCGGATGAAAGATACCGAAGAAGATACGCCCTATAAAATCCACTTCAATTTTCTCTTTCCTGATTAAATGTTGTTTAAAAAAATAAATGGATTATGAAATCAAATTTTTAAACACATGTAATTTGTGACCTACTATGAAGGAAATCACAATTTCGATTGTTTTTGTGACTCTCATAAGTTGTAGCTCTGGGGGAGAATTCGAAAAAGTCACAATATTAATTTCACCTCGTCTTGTTACTTGTGAGGTATCAGTGATGATGGGAAGAATCGGGCTGTTAGTCAAGAAATCGCTAACTTATTTTGGAGGCGTTGGATTAAAGAATATCTTCCCACCCTTACACGAAGAACAAAGTGGTTCAAAAATGTTAAGAATGTAGAAGAAAATGATATCGTTTTCATAGTGGATGAGAATCTACCTAGAGGGTCCTAGATGAAAGGAGTCGTAATACTACTAGAGCAAAAGATGGTCAAGTTAGACGCGTGAGTGGGGTGTATGAGCGACCTGTTGTTAGGCTGGCAGTTTTGGATATCAGCAATGTCAAGTGTGGTGAAACAGCAGATGAATCCAGTGTTTCCCTGAGGGGCAGAAATGTTGCTGATAATAAATAACTCAGTTTAACTCAGCTACTTTTTATTAATTTATAATCAAGTTTTCGTTTGTTTTTACTATATGTATGTTTTCTTAATTTTCAATCCAAATTATTTATTATTATTTTGATATCGAAGCTGGAAAGAAGTCGAGGACAGGAAAGAATTTTTTAATTTTTAGGTAACTTATTTTCTTTAATTATTCTTGTTTTTAGTTATAATTATTTTTCTTTAATAAAGTTTATTCTATGTTCAAATCAAAACTGAATGAAGATTCTAAAATAATTGTCTGGCCGACTTTCATCATCAAAAGGGAGGTAACCATTTTTCCTAGCCATTTATTTTATTAAACGGCAACTTATCACTATTTAAATTTATTGAGTTTTAAAAAACACATTCTATGCAGCCGATTTTGAGAAAAATAAGTTTTTCCTTTTTGGCCAAGAAATTTTGTATGACAGCTACTGTTACAGACAGACAGACAGACAGACAGACAGATAGACAGACAGACAGACAGACAGACAGACAGACAGACGTTATTGCGAGACCCACTTTTTTCGTGTTCCCTATCATCGTACTGTCAAGTTGGATCAAAATCTCGAGTTCAATTTTTTGAACGAATTCATAACTTGCCATTTAGTTCCTATATTCGCAAGTAAAAAGCGCAAAAATATATAATATTCGTAGTCGTAATGTTCATTTTGTACCAGGGCAAGAGGTGTTCCGACGGAATTTCATTCTTAGCGATTCATCAAAATACCTCTTGTCTAAACTTTGCCCGGAATTTGTCAACTGCGAGTGGTTAAATGCATAGGCAAAAACATGTATGAATTGGAAAACCTTTCAGGCAAAAAGATAGTTGTATTTCACGCCAAGGATATAAAGCAATAAATTGCCTCTGTGATATACATAAGTACCTGATAGGCCTGATAGAGATAGCGTTTCATCGTGCAATACCCCAGTGTTGCGCCTTTTTATAGTTGAAAGCGGCACAAAACTCCCTATGGTCGCAATGAGGAAAGCTTAGCTTCGCCCAAGTGGAATACGTCGTCGCAGCAACAAAAAGGGGTTCTCCGGGCTTTGTCGTCCAATGGAAAAAACAAATTCTTTTTATAGTTTTCGTTGATTTTATTTGCGATGTTCTTGTTTTTTAATTTTAACATGTAGATTTAAGATTGTTATAAATGTTTAGTTTTTACTACTAAATTACGTTAATTTTTTGAGTTAGTTTTAATTTCTGAGACCAAAGAACTTTAAGTTGCCGAATGGGCCAAAGACAAATTAAGAATAAGAAATATCAAGTCAATGTCTCCGTCGTTGACAGCACACCAAATAACCGGTATATTCGAGATAACTGTTGTATGGAAAAATAATGGTGTGCGTTCAAGGGCGGAGAAAAGACCAACGATGTGCACACATCTATATGGATGTGCAACTCCGCGTCCAGTCCACGTTTAGACGGAATTCGGAGTTGCGCATCAAACATGCATTAACATCACTGCCCCCCTTGGCGAGATGCGCCAAGAAAGCTAAAAACAAGAGTTAATTATTATTAATGAAAGTTATTTAAAGAGATTGATATGAATAATTTAAAGCAAATTATTAAAAAAAAACAGGTTGAGTATAAAATTCTTTAAAATTGAAAGGCAATATATATATATATATATATATAAAGAAATATAATTACTTTATTTTAGAGGTAAAAGGCACAGTTTAACAATCGGTCGAAGAATTTCGCCGTTTTGGGTTCTAAGTTTCGCCACTCTCACTCTCCCGTCAGCGCCGGGGTGTACATTTATAACACGCCCTAAGCGCCACTCTGTCGATGGTAAATTTTCATTTTTGATGACGACTAGGTCATTTATCTTGACATCCTCCTGAGGCGGTTGCCATTAGAGCTGTGTCAATCGTGATTGATTCGGTCTTTGTGACCCGTTCACTTAAAAGAACGATTGATTGCAATCACAGTAAACCGAAACAATCAATCCCAGTATCAATCATTTCAGTTTTCAAATAAACGAGGTGACGCGAAGTATGTTTCGTTCATTACAATCGTTCTCAATCAATTCACGCAAAAAAAGAAAAATACACAAAAAAAAAAACAGAAGCCCATCAAAAGGTAAAGAAACTTATCTAAATGAATGAAATAAAAAACCACCACAGATACATATAATTATTTGTTCTCAGTTTAATTCCGTTTATTTGTGTTTGTAGTTTCTTGTGTTTCTTTCTCATATGGGTTGGGCAGTGTTCAGTGTCTGTTTTGTACGTTGTACCTATCATTTGATTGAGAATGACTTGAAAGAACAAAACGTATATCGTTCATGTGAACGATTGAAATTTGGATACATTTAGAGATGAGCAAAAAATCACGACCTGTGATTTTCCACCTGTGAGTCAAAAATCACAATCACTACCTATGAACGACTCTTTAATAAACCTGTGACTGCCCTAAATGTGATTGAAAATCACAACTGTAGTAAAATCACAACAAAAAGAAACGATTCACAAATCACGGCAATCGCACAATGAACTTTATGAACTGTGAACACAATCACGACGAGGGAAAAGTCAACAATGAGTAAAATGAATCTGAACGAGAACTGTAGTCGTGATTTAGTTATTATTTTAGCAACTGAACGAAATCACAATACAGAAAAACAAAATCTCAGGACTCATGATGAAAATATGAAGAACAGATTAATTCTTTTATTTTTAGTTTAGGATCTAGAAGGTAGAACTGAATTGTGAACTGAGGAACTGAGGTCCTAGCCTGGTTGTGATTTTGTTCATAAGGACAAGGAAAAGTGAAACTAAAATTTTGACATTGCAAATTTTAGGGGTTTCCATTGGAGCTAGAGAGCTGGGCAGACACCAAGGTAATTTCCACCTCCTAAATCGATTGGCGTACTCCGTTTTTCGATCCGCCGTAATAAAATTTTGACAGTGCAAATTTTCGGGTTTCCACTGGAGCTAGAGAGTTGGGCGAGACAAGGTAATTTTCACCTCCTCAATCGATTGGCATACTCCGTTTTTCGATCCGCCGTATGAATGTATTGGAAATTTTGGGCATTCGATATTTTAGACATTCGAGATTTTGCTATTCGATAATTTTGAATTCGGGACTTGAGATTTTTAGCATTTTTGTATTCATGGTTATGTCCTACGAGCTAATTTTAATTACTTATTTGTTGTCCTCATTTAATTACATACTTTATTTTTTACTGAGAATTTTTTTTTTTGGCCTCAAAGATATTTCAAACTTGAAAATCACAATCACAGGTTAAACTTACAGTGATTCAGAAATCACAGTCACAGTTATAACTGTGATTGGAAAATCACAGTTTAGATCATCTCTAGATACATTGGTATACGGCACGGGTCACAATCACAAAGACCGAATCAATCTGATTGCCAATGTGAACGATGCGATCTTTGTGCTTTAAAAAGTGCGTTATCAATAATGGTATTATTTTTTTAATTTGTAAGGTAGGTTTTTTATCTACATTTCTCTTTGAATCGCAACCAAAAAAAGGAATGAACGTTTGAAAAGAAGTTGCCATTTTATTGGCAACAAAAATAAAACTGAAACCAAAATGATTGAAAAAATGAACGATTGAAAAGAACGAATCATTGAACTGAACGACAAATGAACGATTGAATCTTTTAAAAAGAACGATTGACACACCTCTAGTTGCCATTTGTTTCTTTGATGAAGTTCTTTAAGATATTCGTCCTTCCATCGACGACAGAATTGCTGTTGAAGGCACCGAATTCTTTCCCAGCGATTAATAGGAGACAAATTGGCATCAGCTAAATTGAGTCCAGGAAATGCTAAAAGAGGACCACCGCGCAAAAAATGTCCGGGCGTTAAGGCCAACAGATCAGATGGGTCATTGGACATTGATGAGATTGGACGAGAGTTTAAACATGCTTCAATACGAGCTAAGACCGTGGAGAATTCTTCGAAAGTGAACTTTATACCGGACCCCAGTTTTCTAAAATGATTTTTGAAGCTTCTTACACCGGCTTCCGATAGACCACCCATATGAGGTGCACCGGGAGGAATGAAATTCCATTTGAGACCTTGAACGCCATACGTGGCTCTGGTTTCCTGAGGAATGGAACTCAGAAATATTTTGAAATCCTTGCGTAAAATAGCATCTGCCCCTGCAAAATTGGTACCATTGTCGGAGAATACTTCCTTGGGTAGGCCTCGTCTTGCCGTGAATCCTGCAAATGCAGCTAAAAATGCTTCAGACGATAAATTGCTTGCCGCTTCAAGGTGGATGGCCTTTGTTGAAAAACAGACAAACACACAGGCATAACCTTTGTTCATACGACAATTTCGTGCGTTGAAACTTTTGATTACGAATGGGCCTGCGAAGTCGATTCCTGTCACAGTGAAAGGGGGAGAAAAAGTACATCGTTCGGAGGGTAAAGCAGCCATCAATTGTTTGCTAAATTCCTTTTTGTGAATGACACAAGTTTTACACTGTCGTATGCAGAATTTAACTAGATTTTTCAGTTTTGGAATCCAAAAACTTTGTCTAATAAGACGAAGCATCAACGAATTAGCACCGTGAAGTGAGATTTTATGAATGAACTGAGTGAGAAGATAAGAGAAACGTGAGTTATAAGGCAAAATAAGAGGATGTGTTAAACGAAATAATAGAGCTTTTTGAATGAACAAGTTTACCTTCCATTAAAAGTGAGTGTTCTTTAGGATATGAGGATAGTTGAGATAGGAGTATTAAACGATTTTTAACGAATTCCATTTCCTGAGCTGAGATGTTGTGAGAGTGGTATTGGTGATTTTGTCTTTTAGAGACTTTGAAGAAAAAACGAAATATATAACAGATTATACGCATAGCGCGCGGTAATGTAGAGAAACGTTCAAGAATATCTTCTTGACTCTGTTGGACAACCAAAGAGACAACGGTTTTTTGCTCGAGATCTTCAACACATGAGGCGACTGGAGATGTCTCCGGCCACTGAGAGATAGGTTGAGAAAGCCATGAAGGACCTTTCCACCCAAATATGTTATAGATATTAGATATTTAGATATTAGATATTTATTTCAATACGTTAAATGCTAACGTTACATTACATAATTTGCTTAGAAATAAAGGATTTACAAACAAAACTGAAGTATTAATACTGTGCAAAAAAACTATTTTTAAATTTATTAGATTTGATATTGTCATTAACAGAGTTGACAAGGAAGTTTTTTTTATTAAAAACATTTATTAACTGATTAACAAGACTATAAGTGCCATACTACTTCTTAAATTAACCCTGCCTACATTAAAATTCAATCGACTCAAAACCGAGGAAGAAGATATCGATCCACTTATAATACCAATAATAAAACATAATTGTAAATACTCTCTGTGAATTGTAAGTGATGGGAGATTTATAAGTTTAAGTCTATGGGAGTACGGAGGCAAACTAATTCTGTCCGACCATGGGAGAAAACGTAGAGTAAATCTCATGAACCTTCTTTGAACACTTTCTATTCTATTTATATGAACCGAGTAGTATGGGGCCCAAACTATACAACCGTATTCAAGAACTGATCTGACAAATGATACATATAGAATTTTAATAACATAAGGATCCCGGAACTCACGACCGAATCGTTTTATAAAACCAAGTGATTTACTAGCTTTTTTTGCAATATAATTATAATGATCATTAAAGGATAATTTTGAATCTAAAATGATTCCAAGGTCTGTAAAGCTAGACAATTTTTCCAAATTTGACGAATTAAACAAATCATCATCATCATCGTCGGCTCGACAACCGGGGTCCGGTCCTGGCCTCCTTCAACAAGTCTCTCCACCCATCCCGGTCTCGAGCCGCCGCCATCCAGTTGCGCACCCCAAGGCTCCGGGCGTCCTGGTCTACGCCATCTCTCCAGCGCAAGCATGGTCTACCACGCTGTCGTCTACCATAGAATGTACCACAAAGAACTTTCCGAGCAGGTTCCTCTTCGCTCATACGAGCTAGGTGCCCTGCCCACCGGAGTCTACCGAGCTTAATTTTTGTCACGATATCTGCTTCAAGGTAGATTGTGTACAATTCATGATTGTACCGTCTCCGGAATCGTCCTTCCTCACATATGGGGCCAACAATTCTCCTTAAGACTTTTCTCTCGAACGCGGCTAAGAGGTCGGAGTGCCTTTTGCTAAGCACCCAAGTCTCGGATCCATATGTGAGTACTGGCAGGACCATGGTCCTGTACAGCAGCAGTTTTGAAGTTATGGTGAGATTTCTGGATTTGAAGAGCTTTGACAGACTATAGTAGGCTCTGTTGGATTTGAGAAGCCGCCCGCGTATTTCTTCTTCTATATTGTTATCGGCTGCTACTATTGACCCAAGGTATTTAAAGGATTGCACCACTTCAAATTCGTGCTCCGCTACCTTGATTGTTTGACCAACTGTTCCTCTCGCATTCGACGCCACCATGTACTTTGTTTTACCTTCACTAATGTGCAGCCCCAGATTTTGTGCCGCCTGCTCGATCTGGATGAAGGAATCATGTACAGCTTGCTCAGTTCTTCCGATGATGTCGATGTCGTCTGCGTTAGCCAGTATCTGGCTGGACCTGTTGACGATGGTCCCTCTTGTTGCCGTGCCAGAGTCACGGATTGCTTTCTCCAACGCCAGGTTGAAGAGGAGGCAGGCCAAACCATCCCCTTGTCGGAGTCCATTAAAGATGTTGATTGGTTTGGATAGCAATCCGGCTATTTTTACTTGGCTTGTTACGTTGGTCATGGTCAACCTACATAGTCGTGTCAATTTATTTGGGATGCCGAATTCTCTCATGGCTTTGTAAAGTTCTACCCTGGCTATGCTATCGTAGGCGGCCTTAAAGTCTATAAACAGGTGGTATGTTGGGATGTTAAATTCTAGACATTTTTCCATCGCCTGCCTAAGGGTAAAGATCTGATCAGTTGTTGATTTGCCTGGAATGAAACCGCACTGATATTGTCCGATGATGGTTTTAGCGTATGGGGTTATCCGGTCTTGTAGGATAGAGGAGAGTATCTTATAGGCGGTACTCAACAACGTGATACCTCTATAATTGCTGCACGTTGTGACATCTCCCTTCTTATGTATGGGGCAAATGATACCTTTTCGCCAGTCTTCTGGAATTTCTTCATGCTCCCACACGTGCACTATAATCTCATGAATTGCTTGACGTAAAGCTGGCCCACCGTGTTGAAATAGTTCGGCTGGTATACCATCGGCTCCCGGGGCTTTGTTTTTCTTTAGCCGGCCTATAGCCTTCTCAACCTCTTCTATGCTTGGTGGCGGCAACATAGGGTACTCTTCTTGAAGTAGTGGAGCCTCCACTTCTGCAGTGAGCTGACCATTTAGCAATTCATTGAAGTACACTTCCCATCGCTCCAGTATGCTTTGAGGATCGGTGATCAGATTTCCCTCTCCGTCCTTGCAGTATGTGCAGCGTGGTGTGTACTGCGTCATGTTTCGGACGGATTGGTAGAACTTCCGCGCCTGGTGCGGACCTCGCTCTCGGCTTTTCTCTATTTCACAGATTATGTTCTTCTCCCAGGCTGATTTTTTCTGTCTGTGAAGCCGTTTTTCAATTCTTCTGAGCTCTTTATATTCGTCTTCGCGTGCCCGCGTTCTATGAGATTGTTGCATTGCTCGGTACGCAACATTCTTACGTTCAGTCGCTAGCTTGCATTCATCATCAAACCAGTCGTTCCGATTTCTACGACTGCTGCCTAAGATGGAGTTGGCAGTACTAATGACAGTATTCTTAAGGCGTGTCCACTTCTCATCTACGCCCAGCAAACTGGCTCCAGGACTTACTCTACCCAGTTCTAGGGCGAGTCCTAACGCATTACCAAAGGTGTTACTGGTGTTTTCATTGCGCAGAGCAGCCGTGTTGATTCGAACCTGATCGGCGGATGCAATACGTCTTCGCAAGGCAATCCGCCCTCGGAAAACCATACCAACAAGATAGTGATCCGAGTCGATATTGGCACCTCGGTACGTTCGTACCGTCATCAAGTTCGAGTAGTGGCGACGGTCTATCAACACGTGGTCAATTTGGTTACGAGTGACTCCATCAGGTGATACCCAGGTGGCTTTGTAGATATCTTTACGCGGGAACCTGGTACTCGCAACGACCATGTTTTTCGATGCTGCCAATTCTAAGACTCGAAGTCCATTGTCATTAGTGTTCTCATGCAAACTATTAAATAAATAAATTATGTTTGCGTGTAAAACACATCGTTTTACACTTGTCAATATTTAATAACAAACGATTAGTATTGCACCATTCCCAAAACCTTTGCAGGTGATTTTGCAGCAGTTCGCAATCCGTTAAGGAGTCTACTGTTCGAAATATTTTCACGTCATCGGCGTAAATCAAATCCATCGAGTTTTTTAAAACTGAGGGGAGATCATTAATAAATAAAACAAACAACAATGGAACAAGGTGACTACCCTGAGGTACACCAGAATTAACTTTAAACTGACTAGAACGGTTATTTCTGAATACAACTGATCCACGTTAGAAAATAATCATTAAGGCCAATCCTGTTAAGTTTCTCTAACAGTACTTGATGACTTAACTTGTCGAATGCTTTACTAATGTCAGTAAATATACAATCTACCTGTTGTTTTTTTTTCAAAAGCCTCTTTACAAAAAGTTGTAAACTCTAGTAAATTCGTAACAGTCGATTTTTTCTTTACAAAACCATGTTGATTTTCACATAAAACAGAAGTACAATTAAAAGAAAGAATATTACAGACAAGAGATTCAAACAGTTTTGGAATAACAGATAGATTAGCTATAGGACGGTAGTTGGCAACTAAATGCTTAGGGCCTTTTTTATGCGTGGGTTTAAGGAATGCATATTTCCAAAGAGCAGGAAATTTAGAACATTTCAAAGACTGATTAAACAAAACATATAACGGATATAACAAATGCGTTGCATATTTTTTCAGCATAAATGACGGTAAACCATCAGGGCCAGGACTAAGACTATCGTCGAGTTTTAAAATATTTTCTAAAATTGATGCTTGGGATATGTTTAGATTTATTGAACCTAGGTGTGCATATTGTTCAGTGGCAGAAGAACTTGTTATTAAGATTATTTTGAGGAGAGTCTTCGTAGGCACTTTTAAAATATTCTGCGAACATATCGGATATAACCTCTGGGCAGTGACTATTTTTATTTTTGAAGCTCATGCTAGCAGGATAACCGTTTTTTTTAATCTACATATTTCCAAAAGTTTCGCGGATTCACTTTTAGTTCATTCTTAGTCTTAGTGATAAATTCGGCATAAATGCATTTTAAATAATTAATAAATTCATTTCTTATCTCTAAGTAGATAGATTCCTAAATCCTCTTCATTTCGAGATCGATTAAATTATGTCTCAAATCCGATGGCATTAAGCCGCGAGTTGCTAAATCTGCTGGATTGTCAGCTGATTTGACATGTCCCCATGGGACGTTTCCCACATTGTCCAAAGTTTCGCTAGTGCGGTTAGCGATAAACGTTTTCCATACACATGGTGGTTTTTTGAGCCATGCTAAGACGATGGACGAGTCTGTCCATAAAAAGGTATTATATGAGTGAACTGGAAAATTTGGTATATATGTTTTAATCAACTTGGAAAGTAAAAGTGCACCACACAACTCCAGGCGAGGTACAGAAACAGATTTGATTGGAGCGACTTTGGATTTTGCACAGAGCAAGTGAGAAGTGATTATTCCATCAGAGTGATGGATGCGTATATATAACGCTGCGGCATATGCCTTTTCGGAGGAGTCACAGAATCCATGAAATTGAACTTCTGTTGAGGGGGAATATTCTACCCATCGAGGTATTTCAATCGCAAATCTTTTCCGGGTTTTAAATGTTTCGACTTTAAGAGGATCGTCCCAACCAGTTTGTTCCGCCCAAACTTGTTGTTTGTTGTACATCTTGGCAATAATCACAACGGGGGCCAACCAACCCGCAGGAACAAATATTTGAGCTATTTCGGAAAAAACTTCACGTTTTGTGGGACTTTTAGATAAAAATTCGCAAGTTCGAGGAGGGTACGGATCGCCAAATACGGAGCACAATTAATTCCAAAGGTTACTGTGAGAAGTTCAAAATCTTCAATTTCTAAGTGGGGAGAGGTGCGAAAAAGAATTCGCTGAAACGAAGTATCACGCGGATCGATCAAGATTTGTCTGTACATTTTTTCTATATGGGCATTGAATACAAACTTATAAAAGCGCCAGCGGATAATAAGTGATGATAAGTCTTGTTGCAAAATTGGATCGGGATATAATATATCATTAAAGCTGACACCGTTTGAAGAGGCATTGGAGGCATTGAAAACAACTCGTTCTTTTGTTGAAGTACTTTCGGGTTTTATGACCGCATGATGCGGCAGATAAAACGATTTTACTTTGCCGTTTTCAACGTTTTCCAATGGAGTAACCTTTCGCATATGACTGAGGGAAAGATACTCAGAAATGACATTTGAGTATTGAGATTTCAAATCAGCTTTAGATGCTAAAGTTTTTTCATTTCTAGAAAACTGTTTTAGCGCGATAAACCTCGAATGACCTACAGTGGTCTTTAAAGTTTGTGGTTTGAAAGGAAGGCGAAAAACGAACCTGCCATCAGGACGTCTGTGGGTAGTTGTTTTATAAGGTTTTTCGCAAAAACAATCTTCCTTTGGCCGAAGGGCAGTAGAAGGCAATTCTTCCAACTCCCAAAATGTACGTAATTGAGTATCCAAAGTAGAAGTGTTGTCAGATGCGATACAGGTGTTAAATGACTGAAAAGAGTCTGGAACTGGTCCTGACAAAATCCATCCAAACATAGTATTTTGTGAGAGAAGTGAGTTCGATATATGTTTCACTGCACAGCTGCCGAGATAAAGGATATTTCAGAGCCAGGGTCAATTAGTGCCCTTACAACGTGCACTGTTCCTTTCTCTACAATGCCAACCAATCCAGTTGCGAGAAGAATCTTTTTGCTAGAGGTCACCATGTTATTTTGAAAGCTTGTTTGGGGAACGAATGGCTGCGCCGAAGCCGAAATTTGGGAATCTTGAATACCTTTCGGTTGAGAAGTGGACTGTATTTTTGCGGTTTTCCCATTTTGACTTGATGACGGATTCGTTGGAAGATGCAAAAGTGTGTGATGACGTTTCTTGCAATAAGTGTAAGAGTACTTGCTAGAGCAAGAAAATTTTCGATGACTGGTGCCTAGGCAATTATTGCACATTTTATTGTGGCGTACTGCTTCGATTCGAGAAGGAACAGAAATTGCTGAGAATTTTGGGCATTCATATATTGAATGATCTGCTGAGCAGATTTTACACTTGAATCCTCCCGCCTTTGCAAGAAACGTATTGACTTTATGCGGCTTTTGATTGGAGGGTTTTCGTTGAACTGCTGAGAAACTTGTTTTGATGAAGTTGTGTCTGAAATAGACTCTAGGGTTTGATATCGAGAACTGAGGAATTTGTCCAACTGTTTCCATGAGGGAACTTTTGTGGGATCCTCTAGGGATTGTTCCCAGAGGGCCAAGGTTGTCATTTATTTTGCATCGAAGTGTTCTTATTTATTTGGCGGATTCTTCAAGCGGATTTTTCAACTTCGGAAAGCTTAGAATGTTGGATATATACCGCATTGAACATATCCCGAAATGCCAGCCAGGAGAGGTTGAAATCCATCCATGAAATAGGTCTGTATCGTATGGTGGCAATGATGCAATGAGAAGGCCCGGCTTTCTGAGTATTGTTCAATGAAGGAACACTCTTGTTATCCAAAGGAATAACAGGCTTCAGTTTGTTTTGTAAATCCAAAAACAAAGCTAAACAGCTAATATAGGTTTCGTTGCTGTTTCTATACTTGGATTCGTCCAGACGTCCATGTCTAAGGGTTCTTGCTTAGCCGATGGTCAAAATCGAGCCACATTCAGCATACTTAAGCTTAACCTCTTTCCACAAATCTTTTAACTCAATTTTTCTTGCTTCTAACGTCGTATTAGTGTGATTCTGTTCAGGAACCTCTTTGACGGATGCGTGAAATTTCACAAGCAAGTCTGCAGCGAAAATGAGGTCGTCTAGAATTGACATGACTGGGAAAGTATCGAGAAAAAATAGTATAGGCTGTGAAGAAAAATCACTTCGCAAAAAAACTTTTTTTTTCAAAAGAGAAAGAAATCAATGAGAGATTATTAAAGAATCTCTTTAAGAGAGAATATTTTGAAAAAAAGTTGAAGAAAATTTTTCCAAATGGAGCAAAAATTCAAGGAAAGATTACTAAAGAATCTCTTCAAGCCAAAAAAAATATTTGGAAAAAAGTTGTTGAAAAACTTTTCCAAAGGATGAAAATTCAATGAGAGATTACTAACGAATCTCTAAGAGAAAGATATTTCGAAAAAAGTTGAAAAAAACTTTTCCAAAAAATAGGAAAAATTCAATGAGAGTTTACTAAGGAATCTCTTCCAGCCAAAAAAAATTATTTGGAAAAAAGTTGTTGAAAAACTCTTCCAAAGGATGAAAAAATTTAATGAGAGATTACTAACGAATCTCTAAGAGAAAGATATTTCGAAAAAAAATGAAAAAACTTTTTCCAAAAAGAGGAAAAAATTCAATGAGAGATTACTATAGAATCTCTTCAAGCCAAAAACAAATTATTTGGAAAAAAGTTGTTAAAAAACTTTTCCAAAGACGGAAAAATTCAATGAGAGATTACTAACGAATCTCTAAGAGAAAGATATTTCGAATAAAGTTGAAAAAACTTTTCCCAAAAAGAGGAAAAAGTTCAATGAGAGATTACTAAAGAATCTCTTGAAGCCAAAAACAAATTATTTGGAAAAAAGTTGTTAAAAAACTTTTCCAAAGACGGAAAAATTCAATGAGAGATTACTAACGAATCTCGAAGAGGAAGATATTTCGAAAAAAGTTGAAAACACTTTTCCCAAAAAGAGGAAAAAATTCAATGAGAGATTACTAAAGAATCTCTTCAAGCCAAAAAATTATTTGGAAAAAATTTGTTAAAAAACTTTTCCAAAGGATGGAAAAATTCAATGAGAGATTACTAACGAATCTCTAAGAGGAAGATATTTCGAATAAAGTTGAAAAAACTTTTCCCAAAAAGAGGAAAAAGTTCAATGAGAGATTACTAAAGAATCTCTTCAAGCCAAAAAAATTATTTGGAAAAAAGTTGTTAAAAAACTTTTCCAAAGGATGGAAAAATTGAATGAGAGATTACTAACGAATCTCTAAGAGAAAGATATTTCGAAAAAAATTGAAAAAAAAACTTTTTCCAAAAAGATGAAAAATTCAATGAGAGATTACTAAAGAATCTTTTCAAGCCAAAAAAAATATTTGGAAAAAAGTTGTTAAAAAACTTTTCCAAAGGATGGAAAAATTCAATGAGAGATTACTAACGAATCTCTAAGAGAAAGATATTTCGAAAAAAGTTGAAAAAACTTTTTCCAAAAAGAGGAAAAAATTCAATGAGAGATTACTAATGAATCTCTTCCAGCCAAAAAAAATTACTTGGAAAAAAGTTGTTGAAAAACTTTTCCAAAGGATGAAAAAATTCAATGAGAGTGAATGCGAACTAATCGATCTTATAAGAATTGATTTTTGCTTCAGATCATATTCGACGTGCGACTAATTTTATGTTTTTGATATGATTTCCGATTGCTCATCAAAAAAATATACTTTTTGGAACGCGATAATTTTGTCAAATGGAATTCAATATTTTGACGAAGATAGAAGAAAACAAACTTATTCACTTATTAGCCCAAAAATATTGAAACAACATAAATATTTTCCATAATTAAATCCTTGGAAAAAAACAATCAAAAAATTTCCAGCGAGAATTTCAAAGTAGGTATTGAGAAAAATATTTATAGAAAAAATTAGACCTGTCCAAGGAATGAGAAAATTCACTTGGAGAATCCTGAAGAATATCTCAAGGAATGATTACAAAATTCGGAAAAGTGATCAAAATCCTTTCCAACTGAACGAAAATAACCTGGATTTTTTTAAGAAATCTCTCGAGAGATTATTAAAGAAGTTCCGAAGAGTAATCGAAACAAAGAAAAAAAAAACTTCCCAAAATGAAATACAAATTCGAAGGTTTCAAAAGAATCTGTCAAGGAACGATTGCAAAAATCTATAATGAGAAGATTTAAATGAGATTTCAAAAGAATCTCTTGAACTTTTGAAAAATACGTTTCGAAATGAGGTGATTCTTAAAACTGCCTGTGGATTCGACGAGGACCGGTAACAAAACACTGTGAATGTGCAATTTAATTGATACGGTATTCAAAAAAAAAACACAAATGGTTTAATTTTGTAAAAACATAAAATCTTGAGGAAAGTCCTTGTTAAAAAGATAAATCCGGAGCAAACTTTTTCTTTAATAAGGACTTAGCCCAAAAAACTGATGCCAATTAACAGTTTAAAAAAGAGAACTGTATCTATGAAAAGAACACGCTATGAGAAAGAAAACGGTAAAATGCCAGAAATAACTGTTGTCGCTGGATGGCCGACAAAACGAAAATTTTAATGAATATTCTTCAAAAAATCTGAAATGAAAATCTGTTTTTTAGGGCTATAACGTGTTGATAAAGTGAACAAAAATTCATCAAAACACTTTACCTAAAAACACCTTACATTTTATATCACAAAAACATTTGTTTATACTCAATTTAATTTCTATTTTGTTCATAATAAATATTTCGTTCTATTTTCATTTGCTTAAAGTTCAAGTTGTTTTATTAATTCACCATCCCAACAGGTTATGGGCCCAGGACTTTTAGAAGATATAGGCATTCAAGAATAATATGGCTGCAAATTCACTACCATCGATGGAGAAACTCGCCGGCAGGGAAAATTATAATTCCTGGAAGTTCGCAATGCAAGCGTATTTAGAACACGAGGATCTTTGGGAAAGTGTTATTGGTACAGAAAAAGATGCGAAGAAAAATACCAAGGCCAAAGCTAAAATTATTCTTGCCGTTGAACCCGTCAATTATATGCATATTCAGCATGCGAATACTGCTCAAGAAGCTTGGGGAAAACTACAACAAGCTTTTGAAGATTCAGGGCTTTCAAGAAAAGTAGGACTTCTTCGAACATTAATAACTACTCAACTTGACAAATGCGTTTCGGTTGACGAATACGTAAATAAAATTATAACCACCGCCCACAAGCTAAATGGTTTGAAATTTGAAGTCAAAGATGATTGGGTGGGAACCTTGTTACTCGCTGGTCTCCCAGATGAATACCGTCCGATGATTATGGGGCTGGAAAGTTCCGGAACACCAATTACAGGGGACTCTATCAAGACGAAACTTCTTCAGAAAATAACATCAACAGATTTTATGGGTACTGATGGCGATACTGCGTTGATGGTGAAACATTGGAATAAAACTACGAGAGACCCTCAAAAATTTCAAACAAACAAAAATGTTAAGACGCGTTGTTACAATTGCAATGGATTTGGACATGTAAGCAAATTTTGTCAGAAGAAAAGTAAGAAGCCGTTTCATCACGTGACGCAGGATAACAATCACAAAAATGCATTTATTACATGTTGTACTGCCAATATCTCCGATCCAGATTCATGGTATGTAGATTCTTGTGCTTCTACTCATATTACTTCTCATTTAGACTGGTTAAATGCTGATGTCCGTCCGTGTGCAACAGAAATTTCTGCAGCAAATAATGCAAAAATGAGAGCGGTTGCTATTGGAGAAGCTTTGATTCCAGTTTCAGGGGTTAAAACTAATTCGAGCCCAATCGTTGCAAAAGATGTCATCTGCATTCCAGATGTCTCCGCAAATTTATTATCAGTTAGCAAGATTGTAAAAAACGGTTTCATGGTCTTATTTAGCTCTGAAGGATGTAAGATCTCCAACGCTACTGGACAAATTTTGGCAACGGCAAGTGAAGAAAATGGTATTTTTAAGTTGGATCGTCCTCGTCATAAAGCATATCTGGCGCAAGATATAGAGACTGAAGAATTGTGGCACCGTTGTTTAGGCCACATGAACCGCAAAAATATGAACCTTCTGAAACAAGGAATGGTGACTAGATGTCATTTCAAAAATGGCAATGAAGAACCGTGTATGGGCTGCATAAAAGGAAAACAGCACCGAAATCCTTTTAAATATCAAGGTAAGCGAGCGGAAAATATTTTGGACTTGGTCCACACCGATTTATGTGGGCCCATGGAAACAACGTCTATAGGAGGTGCCAAATATTTACTGACCTTGATAGATGACAACTCCAAAAAGGTTTTCGTTTATGTTTTGAAAAATAAAAACCAGGTTTATGAGACGATAAAAGATTTCAAGGTTTTAGTTGAAACACAGCAAGAGCGAAAAATCAAAATTCTTCGCTCCGACAATGGTGGGGAATATGTGAACTCTCAATTGAAATCCTTTTTAAGAGCTTCTGGAATCCGACATCAACTTACCGTTCCATATTCTCCGCAACAGAATGGTCTTGCAGAACGCATGAACCGAACCATTATTGAAAAAACACGAAGTATGTTGCTGGATGCAGAATTACCTAAGGAATATTGGGCCGAAGCCGTTGCTACGGCAGTTTATCTCATCAACAGGACACCGACTAATAATTCCCGAAACGTTACTCCAGAAGAATTGTGGACTGGTGTTAAACCTGATGTCAGCAATTTACGAGCTTTTGGATGCAAAGCTATGGCACACATACCGAAAGAAAATCGTCTTAAATTGGATTCGAAATCCAGAGAATTAGTTTTCGTTGGATATTGCGAAGATACAAAAGAGTATAGTCTGATTGATCCTATCTCTAAGCATCTCAGTAAAAGCCGTGACATAGTTTTCTTTGAAGGGCAAAGAGCTGAAAAGAAAAATGGTCAAAAGGATTCTAGATTCTTTCCGAATTCTTTAATAGGACCTGAAGAGAATCAGAAAGAAAGTAGGGATATAGATATAACTACCAATGCCATTGAAAAAACTGATGATATCGAAAATTCTATAAATATTGAACCCTTAGTTGACCAGCATTGTACGCATACTACACAGCATTCACTTCCTAGACGTTCATCTCGATTGGAATCCAAGATTACTCCGAATTATGCATCTTACCTTACGGAAGCAACTGAACTGTCCGACCCTATTACAGTTAAAGAAGCTTTAAATGGACCAAATTCATCTTCTTGGATGAGGGCAATGGAGGACGAATATGATGCGATGATTGAGAACGATACTTGGATTCTAGTTGATCCACCAGAAAAAAGGAAAATTCTTAATACTGGGTGGGTATTCAAAACCAAGCTGCAAAATGGAAGTGACGGTAAGAAATTTAAGGCAAGATTTGTAGCTACAGGATGCGGACAACTAGAAGGAATTGACTTTCAAGAAACGTATGCCCCAGTCGTAAAAATGAATACAGTACGTCTTCTTTGTGCAATTGCGGTAAGATTGAATCTTTTGTTACACCACATGGATGTCAAGAATGCTTTCCTACATGGCGACCTAGAAGAGGAGATATACATCAAACAGCCTGAATATTTCGTTACCGAAGGTCAAGAAAATAAAGTTTGCAGGCCACAAAAAGCAATGTATGGACTCAAGCAGGGGAGTAGATCTTGGAATATGAAATCGGACTCCGTTCTTAAGTCCATGGGTTTCACTCAAACGCGCACGGATCAATGCGTGTACATAAAAAAATCAGAAAGCAATCTTCAAATAATTGCAGTATATGTTGATGATTTGATGATTTTATCCAACGATTTAATCCTCATGGAAAAATCAAAAACTACTCTTAAACAAAATTTTAATATGAAGGACCTAGGTGAAATTTCAAGATATTTGGGTATGACACTTACGAGGGATCCAAAAAGATCAAAACTTTGGATAGATCAGGCAGAATATTGTACTGAGGTTATCAAAAAGTAAAATATGAATGAATGTAAGCCCGTTTTGTCACCAAAAACCGAACTAGACCGAAAACGTATGCAAAATGTTCCATACAGAGAAGCAGTTGGCAGTTTATTATATGCAGCTCAAGGAACAAGACCGGATATATCACTCGCTGTTGGTATTGTTAGTAAGTATTGCAATGACCCAGGACAAGAACATTGGACAGCAGTAAAAAGAATAATTCGCTATCTCAAAGGTACAATACATAACAAACTTGAGTTCTGTGGCAAGGAGAAAACTGATTTCGTAGTATTCAGCGATGCAGATTGGGCAAATGAAGTTGAAGAACGTCGTTCAGTAACTGGATATATCCTGAAGGCACAAGGTGGTGCAATATCTTGGGCAAGCAAGCGACAAAAGACAATTGCTTTGTCTACGACTGAAGCAGAATACATGGCGCTTCATCCACTTGCCAAGAAGTTCTCTGGTTGCGAAGTTAAGCCAAAGAAATCGAACCAAATCTATCGAAAAATGCAACAATTATCAACTGTGACAATAAGGGAGCTGTTGATCTGGCTTCAAAAGGTGGATTTCGACAACGTACAAAGCATATTGATGTTAGACACCACTTTCTGCGATATCATATCGAAAATAAAGACATCATTGTGAAATACATACCAACAGAAGAAATGGTTGCAGATTCTCTTACGAAACCATTGTTCACTGAAAAGTTCAATTTTTGTAAAAATAATTTGTGTATAAAATAACTGTTTTATTAATTTGAGTTCAAGAGAGGGTGTTGATAAAGTGAAAAAAATTCATTAAAACACTTTAACTAAAAACACCTTACATTTTATATCACAAAAACATTTGTTTATACTCAATTTAATTTCTATTTTGTTCTTTATAAATATTTCATTCTATTTTCATTTGCTTAAGGTTCAAGTTGTTTTATTAATTCACCATCCCAACATAACGCACAAGAGAAGTAAATTTAATTGACCCAGCAAAACACGCTGAAAAGAAACTAAAAAACGCGATCGAAGCGAGAGTGTGACGTAAAGATATGCCGTTAAAAAATTTAAGCTTTGACATTTGTAGGTGTATACCTGTCCTCGCTGATATAGTGATGGAGGCATTATTGGATGATGTTATAGGAAAACTCACTCACAAACCAAACATTTTGACCAAATTTGTGGATGACTTATTTGCTTTGGTAAAATTGTCTGAGGTGAGCGATATTTTAGTAGCACTTAACTCGTTCAACTCTAAGTTGAAATTCACGGTTGAAGTTGAAAAAGACGGTCAGCTTCCATATTTGGACATAAAGGTGATAAGACAAAGAAGTCATATTATTTTCGATTGGTACAAAAAACCAACCTCTTCGGGCCTGCTCATCAACTTTAACTCAAAACAGCCAAAGGGAGTTATTTTGAATACAGCACAAAATTTTATAAATCGCGTACTTAGTACAAGCAACACAATTTTTCGGGAAAAAAATATAAACATTATTCGGAACACCCTGTATTCGAATTCTTTCCCAGTTGCGTTAATCAATAAGCTGATATCAAATTATGGAAAAGAAAAACCACATGGAAGAGAAAAAACAAGTGCAGACAATGCACAACCGGTGCTATATAAAAGCTCTTTTTACATCCCCTTTCTCTCTAATCGCATGATATCCGCACCTTTTAGGGATGAACAAAAAACAAAAATAGCTTTCAAATCAGCAAAACCTCTCAGTACCCATCTGCTTAATAACACAAAAGGAATAATAGATGACATGGAGAAATCAAATGTGGTGTACCAAATAAATTGCCTGGGTGGAAATGGAACAACTTGTTTTTCTGTTTATGTGGGCACTGCAAAACAAAAGTTGAAAAAACGTCTCTCTGGCCATAGGTCAGACATAAACAGCGAGGGGGGAACAGAAAACAGCTCTCGCACTTCATTGCTTAAAACACAGATTAGCCATATGAAGATGAGAATGTTTCGTACGTTTCACCCTCCAAAACCCATTTGTTTACCTTGTTGTATTTGTAATTTCATCCGGCGTCGATTAATAGATGTGAATTGCAACAACAATTTAACCAGGTGTGTGAAGATCCCTACTGTTTATGTGTGAGGTTTTTTTACACACATTCTCATTTTTTATCTGATAACTGCCAGTTCAAGCTTGTAGGCAAATTAAAATGGCTGCCGGGGATTCTCATCTTCATGTGGTTAATCTGTGGTTTAAAAGAGAAACATGAACCAGATTTGGAAAAAGTAAAAATCTTAGAAACAGACAAACACCATGCGAAGAGACTTTTAATTGAGATGCTGCACATAATAAACACTGAGAACACTGTAAATAGACGATCGGACTGTGACAACTTGAGCAGCGCATACAGTCTTTGTATATATAAACTATTGGGACTCGGTGAATGAGTTTTTGCGCCCTCTGAAGGGTTTTTTCCCTACTTGATAGAGGAGGTAAGAAATATTTTGTTTTGACAGCCCCATAAGACTAACATTGAAAAGAAAACAAAAATGTTTTTTTTTAAAGTAATTTTTATTCGATATTTCAATAAGAAACCGGTATTAAATAATAATTGAAATCACTTCTATAAACATTAAATTATGTAAAACAAGTAAAAAGTGCTGCAATATGTGAAAATATGATTTTGAAAATTGCAATCAAAAATTGTAAACAAATAGCCTTTGCAGTATTTTGTGAGGTTATGTATCCCACGATTGTAAACAAACCTCCATTGTATATATATTTTTATAGTACTATCATGAAGAGGAACGAACGCGACGCCACCTGGGCAACCGCGGCCTAACTAAAATTTGTGCAGACTTAGGTGTCCAGTTTTAAGAGTAGGCAGAGTAGGAAATAATTTAATCAAAAGTAAGAGATAAATAAGAGAATTATAATGAAGGCTAATGGAAAATTGACGATAGAGAAGAACCTATACAAAATGTATGGGAGTTCAAGGGGGACAGGAAAAAAGCTAATTTGTTCTTTTTGCTTTTATCATTTTTTATAGAAAGGGGAAAATGTTTTTTTTTTTGTTTTTTTTTTGGGTATAGAAAGAACGAAAATAAAATATTGTTCAAAAGAAGGCTGAATTTTTGTAATTGCTGTGACGTGTGTTTGTGTTTGGGTATAGAGCAAATGTATAATATGCATATAGGTATATGCATGCTGTGACGTATGACTGAGAATGCCCATAAATGTATTATATGCATGTAAATTATTTAAACTCGGTTACCACTGAGAAAAATAATTTTGTTTTGAATAAATACTTTTTGACTGAATTTTTTAGCGAAGGATGTTATACACTTTTGTAAATAGAGGTTTTCCTTTGAGATTTCAGTTATGTAAATACTATACGAAGGTATTAGAATGGCTCTATTTAAGATTTTTTATGAACTCAAGTTAGATGCCTTACATTAGGTAGGTATTTATTTGTATCTATATAGGTATGTACCTATGTAGGTAGATATACACAGATGATTGTTCGTTTATGTTGTAAAATTCAAACTAAACCATCAGATTGAGCTGAAATTTAGACAATGTATTTGTTGTTGAATCAGAAGTTCCAGTAAATAATTTTTTAAACTTTTCTATAAATTGAGCTGAAGATCAAAATATAAAAATTAGTTAAAAACTAAAGAAAAAATAATCCGTGTGAGCTGAAACTTGAAAAGTTTTAAATTTACCATCATACCTGCCTATCATCTGATGCATTTATTACGTGCAGTTTTTCAGAAGATAAAATTATCCTAATTAAATTAAAATTAGTGTGTTTTTTTCTTGAAAATGAATTATCAATGTTCTGGAAAGTTCAAACAAGACACTTTTTTTTCTGCATTGGGCTTTAATTTATTAAAAACATGCTGATAAACCAAGTTAGAAATACTTAATTAATTTAAATTTTGTAAGAAATCGGTTTGAAATGCTAAACAATTAACAAATGTGGTAAGCACGTCTTACTTTATCATAACTATAAGTTCGACAGTTTATTTTTTAGTAAAATTGGGGATATAGGTTGGTTTGTGGGTGTTTGAGTGGGAGTGGGATTATTTGCTTGCAAATAAGTTTAAGAGGTCATTTTGAAATAATAAAGTTTTATTTATGCTCACAAAAACACTTTATTAACTTAATTTTATTTTAGAAATAGTTTTTAGGAGTATTGCAATTGTTTTTTTTTAATAAACACCAAAGTTTTGTCTTTTTAAATTTTTTCAAAATTATTTGTATTTAAAAAAACTAATTTTTTCGAAATATATTCCTTAATTTCTCTGAAAAAATAATTTTTAAGAGCATTGCAATTGTTGATTTTTAAATTAAAACACCAAATTTTTGTTTTTTTTTTTTAATTTTTAAAAATTGTCTACTCATATAAACTATTTTTTTCGGAAAAAATGTACTTAATTTTTTTTGAAAATAGTTTTTAGGTGAATTTCAATGGATTTTCAAAACTGACTAGCCAAATTTAATTTTTTTTTTAGTTTTTGAAAAATAGTCTGCTGATGAAAGCTAATTTTTTCCAAAAAAAAATATTTGATTTTTTTCAAATTTTGCTAAATTGCCCATATGTATTCCTATTTCAATTTCAATTTTTTTTTTCAATTTAAATACATAATACCTACTTAAAACAGAATTTAATTTTTTTATAAATTGTATAATTAGTCAGGCACCTTCCTATAAGCTATTTGATTTGCTTTGAAAAATAATTTTTTATAGGTGGGTGGTTGGTTAATATTTAAAATTTACGTACATACCTACCTACTGAATACATTCATATCTATGTAGGTTACGTACATCTATTTTTTTTAAATGTTTAAAAATTAAATGTTTCAATAGGTACCACCCTGTGCATACACACCCACCCACCCACCTTCATCCCTACATTGATATTTACATATGTACCTAGGTATATACCTTCGTACCTACCTAAACGTTAAAAAAAAAAAACAAATTAGGTATACCTACCTACCGAATACCTATATAATTATTATTATTTTTGTTATTCAAAATTCCAACTACCTATCTGCTTTTTGAATAACAAACATAATAAAATACCTACTGTGAAAAAAGCCTACCAAAAATCTATTAAATATATATGTAGCTATACCTATGTACATACTATACTTGAAGATTGGGTCTACCTACCTATGCACCATAATTCAAAATGTAGCAACGTTGTATTCCACTAAGCTATAGTGAAATTTAACAACGTTGCTTTGAAAATCAACAAAACTGAAAATCTAAAAACAAATTCAAATCTTGCTGAAAAATAAAAAGCATAATGTATAAACATATAAATATAAGTCTATAGCTCATAGGAAGCAAAAAATCTATTCTTCAAAAAGAAACGTCAAAAAATGACAACAAAATTTAATTTGCTCCTCCTAATTGTTGTCGTTGCCATGACGCGAACAACTGATTCAATTTTATCTCCCTTACGCCCTTTATTAATATAGGAATTGAAAATAATATAACTGTTAAAAAACTTTAACTTTCAATTAAAAGATTTAAATTTTTGAAGTAGGCTTTGCCTTTTATTTAATATTTCGAATAACATTTTACTTAGTAAAGACAGATCAAACTCAAAAATTGTTTCTCAATCTCAGCGTCTACAAATGAAGTGAAGTTGTGTTCATCTTTTTGTCTGTTGGATATGAATCTTCTTCTTGTTTATTCTTACGGCCTCTGGTGGTAGAAAATATATGATGGAGAAATTTGTGGGTATTGCCAGCGGCTGATTTTTCGTAACAGTTCCCCCCGGTACCACAAATCCAGGCTAGGACGTTGTTGTACCATCAGAATTCACCTGCAGCAATGCCAACTTAACTGCCGGTCTTTCGAAAATTCCATCAGATGTTTGTATTGTAGCACTTCGAACTTGGCCATCGGATGATGTCTTCACTGCTATAATTCGGCCCTTTGGATAGTTGTTTCTGGGAAGATCTTTGTCAATTATGAGGACGATGTCGTCAACTTTCAATGGAGGTACTGGATCATACCATTTGGAACGAAGAGTAAGGTCTGGCAAATACTCTTTTATGAAACGTTCCCAGCATTTGTTAGCAAAACGGTCCTTGTATTGGTAAGTGTTTCTTAGAATTTTGGCATCGTCATTCAGTTGAGTAGTGGGCTTTCCACCGTCCGAGTTCAGTCTTAAAAAATGATTTGGTGTCAAGGCCTCAGATAAGTCGTCATCCAATGGAACGTATGTCAGCGGCCTAGAGTTGATTATATTTTCAGCAGCAATTAAACAACTCCTCAGCAGCGGATCACTTGGAGTTCTTGTAGGCAATGAAGTGTAGAGTGCCGTTTTGAAGGAACGTACCAAACGCTCCCAAGCTCCGCCCATATGTGGTGATGCAGGTGGATTGAATACCCATTTTAGTGAAGGAGCTACAAAGTGTTTTGCAATAACTGTTGGATCTATTGCCTTTAAGTCTTCGCGTAGCTGCCGTTCTGCTCCCACAAAGTTAGTTCCTCTATCGGAGTAGATTTCTTTAGGTTGTCCTCGTCGTTGTATGAAGTCGTGGAAGCACAGGATAAATGAGTCGGAGTCTAATTTGTGCGCTACTTCGATGTGTACAGCTCTGGTTGTTAAGCACGTAAATAGGACACCCCACCTTTTTTCTTGACGTCTACCCACAGCTACATTGATTGGGCCAAAGTAGTCAACTCCGGTAAAGGTAAAGGGATGGCAGTACGGTGAAACTCTCGCTATTGGTAGCTGGGCCATCTCTGGTGCAACTGGTTTCGCTTTACTTATTTTACAGCATTGACACATCCTAATGATTGATTTAACAGCACATCTTAACTTAGGAATGAAAAAC
This sequence comes from Leucozona laternaria, assembly GCA_932273885.2. Lineage (NCBI taxonomy): Eukaryota > Metazoa > Arthropoda > Insecta > Diptera > Syrphidae > Leucozona > Leucozona laternaria. Next base: position 130,752,048 of record OW026366.1, on the reverse strand, counting down.
TTCTGTCTTAATTGGTTGACTACACTTTCGTTATTGCCGTGTAGGAACTCTTCATGGTATTTTTTAATCAAGAGATTTGTTATATGATGTCCTCTAGGTAAAATCACTGGGTGCTTTTGTTCTTCGTCCATAAACATAGCTGCTTCAAGTCTTCCCTTAACTCTTAACAGGTTTTGGTTGTCAAGGAATGGGCAAAGTTGTCTGATTGTGCTTGAACGATGTACTGTCGCTCGAAGTGCATTCAATTTATTATCTTTTTCGCTTTTCATAAGTGAATTAACTTCATCACCATAGACATCTCTTTGAGCAATTCTGAATAGTACCTTTTCTGCTTCGTTGAGTTCATCGCCATTTAAAATCCCACGCGTTTGTAATTCGGGTTTGTAGTTCAACTTTATATTTAGGTAACGGATCACATAAGCTACAGCTTTTAGGATGCTGTTCCAATTTCCAAATCTGCTTACGTCGATGATTGGTTTTGGTGTCATATGAACATTCAGCAATTCTTCAGTCGTCTCTGCTGAGAACTTAATATCTTTCGGCCAATTTTCCTCTTCGCACATCAAAAAATCAGGACCCTGGAACCAGCGGTCATTGATATTAAGTTTCGGTGGTTTGACCCATTTTGTTGCTTCGTCAGCAACATTTTGTTTCGATGGGATATATCGCCAGCTACCTGTATTTGCGTTATCCTGAATTTCTGCTATTCGGAACGCTATATATTTGCTATATCGATGAGGATTATTTCCAATCCACCCCAAGACGGTTTTGGAATCACACCAGAAAAATATTTTACTCACTTTGATTGAGATTTCATCCAAAAGCTGTTTTACAAATCTGCATCCCATTACAGCAGCATCCAGCTCTAAACGTGGAATAGAGCGCAGCTTAATCGGAGCCACTTTTGTCTTGGCACCTACAAGTGAGCAAACTATTGTTTCTTCTCTGTTTACCCGGAGGTATGCTACTGTTGCACAAGCCTGCTCTCCTGCATCCATAAACATATGTAGTTGTACAACGGCTTCTGTCCAATCTGGAAACTGCTTCAAGAAACACCTGGGAATTCGTAGTTGCTCCACTTGTGGTAGTATTTTTAGCCATCTCATCCATGCGTCAAATTGGTCATCATTAAGTTGGTCATCCCATCCTAAGTTGCTTCGCCAAACATCTTGAAGCAAAATTTTAAGGTAGACTAAAAAATTCGCAATAAGTCCCAAGGGATCATATATGGACATTAGAATCCTCAGAACTTCTCTTTTTGTAGGGCGGCATTCTCCACACAGAACCTTTTTGCTGCCCTTATTGTAGCGAAGTGAAAAGGTGTACTCATCGCTTTTTAGGCACCACCACATTCCCAATATTTTTTCGGTTGAGGGTTCTGGATTTAAACTTAGGTCCTTTGGTTCATTTGATGATTCAGGATTCAAGATGTTCATGACACTGGAGCAATTGGACTTCCAATTCCTAATTTCGAAACCAGCATTGGAGTGTATTTTTGCAATCTCATGGGCTAGCTGCACTGCTTCTACCTCGTTATCCACGCTATCCAATAGATCATCCACATAATGATTTTTGATTATGCTTTGTACCGCTCTCGGGAACTCATCGCTGAATTGCAAGGCATTATGATTTTTAACATATTGAGCACAACTAGGGGAGCATGTTGCACCAAATGTCATCACTTGCATCACGTAGGTCTCGAAATTAGAATCAGAATTGTTGCGCCATAAGAATCGTAGTACGTGCTGGTCTTCATGTGGTATTTTGATCTGGTGATACATCTCTTTGATATCCGCGGATAAACCAACTTTTCTTTCTCTGCTTCGCAAAAGGACACCAATAAGAGATGAGTTCCAATCGACACCTTTCATCAATAAAGTATTTAGTGACACACCGTCAACTGTGGCAGCCGCATCCCACACTATTCGAATTTTGTCAGGTTTATTCGGGTTGCGAACTGGAAAGATGGGCAAATACCAGACTTTTTCATAATGCTCTTGAAGTTCTTCCGAGGTCAGCCTTCGTATATATCCTTTTCGTTCGTATTCTTTAATCTGCAGAATTAAGTTCTCTTTCAGCTCTGGGTCTGAATCCAATCGCTTCTCTAGACATCTCATCCTTCTAGTTGCCATAGGTTTGGAATCAGGCAACTTGATATTTTCATACCGCCAAAGAAGTCCAGACTCGTAACGATTCTCTAAGGCAACTGTTTTTTCATTCAGGATAGATTTTGCACGCTCTTCTTCTTGAATAGTTTTAGAATCCTTCGGTCCGGATATACCCAAGCTGTCCACGGAGAAAAACTCTTTTACCATTTGATGAAGTTCCTTATCGCTATCTGGCTGGCATTCACAGACGTGAAAATGTTGTTCGAAATTGGATCCCACTTCTTCTTCATTGGTTGTGGAAAATATAGTCCATCCAAGACGGGACTTAACAGCAATAGGATCTTCATCACTTGCTTCTCGGATTTTCAAGGGAACAGCAACATGCCAATTTCGAAGACCAACGAGAATACCTGGACTGACATTGTCATAAGATTCAACCGGCAAATTTCTGAGATGAGAATATCTATTTGCCATACCCTCGTAATTTAGAGATTGATTTGGCAAATTCAAACTTTTCACTGTTCTCACGTTTGAAATATGAAAACTTGATGCATTTTTATGAACGCCTGATATATTCAATGAAACTTTCTTCGATTGCTTCTCTTGACGAGAGATGGATCCACTCCACTTCAAGCATAAAGGTGCGCTTTCTCCTTCCAGGTTCAACTCATTTGCTATCTTCTCATTCAGCAAAGTACTAGAAGATCCTTCGTCGAGAAAGGCATACGTTTTGATTTGCTTCCCATTATTTGAAAGCAATACAGGGAGGATTCGAAAACGAACTGAGGTGGAGGTGGAGTGATTCAATACGTTTTCATTTCTAATTTGTTCGACTTTCGTTTCTGAATGCTCATCTCGATTGTTGTGCAGCAGTGGATGGTGTCTGCCATGGCAATTTGTTTGGGAGCATATGACTGGTGCTGAACACTTGAATGGATGTCTTTTGAGGCATTGTCGACAAAGTTTTGCCTTCTTAACAAATTCCCAACGTTCATTCACAGTCCATTCCATGAAACGCGTGCAAGTGGGTTTCGATGTGCAGTTCCCATCGCATACCTGGCACTTTCTGTTAAAATTGGAAGAGCTTGCTTGTTTTTGTTTCTTGCGAGCATCTTGGTGTTCGTGAATATGGAGTTGTTCACTTTTATTCTTTGGTTTATTCGGAACATCTTTGGCTTGAAACCATCTTTTTGTTGGCATGACGTCACAGATGTCTCCAGCAAGAGAATGCAACCAATCACCCAGGACGCAGATATTATTGAAATCTTCTTCTGTTCGCCTATGTGCTGCCCATGAAAGCTGAAGTGTGGGTGGAAGCTTCTCCACAAGGCTTCTCAGCAAACTAGGATCACGCATGTGATCTTGAAGATCTGCTTGCTCCAACGTTGAACACAAATTTGTGACAGCAACTGCATAGTCGACCACTGTTTCCATCCGCTCTATTCTTGGTGGCATCATCTTTTTGATTTTATCAATATAATGGTCCATAATTACTTCTGGTTGACCAAAATATCTTCGAAGTGTGGTAATTATTATTGGGACACAGTTGGGTATCGTTAATTGCGCTTCAACCACTTCTCTGGCCTTTCCCTTGAGACAACGTTGCAATCGTATAAGGTTTTCGCTTTTAGTAAAGCCGCATGCTGCTGTTGATTGATTTAATGTGCTTATGAAGACTGGCCAGTCCCCTGGGTGACCAGAAAATGTTGGTAGCTCCTTAGAGATAGCATGTCGGGTAGCTATCTGATGTTCTGTGAGTTTAATGGAGTCGTCATGTACATCGGATTCGTATAACGGAGTGGGTTTCTAAATATTTGTCTACTTCGTTGCACTGGCAATTCATCTATATATTTATTAATAACAACAGACTTACCACACGGTTGGCCCACAAACTTGTTTTGTTGGGCATTTTCCTGTTGGGTAGTTTTGTTTAGTTTTATAGATGATCTGCTGCCGTGCTCACTCTCCGACAATTCCTCAAGGAGCGTCTGGCGCTTCGACATTAGCAGCTGTCGTTCCTTCAGAACGGTTTCTTCATCCTCCAATAAACGAAGACGCTCCCGGATCCTCTCGGATCTGGCTTTTTGGTGACTTGATACAATAGATACTGCTTTTGTTGGTTTCTTAGTTGCTGGCCCTGTGCATATAGAGCACTTCCATTGGTCATCATCAGCAACTTCGTCTCCAACTCCTGCACACTCGTAATGCACCCATCTGGTGCATTGCGTGCATTCGACCATTTTGGTAGGTGTGTGGCTTTTTTTGCAGGTCGGACAGATCTGTGCCACCACCGTATTTGTCGTAGACATTGTTTTTAATTAAATTTTTGAGAATTGTTAAAAAACTTTAACTTTCAATTAAAAGATTTAAATTTTTGAAGTAGGCTTTGCCTTTTATTTAATATTTCGAATAACTTTTTACTTAGTAAAGACAGATCAAACTCAAAAATTGTTTCTCAATCTCAGCGTCTACAAATGAAGTGAAGTTGTGTTCATCTTTTTGTCTGTTGGATATGAATCTTCTTCTTGTTTATTCTTACGGCCTCTGGTGGTAGAAAATATATGATGGAGAAATTTGTGGGTATTGCCAGCGGCTGATTTTTCGTAACAATAACCTTCCCTTTCTTGTTTGCTCTCTTAACTCTGCTCACAGTTAAATATATATAGAATCCTCTCAGTCTGCAACGTCAATTTTACTTGACTACAACGCCACCAGCACAACCGAGGCCCAAGTAAAAAAATTTGTTCCATGAGAGTACTATAGAGTTTATGTACAATGAAACCTCTTTGCAAATAGATTTATTTTCTTACGCGCGCTTTTAGAAGAGAACAATAAATTTGTTAAATTTCGTTTAATTATTGAATTAAATAGTGTAAAATCAGTGGACTTCAATAAATTAATAAACAATAAACTGAAAAGTGAGTTAAACGTTTAATTATTCATGAAATCTAAAAATTTATCGTGTCGCAAAACTCCGAGAGTGCTCGTGGAATTTCATATCAAAATAAAATTTCTTAAAAATTACGCAAAGTTGTTTTTAGTTTAGAAAAGTGATATATAAATATACTACAGATTCTTTTTATCCATAATGTGCGGTTTTATAAGAATCTGTTGTGTATTTTTTGAGAAAATCGTGAAAAAAATAGTTTCCAATGAAAATGCCGCCACCGCCGGTCATTGAAGTTGAGAAATTATTGTAAATTCAGAAATATTTGTTGCGTACTAAAATAAATAGAACTTAAATGAACTGCGGAGGCATTTGCTTCATTGTGTTAAGTTTTATAAAAATCCGTGTACTATTTTCCGCGAAAATCGTGTTTAAGTGTTGCAAAAATTGCAAAAAAAAAGGTCCATCAAAAGTGATCGGTAGTTCACGTTCAAAAATTGCTAAAATTATGCAAATTCGTGTTTTATTATAAAAAAAATGATCCAATCTTATACAACAGATGCTTCTCATTCAAAATGCCAAGTTTTATAAAAATCCGTTCGGTATTTCTCAAAAAATTGTTGTCGAAGTGTTGCTAAAATCGAAGAAAAATTTTTTTTTCATTTAAAATTGCGGTAGTTCGCGTTCAAAAATTGCCAAAATTTTGCAAATTCGTGTTTTTTTTTTTAAACAAATGATACAATCTTGGACAACAGATGCTTCTCGTTCAAATTGCCAAGTTTTATAAAAATCCGTTCGGTATTTCTCAAAAAAGTCTTGTCGAAGTGTTGCTAAAATCGAAGAAAAAATTTTTTTTCATTTAAAATTGCGGTAGTTCACGTTCAAAAATTGCTAAAATTATGCAATTTCGTGTTTTATTATAAAAAAAATGATACAATCTTATACAACAGATGCTTCTCATTCAAAATACCAAGTTTTATAAAAATCCGTTCGGTATTTCTCAAAAAAGTCTTGTCGAAGTGTTGCTAAAATCGAAGAAAAATTTTTTTTTCATTTAAAATTGCGGTAGTTCACGTTCAAAAATTGCCAACATTTTGCAAATTCGTGTTTTTTTTTTTAAACAAATGATACAATCTTGGACAACAGATGCTTCTCGTTCAAATTGCCAAGTTTTATAAAAATCCGTTCGGTATTTCTCAAAAAAGTCTTGTCGAAGTGTTGCTAAAATCGAAGAAAAAATTTTTTTCATTTAAAATTGCGGTAGTTCACGTTCAAAAATTGCCAAAATTTTGCAAATTCGTGTTTTTTTTTTAAACAAATGATACAATCTTGGAAAACAGATGCTTCTCGTTCAAATTGCCAAGTTTTATAAAAATCCGTTCGGTATTTCTCAAAAAAGTCTTGTCAGTGTTTTTAAAAATTTATTTTTCATATTAAATGCAGGTCATTGACCTTAGTTCTTATATAATTTATATAATTTTCTCAAAGCAATTTATATCTTTCGTTTCTTAGGTATCATCAAAAACAGACATTTAAATCTCTTCAAAATACTGGCGCGATGGCTTCTTTAAATGTGGAAACACAAACTAAGATGACTAGGGCAATAAACCGGGCGCACCACTGTGGTGTACCACAATGTAATACGCTAAAAATTTCGGGAATATCTTTGCATAAAATTCCAAAACGAGTTGCTTGTGATCGTAAGGAACTATTGAAGTGGAAAGTTGCGTTGAAGATGGGAAAGCCAATACCAAAAAATTTTAAAATATGCAGTAAACATTTCAAAATGGGACAAATTATATATCCCATTGCAAGAGGCCAACAAGTGCAAGGAAGACTTGTGGATTCAGCATTTCCTTCACTTTTCCTACCAAAATCATGTGTAGCTGCTAAAAAACAAGCCATAGAGAAGATAAAGGCCAGATACATAAGATTGAAGAGGAGAAATTTAGTTAATACCAGGTAATTAACGTTTTACATTTGCATATTATGTTTGTTAGTTATACATTATATTTTTTAGATTTGGTTTGAACACATCTGAAATTGAACTGAACATCGGAAGAATAAGAGACGAGAACACTGAAAACTCTTATTTAACTCAGCAAAGTCAGTTTATTTCCGTTGGCAGCCAGTGCTCGGTAATGCTCTTAGACAAAGGAATTCAAGTGGACGAAAAAAACGATCTACATTTTAACAGAATTCCATTTAAAGTAGACACAGACGATAAATTGAATACCATGACTGGAATCCCAAGTGTACCAATTTTGGAAAATATTATCGATTGCTGTTTGATAGTCCGTCCGTCCGAATCCTGCAAAGGAAAGGGTATGTCCTTAAGGTATAAAATAATTTTGACGATGTATCGGGTAAAAAACAACGTTTCTAATGCTCACACTGCAATTCTTTTCGACTTATCGGAAAAAACATCAAAAACGTATTTTACAGACCGCATACAACTGCTTTCAAAAGCTTTAAATTGCTTGATTTATTGGCCAACTAAAGAAGAAAATGAAAGAAGTTTGCCAACATGTTTTGAAAAATTTTCAAATGTTGTTACTGTGCTTGATTGTACAGAAGTCAAAACAGTACAATTCAAATGTGTGACATGTAGAAGCTGTACATATTCCCACTACAAGGGCACCAACACTGTAAAGTTTTTAGTTGGTATTTCCCCTTCTGGGCTCATTAATTTTATAAGCCCTTCAGTTGCAGGACGAAGTTCTGATAAATCCATTTTTAATCTGGCAGGCTTAATAAAGCTTTTGAAACCAGGTGATGCTGTAATGGTCGATAAAGGTTTTATGATAGCAAATGAATTGCTTGAAGCTGGCATAGAAATGGTCCGTCCGCAATTTATGAATCCTGGCAAGGAAAAACATGATGTAGAAAACGATCGTTTAATTGCATCAGCACGAGTACATATAGAAAGACGCATATCAAGAATAAAAGTTTTTAAAATGCTGTCAGAGAAAATCACACTTTCGATTCTTCCATATATTGATGATGTACTTATCGTTGTATCAGCTATATGCAATATGAGCTTACCAATTCTAAGTGACGATAAATTCAAAAAATAATATTTTTGCATTTCGTACAAGTTCGTAATTGATACATTGAACTATCAAGTGTCTTTCAAGATTTTCACCTTAAAAAAAAAACTATTTCCACATTTCGCATTTTTAAGTCTTTAATTCAATGATGTAAAATAAATTGTAATAATAAAATAAAAATAAATAAATAAAATTTTAATTATAATAATGGTATAACAAAAAATAAAATTTTATAAACTTAAACAAAAAATGTTATTACAGTCAAGTTTAAAAATAATAAAATAAATAATGACTTAAACCAAAATTTTATTATAGCTAAGTTTATTACGATATATATTTTAAGTCTTTAATCAGTCTTTAGAATTACATGTTTTTTAATTTTAAAATAAAAAAAAAAGGAAAATATAAGTAAATGCTTTATTTTATAAGGAATTTTTTAGGTAAAAATGGACTGACGGTAATTTGAATATTTTAATTTAAAAATTCTTGCATCATTAAATTTGGAAAAATATGATTAAAATAAACTTCTGTTAAAGCAGGTATGTAAATTTCGACAAATTCATAATCGATAGGAACATTTATTATTTCAATTGAGTCGGTAAAGGAACTATAAATAACTAAATCACAATTTTGGAGACTACAAATAAACAAACTTAGCTGAATCTGTCCGAAATACTTGTGTTTTTTTTCAGCTGGTATTTGACGGCATCATCAGACCTTAATCTCTCCAAATATGGAAGTTCAACTAAGAGATCGTCTGCACTTTTAAATTTACCATTAACAGGGCTTTTAATTTCCACCAGCTTCCACTCATCATCGTTGTATGAAAAGCCATCCGGGCTACAAGCAAGGTAAGATAATGCTGGAGAAATATAAATTCCACTGTCAAAAAGTGAGTACAGTCCACCATAAGCTAATTTTGCTTTTTTTTCGGAGAGCTGGCCATACCTGATGATGTATAATATTTTTTTAACAGATACAAGAACAGGGTATATTTTTAAGTGACTAACCTGATTGCTTGGTTTCCTTTAAAGCTGTTGGAATACGTGTCAGCAATTTTTTTTTTCCAATTCATTGCCATATTCTTTGCATAGGTAAAAAGTGCGTAGGATATGCTTCCAGTTATCCTAAGCTTCCTTTCATGCATCCATTGAGAGCTTAATGCTTGGGACGTTGTGCTCATGCAAATTGATATAGCTTCCTCTTTGGATTTAAGTATTTTTTTGTCGTACATTTCTTTTTCCTTGGTTCCGTTTTTTTAAGAAGACATTAAGTCCTTCAACAAAACTGATGACATAACTGCCTTCGGTAAATGCAAGTTCGTAGAATTCGTCCAAAGGGTGGCTTGATTCTTCCGAGGTAGGATTAGGCTTGGGAGGTAAGGACCTGTAGCACTTCTTCACGCGAGCTAGTTCAGAGTCCGGAGCAGCTGAGAAAAATTAAGGTAAGTAAGTTTCTAATTAAATGTTAAGTTTTTATATTAACCTTTTAGCGTCAATTCAAATATTTTTTTTTCATGTCTTCAGTGACCTCTTCTTCATGTTTGTTGGCTTTTTCAAGAACATGACACATATTTTGAATTCTTACGCCACTGTAAGAAGAACTTAATTCCTTTCCAATCTTTCCCCATTTCTGCTTTAGGTCAGTGCAACTCAAAGGGTATAAATATGGGTTCCTAAAAAGTATAAAAACAATTATTAATATATTTTATTGCTTAAGAAAAAATTACCTTTGGATAGAAATCAAACATGCCGCAATATGCCTTCATTTTTCTCCAATAACAGCCTTACAAGAGCAAAAACATTTCCAATCAGCAGTTTTCGAAGAAAGATCAGAAAGTTTAACTTCATGTGGTCGTTCATTCATTCTTGATGTTTGATAGACAAAGCCAGTAATTTTATCCAGATCGGAGTCAGTCGTGCCAATAGAATGAACCCATCCGGCATCAAAAAGATTTTCACCTTCCCTAAGTGGCCTTACTGTACCATAAAAGTACTCAGCTAATTGGTCCAGGTATACTTTAATTAGCTTTCCACCATCCTGGTTTGGCCCATTGTTGTTGTTTGAATCATATCTTCTGAAACAATAATAAAAAATAATATTTTCGTTTAATTGTTCAGACACCAACAAAATATTTACTATTTTATACACTTACGCATTTAACGAAGCCATCGCGCCAGTATTTTGAAGAGATTTAAATGTCTGTTTCTGATGATACCTAAGAAACGAAAGATATAAATTGCTTTGAGAAAATTATATAAATTATATAAGAACTAAGGTCAATGACCTGCATTTAATATGAAAAATAAATTTTTAAAAACACTGACAAGACTTTTTTGAGAAATACCGAACGGATTTTTATAAAACTTGGCAATTTGAACGGGAAGCATCTGTTGTCCAAGATTGTATCATTTGTTTAAAAAAAAAACACGAATTTGCAAAATTTTGCCAATTTTTGAACGTGAACTACCGCAATTTTAAATGAAAAAAAATTTTTTCTTCGAATTAAGCAACACTTCGACAAGACTTTTTTGAGAAATACCGACCGGATTTTTATAAAACTTGGCAATTTGAACGAGAAGCATCTGTTGTCCAAGATTGTATCATTTGTTTAAAAAAAAACACGAATTTGCAAAATTTTGGCAATTTTTGAACGTGAACTACCGCAATTTTAAATGAAAAAAAAATTTTTCTTCGATTTTAGCAACACTTCGACAAGACTTTTTTGAGAAATACCGAACGGATTTTTATAAAACTTGGTATTTTGAATGAGAAGCATCTGTTGTATAAGATTGTATCATTTTTTTTATAATAAAACACGAAATTGCATAATTTTAGCAATTTTTGAACGTGAACTACCGCAATTTTAAATGAAAAAAAATTTTTTCTTCGATTTTAGCAACACTTCGACAAGACTTTTTTGAGAAATACCGAACGGATTTTTATAAAACTTGGCAATTTGAACGAGAAGCATCTGTTGTCCAAGATTGTATCATTTGTTTAAAAAAAAACACGAATTTGCAAAATTTTGGCAATTTTTGAACGTGAACTACCGCAATTTTAAATGAAAAAAAAATTTTTCTTCGATTTTAGCAACACTTCGACAACAATTTTTTGAGAAATACCGAACGGATTTTTATAAAACTTGGCATTTTGAATGAGAAGCATCTGTTGTATAAGATTGTATCATTTTTTTTATAATAAAACACGAATTTGCATAATTTTAGCAATTTTTGCACGTGAACTACCGATCACTTTAGATGGACCTTTTTTTTTGCAATTTTTGCAACACTTAAACACGATTTTCGCGGAAAATAGTACACGGATTTTTATAAAACTTAACACAATGAAGCAAATGCCTCCGCAGTTCATTTAAGTTCTATTTATTTTAGTACGCAACAAATATTTCTGAATTTACAATAATTTTTCAACTTCAATGACCGGCGGTGGCGGCATTTTCATTGGAAACTATTTTTTTCACGATTTTCTCAAAAAATACACAACAGATTCTTATAAAACCGCACATTATGGATAAAAAGAATCTGTAGTATATTTATATATCACTTTTCTAAACTAAAAACAACTTTGCGTAATTTTTAAGAAATTTTATTTTGATATGAAATTCCACGAGCACTCTCGGAGTTTTGCGACACGATAAATTTTTAGATTTCATGAATAATTAAACGTTTAACTCACTTTTCAGTTTATTGTTTATTAATTTATTGAAGTCCACTGATTTTACACTATTTAATTCAATAATTAAACGAAATTTAACAAATTTATTGTTCTCTTCTAAAAGCGCGCGTAAGAAAATAAATCTATTTGCAAAGAGGTTTGTTTACAATCGTGGGATACATAACCTCACAAAATACTGCAAAGGCTATTTGTTTACAATTTTTGATTGCAATTTTCAAAATTATATTTTCACATATTGCAGCACTTTTTACTTGTTTTACATAATTTAATGTTTATAGAAGTGATTTCAATTATTATTTAATACCGGTTTCTTATTGAAATATCGAATAAAAATTACTTTAAAAAAACCACTTTTGTTCTCTTTTCAATGTTAATTTTATGGGGCTGTCAAATCAAAACTATTTTTACCGCCTCTATCAAGTACGCGAGAAATCCGTTAGGCGTCGTGTTGCCGAGTCGCAATAGTACTCTCATGGAACAGAAAAATTTAATTCAACATGTGTTCTATACGTGGCGCTGCGGGTACTACAAAACTGACATTATTAATTGTGGAAGCTAAGTAGGAAGAGAAAAAAGGCAAGAATAAGAATGAGAGAAGTATATTATTATGCGTCTGCAAACAATAAGGAGACTAAGGGAGATAGTTGGAATAGATTATTTCGTCATGGCAAACAGCAGAAGAAGAGAGAAAATGAAAATTTTTTGCTTTGCTTCATAAGCTTTAGAATTCGTATAGATAGGGGTATGTATATGTATTGTATAGGTATACTTTCGTATTATTTTTAGGTAAATGGAAGTTAGATTTTCAATTTGTTGTGAAAATTTACATTATAGAAACAACGTTGTTAAAAATTATTCCTATTTCGTGACCTTTTATAATTTATATAATAATCCTAAGCGGGCTTAGGATTATTATATTATACAACGTTGTTAAATTTCACTATATCTGAGTGGAATACAACGTTGCTATATTTCGCGTTAGCTGCATAGAAATTTAAATAGCTAACAGGTAGGTGGGTATTTATAGTAAGACATAGATTTTTTCTTCGTAACGGGTGATTTTTTAGCTGGTTTGGTTTTGGCAACACTGGTTTTGACAGCTGACGTGTGTTTAGTACCTTGTGTCACTGTCAAACAGCTTCAGTTTGGTTTGCAATTTAACCATGGATCGGCTTACAAATGAAAAACGCTTGCAAATTATTGAATTTTACTATCAAAATTCGTGCTCGGTTCGAAATGTTCATCGCGCACTGCTTCCATTTTATGATCGGCATTCTCGACCTTCTGAGCAGTCTATTCGGAAGATTGTGACCAAATTTCGCACCAAATTTACTTTGTTGGACATTAAACCACCAACACGTTTACGTACTGTGCGTAGTGAAGAAAATATTGCGGCCGTATCAGCTAGTGTGACAGAAGACCGCGAAATGTCGATTCGGCGCCGTTCCCAGCAGTTAGGCCTTTGTTACAGCACTACGTGGAAAATTTTGCGGAAGGATTTGGGCGTAAAGCCTTTTAAGATACAGCTGGTGCAAGAACTAAAGCCAGCCGACCTACCACAACGCCGAATTTTTGGTGAATGGGCTCTTGGAAAGCTGGCCGAGGATCCGCTTTTTTATCGAAAAATTGTGTTCAGCGATGAGGCTCATTTTTGGTTGAATGGGTACGTAAATAAGCAAAATTGCCTCATTTGGAGTGAAGATCAGCCAGAAGCATTGCAACAGCTACCAATGCATCCCAAAAAAGCCACTGTTTGGTGCGGTTTATGGGCCGGCGGCATTATTGGGCCATATTTCTTCAAAGATGATGCGAATCGCAGCGTTACTGTCAATGGTGAACGCTACCGAGCGATGATAACAAACTTTTTTTTGCCCGAAATGGAAGTTCTTGACTTGCATGATATGTGGTTTCAACAAGACGGTGCCACATGCCACACAGCACGCGAAACAATGGCGCAATTGCGAGGCGAGTTTGGTGAACAGTTAATTTCACGTTTCGGGCCGGTCAATTGGCCGCCTAGATCGTGCGATTTGACACCATTAGATTATTTTTTGTGGGGGTATGTCAAGGCTAATGTCTATAGGGACAAGCCCGCTTCGATTGACGCACTGGAAGCCAACATCCATGCATTCATTCGTGAGATACCGGCCGATATGTGTGAAAGAGTATGCCAAAATTGGACTCAGTGGATGGGCTACCTGAGACGCAGCCGCGGTCAACATTTGCATGAAATTATCTTTAAACATTAAATTGCAAGGTTCAAACTATCGATTCAAATAAATATTTCATTCATTTTTTCGAATTGTTTAAAACCTAAAAAATCATCCGCTATAATTATTATTATTTTTGTTCTTCAAAATGTCATAAAAATAGAACTTTGTAAGAACAAAAATAATAATAATTATAATGAATTTAGAACCTACCACAATGGCCTTTTTTATAATTTGTAGGTACGTTATGTAGGCAAGTAGGTATATGTATAGGTATGTATGTAGGTAGGTATTCAGCTAGGTATTAAATGTTCTAAACATGTAAAAAAAACGATTTCTTTTTTCAAATTATTTTTATGTAGAAAGTTTTGGAAAAATTTAGTTTAGGTATACCCATTTAGTTTTTTTTTTTCAAATCAAATAGGGAATTTTTTTCGAAAAAAATAGGTTTTATTTGGAAAGTTTTGTAAAAATTTTAAAGACATTGGTCGAAGGTATGAAAATTGCAAAAAATGTTATTTCAAAAATAATGTTTTTTCCTTGAAAGTGACAAAAAAAATTAGTAGTTAGGTATCCCAATTTTGAAGTCTAATTCGAAAAAAAAAATGTTTTTATGTAGAAAATTTTGTAAAAATTATAAAAAATTTATACGTACCCCAACTTTTGAAAAAAATATTGAATGACTTGGAAAAAATTAGTTTTTTTAATTTCCTAAGTATTGAGATTTAGTAAAAAATTAAAAAATAGATTTATGACTTAAAGGTCCAGTTTTTCAGTGCAAGATAAAGGTTAAACCCGAATTAGCTCATCAAATTTGGTGATTTAACTCAAGACAGTGCGTTGCCATATTCTTGTGGATGCCTTATCATACATTTTGCTATTTTATGGTCATACGAGAGGGCAAATTATCATACGGCAAAAATAAAATTCACAAGGAACCGTGCACAAATAATACGATTTCCTTGAGCTCCTTGAGATTTTGGAACTCGAGATTTTGGTCAAACTTGACATAACGATGATAGCGAAGACGAAAAAAGTGAGTCTCGCAAAAACGCACGTCTATCTGTTCAACTACAGCCTAAACGGATGGTTCGATTTTCTTTAAACTTGGTACCTAGCTTTTTTTGGACATTCCCCCACCCGTTTTTTTCTCTTTTTTTTAGGACCATAACTAACAGTAGCTGTCATAAAAAATTTCTTGGCCAAAAAGGAAAAACTTATTTTTCTCAAAATCGACGCTACAGATTTTTTTTTTAAGAACTCAATAAATTTGAAAAGTTATAAGTTGCCGTTTAATAAAAAAATGGTTATTAATGGTACCTCCCAAGGAACCATTTTTTTGATTTTCGCTTTTCTCAAAAACGGTTCAAGTGATTCTGATCAATTTTGTTATGAAGAATAATTGACATATTCTAAATAATATTGTGTACCAAAATTTACAAAAAAATATTTTTTGGATTTTTAAAAAAGGTTTGAAATTTTTTATTGAAAACTCAATATTTCAAAAACGACTATGTAGATTTTTATAAAACTTGGTAAAAACCAGTTTTTTAACTTTCATCATCATCATCGTCGGCTCGACAACCGGGGTCCGGTCCTGGCCTCCTTCAACAAGTCTCTCCACCCATCCCGGTCTCGAGCCGCCGCCATCCAGTTGCGCACCCCAAGGCTCCGGGCGTCCTGGTCTACGCCATCTCTCCAGCGCAAGCATGGTCTACCACGCTGTCGTCTACCATAGAATGTACCACAAAGAACTTTCCGAGCAGGTTCCTCTTCGCTCATGCGAGCTAGGTGCCCTGCCCACCGGAGTCTACCGAGCTTAATTTTTGTCACGATATCTGCTTCAAGGTAGATTGCGTACAATTCATGATTGTACCGTCTCCGGAATCGTCCTTCCTCACATATGGGGCCAACAATTCTCCTTAAGACTTTTCTCTCGAACGCGGCTAAGAGGTCGGAGTGCCTTTTCCTAAGCACCCAAGTCTCGGATCCATATGTGAGTACTGGCAGGATCATGGTCCTGTACAGCAGCAGTTTTGAAGTTATGGTGAGATTTCTGGATTTGAAGAGCTTTGACAGACTATAGTAGGCTCTGTTGGATTTGAGAAGCCGCCCGCGTATTTCTTCTTCTATATTGTTATCGGCTGCTACTATTGACCCAAGGTACCTTGATTTCTTGACCAACTGTTCCTCTCGCATTCGACGCCACCATGTACTTTGTTTTACCTTCACTAATGTGCAGCCCCAGATTTTGTGCCGCCTGCTCGATCTGGATGAAGGAATCATGTATAGCTTGCTCGGTTCTTCCGATGATGTCGATGTCGTCTGCGTAAGCCAGTATCTGGCTGGACCTCTTGTTGCCGTGCAAGAGTCACGGATTGCTTTCTCCAACGCCAGGTTGAAAAGGAGGCAGGCCAAACCATCCCCTTGTCAGAGTCCATTAAAGATGTTGATTGGTTTGGATAGCAATCCGGCTATTTTTACTTGGCTTGTTACGTTGGTCATGGTCAACCTACATAGTCGTGTCAATTTATTTGGGATGCCGAATTCTCTCATGGCTTTGTAAAGTTCTACCCTGGCTATGCTATCGTAGGCGGCCTTAAAGTCTATAAACAGGTGGTATGTTGGGATGTTAAATTCTAGACATTTTTCCATCGCCTGCCTAAGGGTAAAGATCTGATCAGTTGTTGATTTGCCTGGAATGAAACCACACTAATATTGTCCGATGATGGTTTTAGCGTATGGGGTTATCCGGTCTTGTAGGATAGAGGAGAGTATCTTATAGGCGGTACTCAACAACGTGATACCTCTAAATTGTTGCACGTTGTGACATCTCCCTTCTTATGTATGGGGCAAATTATACCTTTTCGCCAGTCTTCTGGAATTTCTTCATGCTCCCACACGTGCACTATAATCTCATGAATTGCTTGACGTAAAGCTGGCCCACCGTGTTGAAATAGTTCGGCTGGTATACCATCGGCTCCCGGGGCTTTGTTTTTCTCTAGCCGGCCTATAGCCTTCTCAACCTCTTCTATGCTTGGTGGCGGCAACATAGGGTACTCTTCTTGAAGTAGTGGAGCCTCCACTTCTGCAGTGAGCTGACCATTTAGCAATTCATTGAAGTACACTTCCCATCGCTCCAGTATGCTTTGAGGATCGGTGATCAGATTCCCTCTCCGTCCTTGCAGTATGTGCAGCGTGGTGTGTACTGCGTCATGTTTCGGACGGATTGGTAGAACTTCCGCGCCTGGTGCGGACCTCGCTCTCGGCTTTTCTCTATTTCACAGATTATGTTCTTCTCCCAGGCTGATTTTTTCTGTCTGTGAAGCCGTTTTTCAATTCTTCTGAGCTCTTTATATTCGTCTTCGCGTGCCCGCGTTCTATGAGATTGTTGCATTGCTCGGTAAGCAACATTCTTACGTTCAGTCGCTAGCTTGCATTCATCATCAAACCAGTCGTTCCGATTTCTACGACTGCTGCCTAAGATGGAGTTGGCAGTACTAATGACAGTATTCTTAAGGCGTGTCCACTTCTCATCTACGCCCAGCATACTGGCTCCAGGACTTACTCTACCCAGTTCTAGGGCGAGTCCTAACGCATTACCAAAGGTGTTACTGGTGTTTTCATTGCGCAGAGCAGCCGTGTTGATTCGAACCTGATCGGCGGATGCAATACGTCTTCGCAAGGCAATCCGCCCTCGGAAAACCATACCAACAAGATAGTGATCCGAGTCGATATTGGCACCTCGGTACGTTCGTACCGTCATCAAGTTCGAGTAGTGGCGACAGTCTATCAACACGTGGTCAATTTGGTTACGAGTGACTCCATCAGGTGATACCCAGGTGGCTTTGTAGATATCTTTAAGCGGGAACCTGGTACTCGCAACGACCATGTTTTTCGATGCTGCCAATTCTAAGACTCGAAGTCCATTGTCATTAGTGTTCTCATGCAAACTATGGGTGCCTGCGTAATGCCTGAATACCGGCTCCCGACCTATTTTTGCATTCAAATCCCCAAGGATGATTTTTACGTCATACCTTGGACAGGCATTGAGGGCCCTCTCGACTTGTTCGTAGTAAGTCTCTTTTTCTTCGTCTGAGGACTCCTCCGTAGGTCCGTGAACGTTAATGAGGCTGATGTTCTTAAATTTGCCTCGCACGCGAAGGGTGCATAGCCTTTCGCTTATAGCGTTAAAGCCGATGATGGCAGACTTCATTTTTTCGCCGACTAGGAAGCCTACCCCGAGCACATGGTGTTTTGTATGACAGCTGTAGTATAAGTCATAATCTTTCTTCTGTAGAACACCATTCCCTATCCATCTTATTTCTTGAAGTGCTGTTATGTCAGCTTTATATTTTGACAGGGCATCGGCTAGCTGCTGAGCAGCTCGAGCTCTATAGAGCGATCGTACGTTCCATAAGAAAATTCGTAAATCGTTATTCCGTTTTCTTTGCGTGGGTTGTCGTCGTGAGATCAGTCCGTTTCCGAGGCTTGTTGCTGGTCTCGTAATTCTTCTAGTTTTACGGAACAGGGAATTAACCTGTTGCCAACCTGTGGAACCAGCCTGATCATATTAGCCAAACCTTTTTAAAGGCTTGTTTCTAGCGGCCGCCGCGAAGAGGCTATGATCACACTTCCACCAGTCCGAATAGTTACGGCACGTGCATGTTTTCGTATGCTACATGTTATTCCCCCTATTCGGCTGATGGCTGACCGCTTTTTTTTAACTTTATCCAGAAGATTTTTGACAAAAATTATCCTAATACCTTAAAATAACAGTGCCTCCCATACAAATGTTTAAAAACAGCTAAGAAAAATATTTTTTCTCAAAAACGACTACTACGATTTTCATAAAAATTTTGTGTGTGTGTTGAAATTAGTATGATCTACCATTTAAAATTTTTAAATTATTGTTTGTGAGCGACCTTTGATGTTAATTTATATATGATAGATACAGGCTCCAGGTCCAAATTTAAATTAAAGAAAAAACACTTTAACTTGTATAGGTAGTCGACTACCTTTACAAGTTAAAGTGTTTTTTCTTTAATTTAAATTTGGATATGGAGCCTGTATCTATCATATAAAATTTTGAAATTTTATATCTTACGTTTATTAACAGTAGCTCTTATGGAACGGTTTCTTTGATTTTCGAGTATCTCAATATCTCATCAACCGAATAAAACTAGACTTTTTATACAGAAGCTTGTAACAAATATAAATAAAAATGCGTATCAAAATTATTTTTTGAAAATTCGATATTTCAAAAAATGGTAGCAGTTTTTTTCTGTGGAGTTCAATTTTAACTCAACATTAATAAATACTTAAAATTGGCATACCAATTATTTTTCTCAAAAATGTTAACGAAATTTTATTTATAACAAATTAATTATTTTTAAAAACGCTCCTACGATTTTCAATTTTTTTTTTCATAAATTAAGATTTATATAAGGAATAAGATGGTGTACATCGCGTTGGGTTAAAACAGATTAAAAGTATTTTAATCCATTTCTTTCTTGTTTTGTTGATTTAAAACAATTTACCAGTTTAAATAATATAATTTCCATATGAAGGGTTTATTATACAAATTCTATATACTACTGAAATACATCAGCCAAGTAGAAGACTTAGCACTATTTAATTGGACTTATTGAATTATTTGTATGGACTAAAGGCCGTTTAAAGCTATTTTTAATCAGTAATATAGTTTCCTTTCATGCCTATTGCATATGTGCAACACTGGGCTATATTGTTAATTTTAGTATACTCACATAATACGGCAACTTAACTAAGTTTTGGCAAATGGATAAAATATAGACTACCATAGCTAACTTATTTCAGACTAAAGAACCACAATGTGACCGGACATAAGAGCAAGTTCGTGCGACCCAGTCGTGCATATTTTTTTCTTGTCTCGTCCCAACCTACACGCTCTTCAGTATTTCGAAAAAAGGGTTTATAATTATACGATTTTAATAAATAGGTACCTACTTGAAATTTGCGTACATACCTACCTACTTTCCAAATTATATTTCTTTAAAAAATTATATGAAAATATAAGGTACCTCCAAAAAAAATACCACATTCATTCATACCTCCATTCATATTTTTCTTATATCCCTCAAATTTCAACGTTAGCAAAAAAAACAATACACACTTCATATACATATTCATACATAAATAATAAAGCACAAAATATCAGTACCTACTAAAGGATTTAATATACACTGATAATTCGATATTTCAAAAACCTGCAAAAAAATACCACATTCATTCTAACATCCATTCATATTTTTTCTATCCCTCAAATTTCAACGTTAGCAACAAAAAACAATACACAGTTCATATAAATATACCTACATACATATCTACATAATAAAGCACAAAATATCAGTACCTACAATAGGAATATATATACATATATGCAATGATAATTTGATATTTCAAAAACCTCCAAAAAAAAACCACATTCATTCATACCTCCATTCATATTTTTAATATCCCACAAATTTCAACGTTAGCAAAAAACAATACACATCAGTTCATATATAAATACATATAAGAAAGCACAAAATATCTAGTATCCCTTGAATTCTCCTTTTACTATTGTTCCTATTTCCTTCATGTTATTATTATTCTATACAAAATTCAGTTTTTTTTCTCCCTCGAACTCTTATAAATTTATTATCTATTATTTTAATCTTATCTTTTAATCTTATTTTTTATTTCTATTTCTTTCATTATCTGACAGTTCTCAACCCCCTGTCCCCTTTACCAAACAAGTTCCACAGGGTTCAACATGTGATCAGCGGGCGGCGCTACGTTCGTTCCTCTTCATGTGATTACTATAGTTTATATATACAAAGATACAGTCAGCTGATAAAAAGATCAACCAATGTTGGCTGATTAAATAAGTTTTGATGGTGGGTGATGACGATATTGTTTTTATTTTCTCTTCTCTTCTTTGTGTATTTTCTCCGTTTGATTCTTTTGCAAAAAGTAATTGTATTAGAAGATCTGCATTTGTAAATTTAACTTAATTTGTATTTTTCAGTTGCAATAATTTTAAATTTTTTAAATTCTTCCGGAATGTGATTTTGCTGTAAAACTTAAATTGTTTCTTTTTGAATTTGTAAGTTAACTTGACTTTTTCACATTGTTATAGTGAATTAATTTATATATGTATTTTCAATGTTTTTATATTTTATCAATAAAGGCCTGATGAAGAACATATACATGTTCGAAACGTCGCAGTAACTTAACATCTTTTAATTGACCTACAGCCCGCTTAAATTAGACACTAATAAGTTTGAAAACAAAGGTCACATATAAAAAAGTAACAATTATTATATATATTTAGTATGTATACCAGAAAAAATTGCCAATCAAGTATTTAAAAAACTTTACACTCACCTGTAGAGAGTATTTTAAAAATTTGAATTTAAAAAAAAATGTGTTGATTGATGAGATGATATCTTCTTCTGGTCTTCTTAGCTTTTCTTCCTTCTGCTTTATCTTCCTTCTTAACTGCACCAATCGAAGCAATGGTGGTACTCCGCCACCAATCGAAGCAATGGTGGAATTTGATTTTTTTAATAGCTGCGATTTTTAGCAGCGATGTCGCAACTTTTGTTGCGTGGCTGGAAGCTGGTCACACACAAATTGATTGAAGTGTGGTGGCAGCAGACAGCGGCAACAAAAAAACACAAGTTGCACGTTGTGGATGCAGCAAATGTGGTATCCCTTTATGCACAAACTGGATGCAGTATGTTTGCATCACACCGAAGCAACCATGAAACACAAGGTTGATGCAGCTGATCGATGAGGGCCGTTAAAAAACTTCGGCAGCGTGGTGGGCGTCGACCGACACAAAATGGCGTCGTGGCTGGTGGCAACGAAGAAAATGGGGTCAGCGTAACAGCCGAGAATTGTGCGCCGTTATAACTTGCAGCACGTCTTGGCGACGACGAAGAAAAAATGGCGTCGGCGTCACAGCCGAATAATTGTGCGCCGTTATAATTTCGGCAACGTGATGATGGCGACGAAGCAACTGGCGTCGTGGTTTCAGCCAAGAAATTTTGCGTCGTTACAATTTCAGCAACGTGATGATGGCGACGAAGAAAATGGCGTCGTGGTGTCAGCCAAGAAATTTTGCGTCGTTATAATTTCAGCAACGTGATGATGCCGACAAAGAAAATGGCGTCTCGGCAACGTGGAGGCGACGGCGAAGAAGATGGCGTAGAGTGAGGCTGAGGCGGCAGCAAATGCTTTTGAGCTCTAGAGCAATATCCGTGCTCGAGTGGACCAAATGAACGCGGCACAAAACTCTCTATGGCCGCAATGAGGAAAGCTTAGCTTCGCCCACGTGAAATACGTCGTCGCAGCAACAAAAAGGTGTTATCCGGGCTTTGTCGCCCAATGGAAAAAACAAATTCTTTTTCTAGTTTTCGTTGATTTTATTTGCGATGTTCTTGTTTTTTAATTTTTAACATGTAGATTTAAGATTGTTATAAATGTTTAGTTTTTACTACTAAATTACGTTAATTTTTTAAGTTAGTTTTAATTTCGGAGACCAAAGAACTTTAAGTTGCCGAATGGGCCAAAGACAAATTAAGAATGAGAAATGTCAAGTCAATGTCTCCGTCGTTGACAGCACACCAAATAACCGGTATATTCGAGATACCTGTTCTGTGGAAAAATACTGGTGTGCGTTCAAGGGCGGGGAAAAGACCAATGATGTGCACATATCTATATGGATGTGCAACTCCGCGTCCAGTCCACGTTTAGACGGAATGCGGAGTTGCGCATCAAATATGCATGAACATCACTGCCCCCCTTTGCGCCAAGAAAGCTAGAAACAAGAGTTAATTATTATTAATGAAAGTTATAGAGATTGATATGAATAATTTAAAGCAAATAATTAAAAAAAAGGTTAAGTATAAAATTCTTTAAAATTGAAAGGCAATATATATATATATAAAGAAATATAATTACTTTATTTTAGAGGTAAAAGGCACAGTTTAACAATCGGTCGAATAATTTCGCAGTTTTGGGTTCTAAGTGCCGCCACTCTCACTCTCCCGTCAGCGCCGGGGTGTACATTTATAACACGCCCTAAGCGCCACTCTGTCGATGGTACATTTTCATTTTTGATGACGACTAGGTCATTTATCTTGACATCCTCCTGAGGCGATTGCCATTTGTTTCTTTGATGAAGTTCTTTAAGATATTCGTCCTTCCATCGACGACAGAATTGCTGTTGAAGGCACCAAATTCTTTCCCAGCGATTAATAAGAGACAAATTGGCATCAGCTAAATTGGGTTCAGGAAATGCTAAAAGAGGACCACCGCGCAAAAAATGTCCGGGCGTTAAGGCCAATAGATCAGATGGGTCATTGGACATTGATGAGATTGGACGAGAGTTTAAACATGCTTCAATACGAGCTAAGACCGTGGGAAATTCTTCGAAAGTGAACCTTATACCCGTCCCCAGTTTTCTAAAATGATTTTTGAAGCTTTTAACACCGGCTTCCGATAGACCACCCATATGAGGTGCACCGGGAGGAATGAAATTCCATTTGAGACCTTGAACGCCATACGTGGCTCTGGTTTCCTGAGGAATGGAACTCAGAAATATTTTGAAATCCTTGCGTAAAATAGCATCTGCCCCTGCAAAATTGGTACCATTGTCGGAGAATACTTCCTTGGGTAGGCCTCGTCTTGCCGTGAATCGTACAAATGCAGCTAAAAATGCTTCAGACGATAAATCACTTGCCGCTTCAAGGTGGATGGCCTTTGTTGAAAAACAGACAAACACACAGGCATAACCTTTGGTCATACGACAATTTCGTGCGTTGAAACTTTTGATTACGAATGGGCCTGCGAAGTCGATTCCTGTCACAGTGAAAGGGGGAGAAAAAGTACATCGTTCGGAGGGTAAATCAGCCATCAATTGTTTGCTAAATTCCTTTTTGTGAATGACACAAGTTTTACACTGTCGTATGCAGAATTTAACTAGATTTTTCAGTTTTGGAATCCAAAAACTTTGTCTAATAAGACGAAGCATCAACGAATTAGCACCGTGAAGTGAGATTTTATGAATGAACTGAGTGAGAAGATAAGAGAAACGTGAGTTATAAGGCAATATAAGAGGATGTCGTTCATTGTACGACAGGTCCGACTGAGATAGTCGGCCATTGACTCTGAGAAGATGATTTGAGTCTAGGAATGGGTTAAACGAAATAATACAGCTTTTTGAATGAACAAGTTTACCTTCCATTAAAAGTGAGTGTTCTTTAGGATATGAGGATAGTTGAGATAGGAGTATTAAACGATTTTTAATGAATTCCATTTCCTGAGCTGAGATGTTGTGAGAGTGGTTTTGGTGATTTTGTCTTTTAGAGACTTTGAAGAAAAAACGAAATATATAACAGATTACGCGCATAGCGCGCGGTAATGTAGAGAAACGTTCAAGAATATCTTCTTGACTGTGTTGGACGACCAAAGAGACAACGGTTTTTTGCTCGAGATCTTCAACACATGGGGCGACTGGAGATGTCTCCGGCCACTGGGAGATAGGTTGAGAAAGCCATGAAGGACCTTTCCACCAAAATGTGTTATGTCTCAAATCTGATGCAATTAAGCCGCGAGTTGCTAAATCTGCTGGATTGTCAGCTGATTTGACATGTCCCCATGGGACGTTTCCCACATTGTCCAAAATTTCACTAGTGCGGTTAGCGATAAACGTTTTCCATACACATGGTGGTTTTTTGAGCCATGCTAAGACGATGGACGAGTCTGTCCATAAAAAGGTATTATATAAGTGAACTGGAAAATTTGGTATATACGTTTTAATCAACTTGGAAAGTAAAAGTGCACCACACAACTCCAGGCGAGGTACCTACAGAAACAGATTTGATTGGAGCGACTTTGGATTTTGCACAGAACAAGTGAGAAGTGATTATTCCATCAGAGTGATGGATGCGTATATATAACGCTGCGGCATATGCCTTTTCGGAGGAGTCACAGAATCCATGAAATTGAACTTCTGTTGAGGGGGAATATTCTACCCATCGAGGTATTTCAATATATTGAATATCGGTCAACGATTCCGCAAATCTTTTCCAGGTTTTAAATGTTTCGACTTTAAGAGGATCGTCCCAACCAGTTTGTTCCGCCCAAACTTTGTTGCATCAACATCTTGGCAATAATCACAACGGGGGCCAACCAACCCGCAGGATCAAAAATTCGAGCTATTTCGGAAAAAACTTCACGTTTTGTGGGACTTTTAGATAAAATAATTTGCTTTGTGGAAAAATAGAAATTATCTCCCTTGGCATTCCATCGAATCCCCAAAGTCTTTGTGTTGCTATCAATATCGAGCTTCAAAAAATTCTCATTCAGAATATGGTCTCGAGGCAAATGATCGAGTAAACCAGGCGTGTTGCAGGTCCACTTACGAAGTGGAAAGCCTGCTGAATCGAGGAGATTGATGAGCTCTGACTGGGCTCTTTTTGCGCAATGAATACTATGAGCACCGGACAGAACGTCATCGACATAGAACTCTGATTCAAGGATTCTTGATGCAAAAGGAAATTCGGTTTTGTCAACCTTAGCAAGTTCGAGGAGGGTACGGATCGCCAAATACGGAGCACAATTAACGCCAAAGGTTACTGTGAGAAGTTCAAAATCTTCAATTTCTAAGTGGGGAGAGGTGCGAAAAAGAATTCGCTGAAACGGAGTATCACGCGGATCGATCAAGATTTGTCTGTACATTTTTGTTATATCGGCATTGAATACAAACTTATAAAAGCGCCAGCGGATAATAAGTGATGATAAGTCTTGTTGCAAAATTTCATCATCATTTAAGCTGACACCGTTTGAAGAGGCATTGGAGGCATTGAAGCAACTCGTTCTTTCGTTGAAGTACTTTCGGGTTGTATGACCGCATGATGCGGCAGATAAAACGATTTTACTTTGCCGTTTTCAACGTTTTCCAATGGAGTAACCTTTCGCATATGACTGAGGGAAAGATACTCAGAAATGACATTTGTGTATTGAGATTTCAAATCAGCTTTAGATGCTAAAATTTTTTCAGTTCTAGAAAACTGTTTTAGCGCGATAAACCTCGAATGACCTAAAGTGGTCTTTGAATTTTGTGGTTTGAAAGGAAGGCGAACAAGGAACCTGCCATCAAGACGTCTGTGGGTAGTTCTTTTATAAGGTTTTTCGCAAAAACAATCTTCCTTTGAGCGAAGGGCAGTAGAAGGCAATTCTTCCAACTCCCAAAATGTACGTAATTGAGTATCCAAAGTAGAAGTGTTGTCAGATGCGATACAGGTGTTAAATGACTGAAAACAGTCTGGAACTGGTCCCGACAAAATCCATCCAAACATAGTATTTTGTGCGAGAAGTGAGTTCGATATATGTTTCACGCCGTTACGAATGATAGAGGGATATAGGTCAGCGCCTATGAGAAGATCCACTTGAGACGATTTATTAAAAGTGGGATCAGCCAGTGTGAGACCTGTGAAACATTTAGGTTCAACAATTGAGAAAGAAGAACTTGGAAGATTATTTGTGAGGGTTTTTAGAACAATGGCTTGAGCTGACAAAGTCACTTGAGGGGTGTTGAAAGAAGATATCGAAAAAGAGCAAAGCTTCTTAGAAGTTACTGACAGATTTCCACTTATTCCAGAAACTGTCGTGTTTCTTTCCACGTATGGTAAATTGAATCGATTCTGCACAGCTGCCGAGATAAAGGATAATTCAGAGCCAGGGTCAATTCGTGCCCTTACAACGTGCACTGTTCCTTTCTCTACAATGCCAACCAATGCAGTTGCGAGAAGAATCTTTTTGCTAGAGGTCACCATTTAATTTTGAAAGCTTGTTTGGGGAACGAATGGCTGCGCCGAAGCCGAAATTTGGAAATCTTGAATACCTTTCGGTTGAGAAGTGGACTGTATTTTTGCGGGTTTCCCATTTTGTCTTGATGACGGATTCGTTGGAAGATGCAAAAGTGTGCGATGACGTTTCTTGCAATAAGTGCAAGAATACTTTCTAGAGCAAGAATATTTTCGGTGACTGGTGCCTGGGCAATTATTGCACATTTTATGGTGGCGTACTGATTCGATTCGAGAAGGAACAGCCATTGCTGAGAATTTTGGGAACTCATATATTGAATGATCTGCTGAGCAGATTTTACACTTGAATCCTCCCGCCTTTGCAAGAAACGTATTGACATTATGCGGCTTTTGATTGTAGGGTTTTCGTTGAACTTGCTGAGAAACTTGTTTTGATGAAGTTGTGTCTGAAATAGACTCTAGGGTTTGAAATCGAGAACTGAGGAATTTGTCCAACTGTTTCCATGTGGGAACTTTTGTAGGATCCTCTAGGGATTGTTCCCAGAGGGCCAAGGTTGGTTCAGGCAGTTTATTAGAACATGCAAACACGAGGATAGGATACCAGTTTTCGGTAGTAAAGTTATGTGCTTGGAGCGCTGCTAATGAGTCATATATTTTGCATTGAAGTGTTGTTATTGATTTGGCGGATTTTTCAAGTGCCGTAGGCAAATTAAAAAGATTTTTTACTTGATTGTTAACAAGGATACGCGTATTTTCATACGCAGCGCGTAATGCTTCCCAAGCTAAAACAAAGCTAGCATTGGTTAACGGAAACTGATTGACAGTTCTCGATGCATCGCCTCTTGTGTTGCAACGAAGGTGGAACAGTTTTTCAACTTCGGAAAGCTTAGAATGTTGGATATATACCGCATTGAACATATCCCGAAATGCCGGCCAGGAGAGGTAATATCCATGAAATAGGTCTGTATCGTATGGTGGCAATTTGATGCAATGAGAAGGCCCGGCTTTCTGAGTATTGTTCAATGAAGGAACACTCTTGTTATCCAAAGGAATAACAGGCTGCAGTTTGTTTTGTAAATCCAAAAACAAAGCTAAACAGCTAATATAGGTTTCGTTGCTGTTTCTATACTTGGATTCGATAACGTCCATGTCTAAGGGTTCTTGCTAAGCCGGTGGTCGAAATCGAGCACATTCAGCATACTTAAGCTTAACCTCTTGCCACAAATCTTTTAACTCAATTCTTCTTGCTTCTAACGTCGTATTAGTGTGATTCTGTTCAGGAACCTCTTTGATGGATGCGTGAAATTTCACAAGCAAGTCTGCAGCGAAAATGAGGTCGTCTAGAATTGACATGACTGGGAAAGTATCGAGAAAAAATATTATAGGCTGTGAAGAAAAATCACTTCGCAAAAAAACTTTTTTTTTCAAAAGAGAAAGAAATCAATCAGAGATTACTAAAGAATCTCTTTAAGAGAGAATATTTTGAAAAAAAGTTGAAGAAAATTTTTCCAAATGGAGGAAAAATTCAATGAAAGATTACTAAAGAATCTCTTCAAGCCAAAAAAAAATATTTGGAAAAAAGTTGTTGAAAAACTTTTCCAAAGGATTAAAAAATTCAGTGGGAGATTACTAACGAATCTCTAAGAGAAAGATATTTCAAAAAAAGTTGAAAAAACTTTTTCCAAAAAGAGGAAAACATTCAATGAGATATTACTAAAGAATATCTTCAGGCCAAAAAATTATTTGGAAAAAAGTTGCTAAAAAACTTTTCCAAAGGATGGAAAAATTCAATGAGAGATTATTAACGAATCTCTAAGAGAAAGATATTTCGAAAAAAATTGAAAAAAACTTTTTCCAAAAAGATGAAAAATTCAATGAGAGATTACTAAAGAATCTTTTCAAGCCAAAAAAAATATTTGGAAAAAAGTTGTTAAAACACTTTTCCAAAGGATGGAAAAATTCAATGAGAGATTACTAACGAATCTCTAAGAGAAAGATATTTCGAAAAAAGTTGAAAAAACTTTTTCCAAAAAGATGAAAAAATTCAATGAGAGATTACTAAAGAATCTCTTCAAGCCGAAAAAAATTATTTGGAAGAAAGTTGTTGAAAAACTTTTCCAAAGGATGAAAAAATTCAGTGGGAGATAACTAACGAATCTCTAAGAGAAAAATATTTCGAAAAAAGTTGAAAAAAACTTTTCCAAGAAATAGGAAAAATTCAATGAGATCTTACTAAAGAATCTCTTCCAGCCAAAAAAATTATTTGGAAAAAAGTTATTGAAAAACTCTTCCAAAGGATGAAAAAATTCAATGAGAGATTACTAACGACTCTCTAAGAGAAAGATATTTCGAAAAAATTTGAAAAAACTTTTTCCAAAAAGAGGAAAAAATTCAATGAGAGATTACTAAAGAATCTCTTCAAGCCAAAAACAAATTATTTGGAATAAAGTTGTTAAAAAACTTTTCTAAAGGATGGAAAGATTTAATGAGAGTGAATGTGAACTAATCGATCTTATAAGAATTGATTTTTGCCTCAGATCATATTCGACGTGCGACTAATTTTTTGTTTTTGATATGATTTCCGATTGCTCATCAAAAAAATATACTTTTTGGAACGCGATAATTTTGTCAAATGGAATTCAATATTTTGACGAAGATAGGAGAAAACAAACTTATTCACTTCTTAGCCCAAAAATATTGAAACAACATAAATATTTTCCATAATTAAATCCTTGGAAAAAAACAATCAAAAAATTCCCAGCGAGAATTTCAAAGTAGGTATTGAGAAAAATATTTATAGAAAAAATTAGACTTGTCCAAGGAATGAGAAAATTCACTTGGAGAATCCCAAAGAATATCTCAAGGAATGATTACAAAATTTGGAAAAGTGATCAAAATCCTTTCCAACTGAACGAAAATAACCTGGATATTTTTAAGAAATCTCTCGAGAGATTATTAAAGAAGTTCCGAAGAGTAATCGAAACAAAGAAAAAAAAAACTTCCCAAAATGAAATACAAATTCGAAGGTTTCAAAAGAATCTGTCAAGGAACGATTGCAAAAATCTATAGTGAGAAGATTTAAATGAGATTTCAAAAGAATCTCTTGAACTTTTGAAAAATACGTTTCGAAATGAGGTGATTCTTAAAATTGCCTGTGGATTCGACGAGGACCGGTAACAAAACACTGTGAATGTGCAATTTAATTGATACGGTATTCAAAAAAAAACACAAATGGTTTAATTTTGTAAAAACATAAGATCTTGAGGAAAGTCCTTGTTAAAAAGATAAATCCGGAGCAAACTTTTTCTTTAATAAAGACTTAGCCCAAAAAACTGATGCCAATTAACAGTTTAAAAAAGAGAACTGTATCTATGAAAAGAACACGCGATGAGAAAGATAACGGTAAAATGCCAGCAATAACTGTTGTCGCTGGATGGAATTTAATGAATATTTTTCAAACAAAAATCTGAAATGAAAATCTGTTTTTTAGGCCTATAACGCACTAGAGAAGTAAATTTAATTGACCCAGCAAAACACGCAGAAAAGAAACTAAAAAACGCGATCGAAGCGAGAGTGTGACGTAAAGATATGCCGTTCAAAAATTTAAGCTTTGATATATGTAGGTGTATATAAATATTAAGTATGTATACCAGAAAAAATTGCCAATCAAGTATTTAAAAAACTTTACACTCACCTGTAGAGAGTATTTTAAAAATTTGAATTTTAAAAAAAATTTGTTGATTGATGTGATGATATCTTCTTCTGGTCTTCTTAGCTTTTCTTCCTTCTGCTTTATCTTCCTTCTTAACTGCACCAATCGAAGCAATGGTGGTACTCCGCCACCAATCGAAGCAATGGTGGAATTTGATTTTTTTAATAGCTGCGATTTTTAGCAGCGATGTCGCAACTTTTGTTGCGTGGCTGGAAGCTGGTCACACACAAATTGATTGAAGTGTGGTGGCAGCAGACAGCGGCAACAAAAAAACACAAGTTGCACGTTGTGGATAGAGCAAATGTGGTATCCCTTTATGCACAAACTGGATGCAGTATGTTTGCATCACACCGAAGCAACCATGAAACACAATTCGCACCAGGTTGATGCAGCTGATCGATGAGGGCCGTTAAAAAACTTCGGCAGCGTGGTGGTCGTCGACCGACTCAAAACGGCGTCGAAGAAAATGGGGTCAGCGTAAAACCGAGAATTGTGCGCCGTTATAACTTGCAGCACGTCTTGGCGACGACGAAGAAAAAATGTCGTCGGCGTCACAGCCGAATAATTGTGCGCCGTTATAATTTCGGCAACGTGATGATGGCGACGAAGCAACTGGCGTCGTGGTTTCAGCCAAGCAATTTTGCGTCGTTACAATTTCAGCAACGTGATGATGGCGACAAAGAAAATGGCGTCTCGGCAACGTGGAGGCGACGGCGAAGAAGATGGCGTAGAGTGAGGCTGAGGCGGCAGCAAATGCTTTTGAGCTCTAGAGCGATATCCGTGCTCGAGTGGACCAAATGAACGCGGCACAAAACTCCCTATGGCCGCAATGAGGAAAGCTTAGCTTCGCCCAAGTGAAATACGTCGTCGCAGCAACAAAAAGGGGTTATCCGGGCTTTGTCGTCCAATGGAAAAAACAAATTCTTTTTCTAGTTTTCGTTGATTTTATTTGCGATGTTCTTGTTTTTTTAATTTTTAACTACTAAATTACGTTAATTTTTTAAGTTAGTTTTAATTTCTGAGACCAAAGAACTTTAAGTTGCCGAATGGGCCAAAGACAAATTAAGAATGAGAAATGTCAAGTCAATGTCTCCGTCGTTGACAGAACACCAAATAACCGGTATATTCGAGATACCTGTTCTATGGAAAAATACTGGTGTGCGTTCAAGGGCGGAGAAAAGACCAATGATGTGCACATATCTATATGGATGTGCAACTCCGCGTCCAGTCCACGTTTAGACGGAATGCGGAGTTGCGCATCAAATATGCGTGAACAATAGTTATAGGTTAAAGTTATTTATTCAGAGTTTATTTATTCATTAAAAGTTTATTTATTCATTTATTCAGAGTTTATTTATTTATTTATTCAGAATTTATTAAAAGGTTATTTATTTATTTATTCAGAGTCTATTTATTTATTAAAATCTATTTATTTATTAAAAGTTTAATTATTTATTTATTCGGAGTTTATTTATCCATTTATTTATTTATTAATTTATTTTTTCATGCATGGTGGTGGATTAGCCGTTATTTCATTGTTTATTTAATTATATTATATTAAGTTAGTAATGTTCATAGAATAGAGGAATTTATTAGAGTTCCCTTAATCAAACATACATGATAAATGTTATTTAATAATTTAAAAAAAATGGCAGTTCTGCGGTGGAACTCTAGACTGGCTTCTCACTAACTCACTTCAATGTTCAATCTTCATTGATTTTAAAGTTTCGAAGCACTTGCAGATCTGCCTGGATTTTTATATTTCCCCTTAACGCAATCTCTACTGCGCATAATAATAACCAGTTACGAACAAGAAGAAATGGAAACGCATTCCATTTACTTCGATGATCGGTCCTTTGAAATACAAAACCATTGCTACCCAAACGGGTTACGCACAAGAAGAAATGGAAACACATTCCATACACTTCACATAAGCACGCTCTAATGGGGTTTTCCATTGGTAAATGCAGTTTTCAATTTAAAAATTGATTTTTTCGGTGGCGAATGGAACATTTTTTTTTATTTATTTTTTTTTGTATTCGTGGAGTTTCGTGTCTGTATTAATATTTCAAAAAAACTTCGTTCCCTGATTCACTTTTAGAAGATAGAGATGAGCTTTATGAAGTTACCGAATAATTTTAAGCTGGTTCCTTCTTTTATGAGCGAATATTTCTCACATATTTTGAAGACAATTTTCACACCTGAAATAAAATAATCAATTCAAAAAACAAATTTGCAAACTGACAGCTGTAAATTATGTTGGTGGTAGTGCAGGGAGGGGAAAATCTGCCGAAAAATTTAGATCTGCAAAATTGATTTTAAATCAAAAATAAATCAATTTATTTTGCCCAATGGAACGCAAAGATGGTCAAAATTGGCTGTTTGATGGATCCAATTCAAAAATAAATTGATTTATTTTACCAATGGAAAACCCCATAACATGCAAAACCACTGTAACCCAAATGAGTTACGCACAAGAGGAAATGGAAACACATTCCATATATTTTGATGGTCGGTCCTCACTCTAACACGGCCATCCTGCAGAATTCATCGCTCTCGATGAACTAAAACATTCTGAAACATATAAGATACGATAATGTTGTGTTCACCGAACAAGAAAGAAGACAACCTTTTTACTTGGTAGTCAAAATGAGAGTGCCTCAAACTCTATTCATTATTTCCTTCGTTACCTATTCCGAAACCTAGATCATCACTTCCAGGTCAACCACGCATTCTACGTTACTTCACTTGCCTTGACACAGTTACAGTTTATTTAAACAACGAATGCACCGTATGTTATTATTGACATACTTGCACTCCATGGGTCAGTATTGTTTATGTTTGCAATATGACCCATGTCGTTGTTTTGCTGTTTGGTTGACATAGTTCGATTGCTGTTCCCTTTAAAGTGTAACATATGACACATGAGGAACCTTTAGCAATAATCGAACCATGTCATGTGTCTTGCAAGCGATTCTTAAGAATTGTGTGTGGTCTCCAATTTAATGGCACAACACTCCTCCCCCCCTAAAATAAGAAAGGCGTACGAGGTGACGAGTGAGATCTTTCGGCTTCAGGTGCGGAAGTAAATAATTCATAGGTCTTTATCACAACATTGTATTTATTAAATTGCAAATTTTGTTTTTTTTTTTTTTTTTTTTTTATATTATACCTACTTATAATTACATACATACATATTTTTTGATTTTTGTGTGTTACCTTCATTTCAGGATCGTTTAAATTTTCTGTTGGTTTTTTGTTAAATGTACATTTTATTTTAATTATTTTTTTAAATATTACGTATAAAGCTAGAACTACAAGAACAAGAAAGATAATGGAAACAGAAAATTGAGCATGTTCATGTGTGACATGGAATAACAAATTATG
Organism: Leucozona laternaria; assembly: GCA_932273885.2. NCBI lineage: Eukaryota > Metazoa > Arthropoda > Insecta > Diptera > Syrphidae > Leucozona > Leucozona laternaria. Next base: position 130,718,138 of record OW026366.1, on the reverse strand, counting down.
TTGCTTTAACAAATCTTTAATACTTATGCTATAATTATCTAAATCCAGTTTTTCTATATGGGTGGTATGGGGTGAAATTTGGGATAAATTTGTGGGAATTACTATGTTTTCAGGTATGGTTTGTTCTTCTAAAAAGTATGAAATGGGAGTTTTATTTTGTATGGTGTTTGATGCTTGGAGGTAGACTTCTTTTGTTATTGCTTTACAAAATGGGTCTACACTCAGAATTCCACTGTCAGATATTGTGATCGTTTTTGGTTCGTCTCCGCACAAAATCCTAACGTTTGTTGGTTTTGGCATAACATACAACCATGAATTCTTACTCATTAGATTGAACCAGACTTCTTGTTCAAGCGCAAATATTTTTGTTTCACAATTAGCATAGTTTTGCATTCCTGATATTAATTGGATAATGCAGTTGTTCGTATTATGGTTATGAACTACGAAGTTTTTTTCGCATATGAAGTGATTCGAGTCTGTTTTGGTGCATTTATCTAGATCTTCGCTATTCAAAAATATATACCTCCTATAATTTTCATTTATAGCTACTAACTCACTATATATTGAGACAAAGCTGTACGTGTTTTCTTTGTATTTGGAAGGTAATGGTGTAAGTTTTACTAAATTGAACTCTTCATCTACCAATGGAATAGTAACTTTTATCATGAGATTTTGATTTACGAAAATCGGACTCGTCGTAGTGATTTTGTCTATGATTGGAAGATTCATTCTAGATATTTTTATTGGGAATCTTATATTGTTTGGCAGTTCTAATTGGATATCTTTTATAGAAATAAATACTTCTGAATTGAGGAATCTACTATCTAGCTTATTCACTTTTGCTCCTTGTAAAATGTCAAGAATTTGTGATTGTTTTGAGAGAATTTGTGTAGCAAATGAAAAAGCTAAATTGGATATTTGATCGAAGTTGTGTAGTGTTTTTTCGAAATTTGTAAGATTCTGAAGTTTTATTGTGTTCTGTCTAATTTCTTCAGTAACAGAGTTGAAATTATTATTTATGCTTTCAGCTGTTTTATTCAGTGCGTCTAACACGTCAGTGATTATTGTCATTTGGTTCTCTGTTATGTGATGCAAGTTAATCTGATTTTCTTGAATTAATCTCAATGAATCATCTATTTTTTCTGCGTCTTTAGAATCCATTGTTCCAAATAAAAATTTCTCTGCCATCCCTACTCCATTGAATAGACCACCGTCTACTATGCTTCTTTTTGAAATTTTGTTTTTAAATAGTATACTATCAAGGATTTCGTTATTATAATTGATTTCTTTGAGGGAATTTTGTAAAAGTCTTAGGGTAATTTTGCAATGATCTAAAGGATATTCTTTTATGCTTAGGATACACAATTCGGAAAGGGTGTTTAGGTTTTGCTCTAATGACTTTGTGTTAGTTTTAATATTAGTGTTATTAATGTTGAAGAGAAAGGTCCATTTTGTGAGGGACTTTTCTAGAATTCCGATTGGTTCCAAGTATACTCCGGTTCTATTTAGAGGTTGTACCGTCACTTCTGCCTCGCCGGTGTTTAAAAATGTTGCTAACATTGTTATGATGGTTATGATGATTTTACTAGAAATGAGAACAACACCGATATTGAATAAGTATTTGAGTGTTGTACTTATGTTTTGTGAATGTGTGTGAGTGTAAATTGAGTGTGCTTGTGCTTAAATTGTTGTGTGTGTTGTGTCTCTTTGGTTATAGTGTTTTAAGAGGTTATTGTGAACAACTTTTTCTTTTCTGCCTACTTTTATTCTTGAGTTTTCTGGGGACAATACTTCAGTTATTTCGTATGGTCCTTCAAAGATTGGGGATAACTTTTTATTAGATCGATTTTTGATTTCCATTAATACTTTGTCACCTACTTTATAGCTTATCTGACTAGAGTTTTTATCATAGTACGCTTTAGATTTTTCTTTAGCCTTAATTTGATTACTGCGAATTAACTCATAACCGATTTGCATTTTTGCCTTCATTTCTGAGACATAATCATCGTAGTTGTAGGTTGGTTGTACGCTTCTATTCAGCGTAGAAGGAATTGGTGCTTCAAAACCGAAAAGAACTTCGAATGGACTGTAGTTCGTGCTGGAGTGTGGAGTTGTGTTGTAGCAAAATATAGCATACTCCAGATAATTATCCCAGTTCGATTGATCCTTGCTTGCATAGTTTCTGAGGTAGTCACCTAATGTTCTGTGTGACCTTTCGAGGGCACCATTCGATTGTGGATGGTATGGACTAGTTTGAGTTTTATTGATTTTTAAAATTTTGCAAACATTTTTAAACAATTCGCTAGTAAAGTTAGTTCCTTGATCTGTGAGAATGGTTTGGGGAATCCCATAAGTACAAACTATTTTCTTTACAAGTGCTTCGGCCACAGTTCTTGCTTCTTGATTTGGTATAGCTAAGGCTTGTGCAAATTTTGTCAAATCGTCTTGATTGATTTTTAAAATTTTGCAAACATTTTTAAACAATTCGCTAGTAAAGTTAGTTCCTTGATCTGTGAGAATGGTTTGGGGAATCCCATAAGTACAAACTATTTTCTTTACAAGTGCTTCGGCCACAGTTCTTGCTTCTTGATTTGGTATAGCTAAGGCTTGTGCAAATTTTGTCAAATCGTCTTGGAATGTCAGTATGTACTTGTTATCATTTTCTGTTATAGGAAGTGGTCCCACTATATCGAGAGCTATTCTTTCGAATGGAGTTTTTGCTGTTGTTGTGATGACCATTGGTAGTTTGTTACGTGCATACAACTTATTCTTTTGGCAAAGTTCACATGACGCAATGTAATGTTTTATATATATCTTCATACATATTTTTCCATTTGTATGTATTTTTTATTCGTTTGAGTGTACGTTTGACTCCTTGATGACCGCCTAAAGGTGTGTCATGAAATTCATGTAAAATTTTCTTAATCTCCTCTGGACTAGAGACTTCGACAATGTTCTGACTTACATCTTCTTGATATGGTAAGTTTTTGCTATTACTACGTGTTATCACATTAACTTCAGCTGTTTTCATACGGGAGAGAGCGTCTGCGTTTGTGTTCAAACGACCTGCTTTATGAGAAACTGTAAAATCATATTCTTCAAGTTTAATGCGCCAGCGCATTATTCTCGAGGAAGGATCCTTAAGGTTAAACATCCATACAAGTGGTTTGTGATCAGTAATTACTTCAAAGTGTCGTACATAAACGTATGGTCGGAAATGAGTTACTGCCCAAACAACTGCTAAAGCTTCTTTCTCTATGGTAGAATAGTTTTTTTCTGATTTATTTAATATTCTGCTGGCAAATGCTATAGGAAAATCGTTTTCATCGGTATCTTTCTGTGACAATACTGCACCTATTGCTTCATTACTGGCATCAGTTGTGATATAGAAAGTTTTTTCAAAGTTAGGATATTGTAGGATAGGGGGTTCGACAATTGCTTGTTTTAATTGTTTGAATGATTCATCGCAAAATGCATCCCCTTTGAAAACTACATCTTTGCGCAGGAGTTTGTTTAGGGGATTTGCTATTTTAGAAAAGTTTTGTATAAACTTTCTGTAGTATCCTGCTAAACCAAGAAAAGATTTAATATCTTTCTGATTTCTAGGAGCTTCGATATTTTGTATTGCGGAGATCTTTTCTGGATCGGGTTTTACACCTGATTCAGAGATGACATGTCCTAAATACATGACTTCTTTTTCTTAAAATTTGCATTTGTCTAATTGCATCTTCAGATTGTATTTATCCAGAGCTTGAAAAACTTCAATTAATTTTTTATTGTGATCATCTAGATTCTTCCCGTATATCATTATGTCATCTAGATAAACTAAACATTTTATACCTTGTAGCCCTGTAAGGACTTTATTCATCAACCGTTGAAAAGTTGGAGGTGCATTACGTAAACCGAATGGCATTCTGTTAAATTCAAAATGTCCGTTTGGTGTGCTGAATGCTTTTTTCGCTTTGTCTTCCTCATTAACTTCAATTTGATGAAATCCACTGGCTAGGTCCAGTGTTGTAAAGTATTTTGAATCGCCCAATTGTCCCAAGATGTCTTCGATATTAGGTATTGGATACGCATCCGCGATTGTAACTTCGTTAAGTTTCCTGTAGTCCACTACTACTCTCCACTTCTGTATTCCTTTCTTTGGCACGACTAGAAGAGGGGCATTCCATGGACTTGAACTTGGTCTAATTATTTCATCGTGCAACATTTTGTCTACTTGATTATTTATTTCATTTGTGTGAATTTGTGCTAATCGATATGGTCTAATGTTAACTGCGGGTAGATTTGGGTTTGTCTTTATTTGATGTGTAATCCCAGAGGTAGTTGACAGGGTATCACCATCGAGAAAAAATAAATGATTGTATTTACGGCAGATATCAATCACCGATTTCTTTTCTTCGCTATTTAAATGATCTAGTGGAAGTTGGTTTTGTATTTTACTCAATCTATCGTTTATATAAGTTTGAGTATCGAATGAATTTAGATTATAGATATAATAGTCATTACTATTTACAAGTTCTAAATTTAAATCTTGTAAGACAACATCTTCATTGTTGGCGTTTAGAATGGATATATATATATATCCGTTTGAAGGTTCAGTTATAGCTGAAGAGGTATAAACTTGAGGGCGAATTTCTTGTGAAAAATATATTTGATTTGTAGGTTCACGGATAGGTCCGTATTTGATTATTTTTTCAGATCTAGCAGGTATGGTAACAGACTTTCGCTTACTAATGAAATCTTATGTATACCTTTTATCTTTGAAGTGATATATAAGGGTATTATCTTTATAATTTAGTATGGCATTAAAATTTCGAAATAAGTCTTCACCTAAAATTCCGTCTTGTGTTATTGGAAAATGCACTACATGAAATAAGTATTTAAGATTAATTCCAGGTGTTATTTCTATATTCAGAAGCAGTATGCCTAATGTTGATGTGGGCGTATTACCAATGCCTTTTAGTTCAGTAATTTTGTCAGTATGAACCCAAAGTTCTTTATTTAATTTATTTATTTTTATTAAACTCAGGCTTGCACCTGTGTCTAAAAGCATAATGTTCTGGTTGGAGATAGTATCTTTAGAAATTATATTTATTTCGCTTTTGAAACTAGAAGCATTATTTAAACATCCTATATGAACAACAGTTTTGGATTTTTCGTTAGGATTTTGCGATTTTGAAAGAGAATGCGAATGTTTGTCATAATAATTATTTAGATCAGAGCTCAATGGTCCGTTTAGGGAGTCTTGCAAATTATTTATTTGCGCGGTACTTCTATTTTGCATGTGATTTTGGTTTAGTATCATATTTGCTTTTTTCGTATTGTTATACTCAGGACTTGGAGGAAAATTATCCCTTTTTTTGTTAAAATTTGGGAACTCTACGTTTTTGTTTCTGAAAGGATTGGAATATGTAGATGTTTTTTTTAAAGAGTTGTCTTCGGTTGACTTTGGATTTGGAATAGAGGATCTGGGATTTGGATGCAGTGATTCTGATTTTGAATTTTCATTTAGAGGCTGTGAACGAAATGGATTGGACTTTTGGCTATGAGACAGTGGATTCAGAGAAAGAGGATTCAGTGGATTCAGAGGAATTGAGTCTTCTTTATGAGATTCTTGACGCAGTGGATTTAGAAAAATTGAATCTTCTTTTTGAGATTCTTGACGCAGTGGATACAGTGAAATTGAACCTTCATTCTTAGGTTCTTGACGCAGTGGATTTAGAGAAATTGATATTGAATCTTCTTTTTGAGATTCTTGACGCAGTGGATACAGTGAAATTGAACCTTCATTCTTAGGTTCTTGACGCAGTGGATTTAGAGTTTTATTTGTATTATAGTAATTTCCACACCTTAATTCATATGTTTTACCTGGTTCCGGGTGTTGGTCGGGCCAGGTCTTCGTTCGTTTCCCGAATTTTGTGTTCCGTGTTGGTTGTCTTGCCTGCTGTTGTTATATTGTCTTTTTCTGCATTGGTCTATCGTGTGACCCAGATTTTTGCAGTAACGACATGAAACATTGTTTTGAACATTATTAACTCTCACCGTCTCGTTTGCATTGGAATTTGATCTGTTATTTCTGTTATTTGCGGATCTGTTTGAACCAGACTGAAAACGACACTCTGTTGTGTTGTGTGTCTTCGTTCGGCAGTGATGACAATATTTGTTATCAACAGTGGCACTAGAAAGGAGTTTTTCTTCTTCCATAGCAATATCTAGAGCTTCGTCTAAATCATTGCATCTGGCGCTTTTCACCAAAGTTTTTAATTGTGGTATCAACCCATTGCAAAAACTATTTAGAATAGTTTTTGTGTTTAAGTTCCTGATGGCTGTATCAGCAGCGTTGTCCCCCGTACTGGCATTGGCATTATTCAGTTCATCAAACAAGGCATAAGCTCTTTCTGCGTAAGAGCTCACAGATTCCTTGTAACCCTGTTTGAATTGAAAAACTTCAGTCTGTATAATTTGAACAGTCCTAGTTTTTCGGAAATTCTTGATAAGAGCCTCTTTTAACTCTGCCCAGGCATTATAATTGTTATATTTGATTATAACATTATATGCCCGGCTTGTTAATTTCGATTTGACAATATCAAGAAGCTCAGCCTTATCGGTTGAGTCGGGTGCCGTGGAGGTTTTGTTTGATTGCAGGTCTACTAATTGGATAAACCTATCTAAATCTTTCGCACTACCATTAAACTCAGGTATGAGTTTTATGGCTTGGGCTGCTCTGAAAGTCATTATTTTGGGTGGACAAATGATAGAATTTGACTTAATCTCAATCGGAGTGAGAGGCGGTATGGGTTTTCGTTTTGTTTCGAGCCTAGGAAGATCACTTTCTGATGATCTTCGGGTACGCGGGATTTTTCTAGTTCTTAATGAAATATTTAAATTCAATTCAGACATATATGTTTGATCGAATTTAAACGAAACTGTACCAGATTTGTATGAGGATAAGGTAAAGGGGCAGTGTATAAATTAATTACCAAAAGAAAAACTGGTTACATCAATAACATAAATATATAAATGTCAAGAATAAAAATATATAAATATAGGTACGTCAAAAACAACTTAAATAAATAATTTTATATAACTAATATCTATTATTTCTTACTATGACATTGTTGATGCTTCTTTATATGTGGAAATGATGTTTATATTGATATTGATGTTGATGCTGATGTTGATTGCCTCGGCGTGGCAATTTCTTCCTTCCTTCCTTCTATCGACCACAGGAAATCGCTTACCTCTGTGGGATATTGTTCACTTTTTCTTTCTATTTTTTTTTTTTTTTTGCTTATTGTTCACTCTTTTATTTGATCAGGTATTTTTCACTCTTTTATTTGATTAGGTATTGTTCACTCTCACAATTTTCTGGCATTATATTTTCTTTTTTTTTTAAATGTTGAATTCTTTTGTTTAGATTTAGCACTACTTTTTTTTATATATATAAATATTTGCTTTGAATTTAGAATTTTAGATTTTGAATTTGAGTTTGAAATCGGTTTTTACTTTCGGGATTCAAATCAGATGCTTTAATTTGAATATCCCACCACTGCCACCAAATGTTGTGTTCACCGAACAAGAAAGAAGACAACCTTTTTACTTGGTAGTCAAAATGAGAGTGCCTCAAACTCTATTCATTATTTCCTTCGTTACCTATTCCGAAACCTAGATCATCACTTCCAGGTCAACCACGCATTCTACCTTACTTCACTTGCCTTGACACAGTTACAGTTTATTTAAACAACGAATGCACCGTATGTTATTATTGACATACTTGCACTCCATGGGTCAGTATTGTTTATGTTTGCAATATGACCCATGTCGTTGTTTTGCTGTTTGGTTGACATAGTTCGATTGCTGTTCCCTTTAAAGTGTAACATATGACACATGAGGAACCTTTAGCAATAATCGAACCATGTCATGTGTCTTGCAAGCGATTCTTAAGAATTGTGTGTGGTCTCCAATTTAATGGCACAACACTCCTCCCCCCCTAAAATAAGAAAGGCGTACGAGGTGACGAGTGAGATCTTTCGGCTTCAGGTGCGGAAGTAAATAATTCATAGGTCTTTATCACAACATTGTATTTATTAAATTGCAAATTTTGTTTTTTTTTTTTTTTTTTTTTTTTATATTATACCTACTTATAATTACATACATTTTTGTTTTCTCTTTGTTTGTTGACATTTTTTTTTTGTTATAAATTTTTTTTTATTTCTTTTAATAATGCTTAGGTTGCATTTTGTTTTGTTTTTGGTTTGTTTACAAATAATTATACCTGCGATGTTTCTTCAAGGTCAGGTGTTACCTTCATTTCAGGATCGTTTAAATTTTCTGTTGGTTTTTTGTTAAATGTACATTTTATTTTAATTATTTTTTTAAATATTACGTATAAAGCTAGAACTACAAGAACAAGAAAGATAATGGAAACAGAAAATTGAGCATGTTCATGTGTGACATGGAATAACAAATTATGTTGCTTTAACAAATCTTTAATACTTATGCTATAATTATCTAAATCCAGTTTTTCTATATGGGTGGTATGGGGTGAAATTTGGGATAAATTTGTGGGAATTACTATGTTTTCAGGTATGGTTTGTTCTTCTAAAAAGTATGAAATGGGAGTTTTATTTTGTATGGTGTTTGATGCTTGGAGGTAGACTTCTTTTGTTATTGCTTTACAAAATGGGTCTACACTCAGAATTCCACTGTCAGATATTGTGATCGTTTTTGGTTCGTCTCCGCACAAAATCCTAACGTTTGTTGGTTTTGGCATAACATACAACCATGAATTCTTACTCATTAGATTGAACCAGACTTCTTGTTCAAGCGCAAATATTTTTGTTTCACAATTAGCATAGTTTTGCATTCCTGATATTAATTGGATAATGCAGTTGTTCGTATTATGGTTATGAACTACGAAGTTTTTTTCGCATATGAAGTGATTCGAGTCTGTTTTGGTGCATTTATCTAGATCTTCGCTATTCAAACATATATACCTCCTATAATTTTCATTTATAGCTACTAACTCACTATATATTGAGACAAAGCTGTACGTGTTTTCTTTGTATTTGGAAGGTAATGGTGTAAGTTTTACTAAATTGAACTCTTCATCTACCAATGGAATAGTAACTTTTATCATGAGATTTTGATTTACGAAAATCGGACTCGTCGTAGTGATTTTGTCTATGATTGGAAGATTCATTCTAGATATTTTTATTGGGAATCTTATATTGTTTGGCAGTTCTAATTGGATATCTTTTATAGAAATAAATACTTCTGAATTGAGGAATCTACTATCTAGCTTATTCACTTTTACTCCTTGTAAAATGTCAAGAATTTGTGATTGTTTTGAGAGAATTTGTGTAGCAAATGAAAAAGCTAAATTGGATATTTGATCGAAGTTATGTAGTGTTTTTTCGAAATTTGTAAGATTCTGAAGTTTTATTGTGTTCTGTCTAATTTCTTCAGTAACAGAGTTAAAATTATTATTTATGCTTTCAGCTGTTTTATTCAGTGCGTCTAACACGTCAGTGATTATTGTCATTTGGTTCTCTGTTATGTGATGCAAGTTATTCTGATTTTCTTGAATTAATCTCAATGAATCATCTATTTTTTCTGCGTCTTTAGAATCCATTGTTCCAAATAAAAATTTCTCTGCCATCCCTACTCCATTGAATAGACCACCGTCTACTATGCTTCTTTTTGAAATTTTGTTTTTAAATAGTATACTATCAAGGATTTCGTTATTATAATTGATTTCTTTGAGGGAATTTTGTAAAAGTCTTAGGGTAATTTTGCAATGATCTAAAGGATATTCTTTTATGCTTAGGATACACAATTCGGAAAGGGTGTTTAGGTTTTGCTCTAATGACTTTGTGTTAGTTTTAATATTAGTGTTATTAATGTTGAAGAGAAAGGTCCATTTTGTGAGGGACTTTTCTAGAATTCCGATTGGTTCCAAGTATACTCCGGTTCTATTTAGAGGTTGTACCGTCACTTCTGCCTCGCCTGTGTTTAAAAATGTTGCTAACATTGTTATGATGGTTATGATGATTTTACTAGAAATGAGAACAACACCGATATTGAATAAGTATTTGAGTGTTGTACTTATGTTTTGTGAATGTGTGTGAGTGTAAATTGAGTGTGCTTGTGCTTAAATTGTTGTGTGTGTTGTGTCTCTTTGGTTATAGTGTTTTAAGAGGTTATTGTGAACAACTTTTTCTTTTCTGCCTACTTTTATTCTTGAGTTTTCTGGGGACAATACTTCAGTTATTTCGTATGGTCCTTCAAAGATTGGGGATAACTTTTTATTAGATCGATTTTTGATTTCCATTAATACTTTGTCACCTACTTTATAGCTTATCTGACTAGAGTTTTTATCATAGTACGCTTTAGATTTTTCTTTAGCCTTAATTTGATTACTGCGAATTAACTCATAACCGATTTGCATTTTTGCCTTCATTTCTGAGACATAATCATCGTAGTTGTAGGTTGGTTGTACGCTTCTATTCAGCGTAGAAGGAATTGGTGCTTCAAAACCGAAAAGAACTTCGAATGGACTGTAGTTCGTGCTGGAGTGTGGAGTTGTGTTGTAGCAAAATATAGCATACTCCAGATAATTATCCCAGTTCGATTGATCCTTGCTTGCATAGTTTCTGAGGTAGTCACCTAATGTTCTGTGTGACCTTTCGAGGGCACCATTCGATTGTGGATGGTATGGACCAGTTTGAGTTTTATTGATTTTTAAAATTTTGCAAACATTTTAAAACAATTCGCTAGTAAAGTTAGTTCCTTGATCTGTGAGAATGGTTTGGGGAATCCCATAAGTACAAACTATTTTCTTTACAAGTGCTTCGGCCACAGTTCTTGCTTCTTGATTTGGTATAGCTAAGGCTTGTGCAAATTTTGTCAAATCGTCTTGGAATGTCAGTATGTACTTGTTATCATTTTCTGTTATAGGAAGTGGTCCCACTATATCGAGAGCTATTCTTTCGAATGGAGTTTTTGCTGTTGTTGTGATGACCATTGGTAGTTTGTTACGTGCATACAACTTATTCTTTTGGCAAAGTTCACATGACGCAATGTAATGTTTTATATCTTCATACATATTTTTCCATTTGTATGTATTTTTTATTCGTTTGAGTGTACGTTTTACTCCTTGATGACCGCCAAAAGGTGTGTCATGAAATTCATGTAAAATTTTCTTAATCTCCTCTGGACTAGAGACTTCGACAATGTTCTGACTTACATCTTCTTGATATGGTAAGTTTTTGCTATTACTACGTGTTATCACATTAACTTCAGCTGTTTTCATACGGGAGAGAGCGTCTGCGTTTGTGTTCAAACGACCTGCTTTATGAGAAACTGTAAAATCATATTCTTCAAGTTTAATGCGCCAGCGCATTATTCTCGAGGAAGGATCCTTAAGGTTAAACATCCATACAAGTGGTTTGTGATCAGTAATTACTTCAAAGTGTCGTCCATAAACGTATGGTCGGAAATGAGTTACTGCCCAAACAACTGCTAAAGCTTCTTTCTCTATGGTAGAATAGTTTTTTTCTGATTTATTTAATATTCTGCTGGCAAATGCTATAGGAAAATCGTTTTCATCGGTATCTTTCTGTGACAATACTGCACCTATTGCTTCATTACTGGCATCAGTTGTGATATAGAAAGTTTTTTCAAAGTTAGGATATTGTAGGATAGGGGGTTCGACAATTGCTTGTTTTAATTGTTTGAATGATTCATCGCAAAATGCATCCCCTTTGAAAACTACATCTTTGCGCAGGAGTTTGTTTAGGGGATTTGCTATTTTAGAAAAGTTTTGTATAAACTTTCTGTAGTATCCTGCTAAACCAAGAAAAGATTTAATATCTTTCTGATTTCTAGGAGCTTCGATATTTTGTATTGCGGAGATCTTTTCTGGATCGGGTTTTACACCTGATTCAGAGATGACATGTCCTAAATACATGACTTCTTTTTCTTAAAATTTGCATTTGTCTAATTGCATCTTCAGATTGTATTTATCCAGAGCTTGAAAAACTTCAATTAATTTTTTATTGTGATCATCTAGATTCTTCCCGTATATCATTATGTCATCTAGATAAACTAAACATTTTATACCTTGTAGCCCTGTAAGGACTTTATTCATCAACCGTTGAAAAGTTGGAGGTGCATTACGTAAACCGAATGGCATTCTGTTAAATTCAAAATGTCCGTTTGGTGTGCTGAATGCTGTTTTCGCTTTGTCTTCCTCATTAACTTCAATTTGATGAAATCCACTGGCTAGGTCCAGTGTTGTAAAGTATTTTGAATCGCCCAATTGTCCCAAGATGTCTTCGATATTAGGTATTGGATACGCATCCGCGATTGTAACTTCGTTAAGTTTCCTGTAGTCCACTACTACTCTCCACTTCTGTATTCCTTTCTTTGGCACGACTAGAAGAGGGGCATTCCATGGACTTGAACTTGGTCTAATTATTTCATCGTGCAACATTTTGTCTACTTGATTATTTATTTCATTTGTGTGAATTTGTGCTAATCGATATGGTCTAATGTTAACTGCGGGTAGATTTGGGTTTGTCTTTATTTGATGTGTAATCCCAGAGGTAGTTGACAGGGTATCACCATCGAGAAAAAATAAATGATTGTATTTACGGCAGATATCAATCACCGATTTCTTTTCTTCGCTATTTAAATGATCTAGTGGAAGTTGGTTTTGTATTTTACTCAATCTATCGTTTATATAAGTTTGAGTATCGAATGAATTTAGATTATAGATATAACAGTCATTATTATTTACAAGTTCTAAATTTAAATCTTGTAAGACAACATCTTCATTGTTGGCGTTTAGAATGGATATATATATATATCCGTTTGAAGGTTCAGTTATAGCTGAAGAGGTATAAACTTGAGGGCGAATTTCTTGTGAAAAATATATTTGATTTGTAGGTTCACGGATAGGTCCGTATTTGATTATTTTTTCAGATCTAGCAGGTATGGTAACAGACTTTCGCTTACTAATGAAATCTGTTGTATACCTTTTATCTTTGAAGTGATATATAAGGGTATTATCTTTATAATTTAGTATGGCATTAAAATTTCGAAATAAGTCTTCACCTAAAATTCCGTCTTGTGTTATTGGAAAATGTTCAGGCACTACATGAAATAAGTATTTAAGATTAATTCCAGGTGTTATTTCTATATTCAGAAGCAGTATGCCTAATGTTGATGTGGGCGTATTACCAATGCCTTTTAGTTCAGTAATTTTGTCAGTATGAACCCAAAGTTCTTTATTTAATTTATTTATTTTTATTAAACTCAGGCTTGCACCTGTGTCTAAAAGCATAATGTTCTGGTTGGAGATAGTATCTTTAGAAATTATATTTATTTCGCTTTTGAAACTAGAAGCATTATTTAAACATCCTATATGAGCAACAGTTTTGGATTTTTCGTTAGGATTTTGCGATTTTGAAAGAGAATGCGAATGTTTGTCATAATAATTATTTAGATCAGAGCTCAATGGTCCGTTTAGGGAGTCTTGCAAATTATTTATTTGCGCGGTACTTCTATTTTGCATGTGCTTTTGGTTTATTATCATATTTGCTTTTTTCGTATTGTTATACTCAGGACTTGGAGGAAAATTATCCCTTTTTTTGTTAAAATTTGGGAACTCTACGTTTTTGTTTCTGAAAGGATTGGAATATGTAGATGTTTTTTTTAAAGAGTTGTCTTCGGTTGACTTTGGATTTGGAATAGAGGATCTGGGATTTGGATGCAGTGATTCTGATTTTGAATTTTCATTTAGAGGCTGTGAACGAAATGGATTGGACTTTTGGCTATGAGACAGTGGATTCAGAGAAAGAGGATTCAGTGGATTCAGAGGAAATGAATCTTCTTTATGAGATTCTTGACGCAGTGGATTTAGAGAAATTGAATCTTCTTTTTGAGATTCTTGACGCAGTTGATACAGTGAAATTGAACCTTCATTCTTAGGTTCTTGACGCAGTGGATTTAGAGTTTTATTTGTATTATAGTAATTTCCACACCTTAATTCATATGTTTTACCTGGTTCCGGGTGTTGGTCGGGCCAGGTCTTCGCTCGTTTCCCGAATTTTGTGTTCCGTGTTGGTTGTCTTGCCTGCTGTTGTTATATTGTCTTTTTCTGCATTGGTCTATCGTGTGACCCAGATTTTTGCAGTAACGACATGAAACATTGTTTTGAACATTATTAACTCTCACCGTCTCGTTTGCATTGGAATTTGATCTGTTATTTCTGTTATTTGCGGATCTGTTTGAACTAGACTGAAAACGACACTCTGTTGTGTTGTGTGTCTTCGTTCGGCAGTGATGACAATATTTGTTATCAACAGTGGCACTAGAAAGGAGTTTTTCTTCTTCCACAGCAATATCTAGAGCTTCGTCTAAATCATTGCATCTGGCGCTTTTCACCAAAGTTTTTAATTGTGGTATCAACCCATTGCAAAAACTATTTAGAATAGTTTTTGTATTTAAGTTCCTGATGGCTGTATCAGCAGCGTTTTCCCCCGTACTGGCATTGGCATTATTCAGTTCATCAAACAAGGCATAAGCTCTTTCTGCGTAAGAGCTCACAGATTCCTTGTAACCCTGTTTGAATTGAAAAACTTCAGTCTGTATAATTTGAACAGACCTAGTTTTTCGGAAATTCTTGATAAGAGCCTCTTTTAACTCTGCCCAGGCATTATAATTGTTATATTTGATTATAACATTATATGCCCGGCTTGTTAATTTCGATTTGACAATATCAAGAAGCTCAGCCTTATCGGTTGAGTCGGGTGCCGTGGAGGTTTTGTTTGATTGCAGGTCTACTAATTGGATAAACCTATCTAAATCTTTCGCACTACCATTAAACTCAGGTATGAGTTTTATGGCTTGGGCTGCTCTGAAAGTCATTATTTTGGGTGGACAAATGATAGAATTTGACTTAATCTCAATCGGAGTGAGAGGCGGTATGGGTTTTCGTTTTGTTTCGAGCCTAGGAAGATCACTTTCTGATGATCTTCGGGTACGCGGGATTTTTCTAGTTCTTAATGAAATATTTAAATTCAATTCAGACATATATGTTTGATCGAATTTAAACGAAACTGTACCAGATTTGTATGAGGATAAGGTAAAGGGGCAGTGTATAAATTAATTACCAAAAGAAAAACTGGTTACATCAATAACATAAATATATAAATGTCAAGAATAAAAATATATAAATATAGGTACGTCAAAAACAACTTAAATAAATAATTTTATATAACTAATATCTATTATTTCTTACTATGACATTGTTGATGCTTCTTTATATGTGGAAATGATGTTTATATTGATATTGATGTTGATGCTGATGTTGATTGCCTCGGCGTGGCAATTTCTTCCTTCCTTCCTTCTATCGACCACAGGAAATCGCTTACCTCTGTGGGATATTGTTCACTTTTTCTTTCTATTTTTTTTTTTTTGCTTATTGTTCACTCTTTTATTTGATCAGGTATTTTTCACTCTTTTATTTGATTAGGTATTGTTCACTCTCACAATTTTCTGGCATTATATTTTCTTTTTTTTTTTAAATGTTGAATTCTTTTGTTTAGATTTAGCACTACTTTTTTTTATATATATAAATATTTGCTTTGAATTTAGAATTTTAGATTTTGAATTTGAGTTTGAAATCGGTTTTTACTTTCGGGATTCAAATCAGATGCTTTAATTTGAATATCCCACCACTGCCACCAAATGTTGTGTTCACCGAACAAGAAAGAAGACAACCTTTTTACTTGGTAGTCAAAATGAGAGTGCCTCAAACTCTATTCATTATTTCCTTCGTTACCTATTCCGAAACCTAGATCATCACTTCCAGGTCAACCACGCATTCTACCTTACTTCACTTGCCTTGACACAGTTACAGTTTATTTAAACAACGAATGCACCGTATGTTATTATTGACATACTTGCACTCCATGGGTCAGTATTGTTTATGTTTGCAATATGACCCATGTCGTTGTTTTGCTGTTTGGTTGACATAGTTCGATTGCTGTTCCCTTTAAAGTGTAACATATGACACATGAGGAACCTTTAGCAATAATCGAACCATGTCATGTGTCTTGCAAGCGATTCTTAAGAATTGTGTGTGGTCTCCAATTTAATGGCACAACAAAATTCTTCTTTTTTTTTTAAATTCGATACACATCATTTATGTTTGTAATTTGTTTGAAAGACGAAGAAAAAAAATTTAAACACAAAAAAAAAATATAGTAAGGTAGAACAAAAATAGAAATCAATTAAGTAAATTAAGTAAGTAAGATGAAATATGTATAAAGAAATAAAAAAATATCCGGCAGTTTCTGTTGCAACTATCCTTCAAAGCGTACTTTTGTCCCTGTACCATTTCTAATACAGTATGATTTTGATATCCTATCCTGTAAAAGTTTGAACTTTATTATGACAAGGAGAGAGAAAAGAAATACAAAATAAACGAGTAAGAACCTTGTTGTGCCAGTAAAAGTTAAAAAAAAACATTAAAACAAAAACAAACATTAAAAAAACCAATATTGTTGTCTAACTCAGAAGGTCAGAATATATTCATAGCTTAGAGGCAGCTTAAGCTTGTCTTTAATCAAAATAATTTCTAATCAAGAACAGGTTCATATAGCTCAGAGGCAATCTTTAGCTTGTCTGTAATTAATTTTTGTATAATTAAGAACAGGTTCATAGTTCAGAGGCAATCTTAAGCTTGTCTATAACCAAAATAACTTTTAATTAAACACAGGTTCATAGCTCAGAGGCAATCTTAAGCTTGTTTTTAACCAAAATAATTTCAAATTAAACACAGGTTCATAACTCAGAGGCAATCTTAAGCTTGTATATAACCGAAATCATTTCTAATTAAGAACAGGTTCATATAGCTCAGAGGCAATCTTATATAGACTTACTACTCAATCTTATATAGACTTACTCCTGAACAACGTTTACAAATCGTGCAAATTTATTACCCAAATAATGGTTCAGGGGAGGGTACGATAGCTTTGGCGCCAAAAAATGATAACGGTCTTTCGTAGAACGGTAAAAAATAAGCATTTTTTACTATGGCAGGGGGGAGGGGTTCTATCTCGCCCCGTTTAGGAGGTAGGGGCAATTTTAGAAAAAATTACTGAAAAGGAAAAAAAATATGAAAAACCAACGGGAACACTTACAATAAAGTACTATACTGGTTTTGAAAGTCAGAAATCTGTTTTTTAATCCTTAATTTAAATTAAATTATTTATGTTAATAGTTTTTGAAAAATTCGCATGCAAATTTAAAATTCTGATAAAAAAAATGAAGAAAAAGTTTAAACTAATTTTAAGTACTTAATTGGCTTTTTGTGGGCAATGCGTATATCGTATGTAAATCGAACACAAGAAACCGAATGGTTTTATGTTTTCTGGTTTTTGAGAAAATTGAAAATTACTAAAACTACTTTCTTGTGAATTTTTTTGTTTTTGGTATATACGGTGATGGGACCAGTACGATAACTAAGGCGCCTCAAAATAATAACGGACTTTTATAGAAGGATAAAATATAAGAATTTTTTGTGATAGGAGGGGGGGTCTATCTCATTCCTCTTAGGCAGGAGGGGCCATTTTCGAAAAAAATTACTTAAAATTAAAAAGAAAAGATTTAAAAGCAACGGCAAAACTTACAATACAAAATTATAGGTTTTCTGAAATGAATGAATTTGTGTTAATAGTTTTTGAAAAAAATACTTTCAAACTCAAAATTTATTAAGTATGTAGTGAAGTAGTGAAGCATGTATGTATGGGCCTGCTGCCCTCCTGCTTGGGCACACTATTTGTTTCAACGTAGTTATTTGTGTTAATAGTTTTTGAAAAAAATACTTTCAACTCAAAATTTATTAAGTATGTAGTGTAGTGAAGTAGTGAAGCATGTATGGGGGGGGGGGCATGCTGCCCTCCAGCTTGGGCACACTATAGGAATTCGGGTAGGTGCAAGGTTGGGTGTATGCAAAATTTCATTTGCATTTAAAGAATCTGGATTTAAAGAATCTTTGAATATATCGTATATATGCAATGTCAACAGCTGTTTTATAAATATACCCAAAGTTACACATTTAAAATTTTCAATCATGAAAATGTTATGCATTATAAAAAATTTACATTACCTAGGTACTACTACTGTACGACTGCATTTCTTAATATGTATGTTTATGTCTTACATACCTATATAATACAATTGTAATGTTTAAAGTATGCAGCCTACTTAGATCATAAAAAAAAGATAAATATTCTAATTTTGTACCGTTGTTTTTTTAATGCAGATTCTTTAAATGCAAAAAAAACTTTGCATACACCCAACCTCGCACCTACCCCAAATTCTATACTGTGCCAAGCAGGGCAGTTGCAGTGGGGCAGCATGCCCCCTCATACATACCTCACTGTTTATACGCCATAATCCTGGGTGCCAGCACTGTATTTATGTAAGAAAAAATTGAATAAAAAAGTAGTTTTGGTAATTTTCAATTTGCTCATAAGCTGAAAGACAAAAAATCATCTAGTTTTCAGTGTTCGATTAAAAATTTATCGGGACCTCAAATAATTGTAAAGCATTGCAAATTCAATACTTAATTTTACAACTTTGAATAAAAAAATAGTAGCTTTTTTTATATTTAATTTTATATAATTTTTTTAATAAATTTTGAGTTTGAAAGTATTTTTTTCAAAAACTATTTACACAAATAACTAGCTTGAAACAAATGACACAACAACAAGTTTCTGGCTATTGCCGTTGTTTTTAAATCTTTTTTTATTTAATTTTAAGTAATTTTTCGAAAATTGCCTCTCCTGCCTAAACGGAATGAGATAGACCCCCCTCCCATTGCAAAATATGCTTGTATTTTATCCTTCTATGAAGGTCCGTTATTTTTTGACCAAAAATCTCATAAAAAAGTAGTGTTTTCGTAATTTTCAATTTTCTCAAAAACTAGAAACCATAAAACCATTCGGTTTCTTGTGTTCCATTTACATACAATATACGCATTGTCCACAAAAAGCCAATTAAGCACTTTATTTCACAATTGGTCACAAAAATTGGTTTACACTTTTTTTTTATCAGAATTTTGAGTTTGCATGCGAATTTTTCAATAAAACTATTAAAATAAATAATTTAATTTAAATTAAGGATTAAAAAACAGATTTCTGACTTTTAAAACCGGTATAGTACTTTATTGTAAGTGTTGCCGTTGGTTGCGCCCAATATTCGGGTGACATAATCGTAAAATCGCATAAATTCGAGCAACCATGGATCGGTTTCGCACCACGTTTACTCTAGTGGATAATGCGCATCCTCAGAGACGCCGTACAGTACGCACCAAAGACGCTATTTCTGCTGTGGAGCAGAGTATCGAAGAAGACCCGAATAAGTCTATCCGCCATCGCGCGCCACAATTGGAGCTGTCGAAAATTGGGCCTCTCGGCTGAAATTTATTCGAACCAGCCGCGGCGGCGACTTTCCCGAAATCATTTTTAAAACATAATGGTAAACCCTGATCTTTATAATAAAGCTGAATTCTTGGCCATAACATTAAATTATATGCGTTTTATTTCTTCTTGAACAGCACAAGCCTAAAAAAAACACCCTTTACATATACACAAAACACAAATTTAAACGCAAAAACTAAAAACACATTCTTACATTCAAATGCATTTACGCAGAAAATATTTACATCATCGCATTTAAATCCACGAACACAAAACACTCCACCCAACATCAGAACTGACACTCGAAATTCTTCTTTGTCACCCATTTCAAATACAAAAACAGAAAACACTCCACTAATCCCTGATTACCTGCAAAAGTATTCACAAAATTCTTCCTTGTCACCTCTTTCCAATAAACAAACAGAAAACACTCCAATCATGCCCGAATAGTTACAAAAGTAAACACAAAATTCTTCTTTCTCATCCCTTTCAAATGTACAAACAGAAAACACACCAACATAATAACATAAAAAGGAACTCACATTACTCTTCTTTTTCTTCGCTTTCAAATACAAAAACACAATACACGCAACCTATTACAAAGTACACACAAAGTTATAAATCAGCCACCCCTTCCGATCGGCAAACACAATCCATTCGATCAGGAACACCAAAACCATCATTAACACTCTTCCTGATTTATTTAATAAAAAAGACAAATTACTAAACCGATGACCATTTTCATTACAACACCATCGCATATATAAAATTTAAAATGCACAAAAAATAATTAGTCAACCGAAATTCTTTAATTTAACACATATACCTGAACATTTTCTACCGTCAAAACAGCAAGTTTTTGAAAAAGATTGCGACCTTAAAAATAAATAAACAAAAAACATTAAAAAATCGTCTTAAAAATTTGTATTTTTAATTATTTTATTTAAAAAAAAAATATCGAAAAAAATTTATGCGTAATATAGCTTCCCTTCATTGCTGAAATATTCTGAAAATTGATTTCAAATTATTCCAGCTTCGTTGGAATGCCTTCTAGGGTTGTTGGCTCTATTCCCATCTGCGTTTTCACCAGAAGCAGGAGTTTCTGAATCCAACTTTAAATCTGAAGCCTAATTCAAGCTTTTCCTTATCAGAAAATTGTGCAATACACAGCAAGTTTGAATAATTTTTACAACCTTGTGGGGCCTTAAATGGATATTCGACTGCAGTACTCTGAACCGATTCGCCAAGATTCCAAACGAATGCTCTATGGTTTGCCTTTCATGGCTCAATCGAAAGTTGAAATTTTTTTCTGGTTCGCTATAGGTGTGATATGGGAATGGCTTCATTACATGTTTCTCCAAGGCGAAAGCATCGTCCCCAACAATGACGTATTGTTAAACTCTATTGTTACCAATTAGATCTTATCGTAGAAGCAGTCTCTACAAAACTGCATCATTTGTTTTTTGCTTCAGCTAAGAAATCTACCATGAACGATCTATGAGTTTCAATGTTAGCTTTTTGATTCTTATTCTGTCGAGTTAGATCTTACCTTAAATTTTATAAAATTAGCATACCTGTAAATATTTGTTCTGCAAATCCTGGTACAATATCTTACATGTCCGGAATTCTTTCTGATATGAATGCCAAGGTGATTCTCGTTTGGAACTCCAAGCTCCTGTACGTTTCTCCCGTGGCCAAGAATCTCAGCACGTAGAACAAGCACTCCTCTGCGGAAATGGTTTTTCGCATTCGGGTATCTTGTCGCTGTATTCTTGGCTTTATGAGCTCCAGGAGTTCCAAAAAACAGTATTCATTCATCCTTAAATACCGTCTAAGCGAACCTTTATCTTTAAGAAGCAACTCTTATGAAGATTGAATGTTCCTTTGTCCAATCTTCTTAACTTCCACAGCTTCACCCACTCAAGTTTTTTCTTTTTGTTACTTTCTTTATTTTCCAGAACACATAGTGCGACCGCATATATGCGGCACTTATACAGGGTGTCCCGTAAGTCAACGTCCAGCGGGTACTGGGTGATAGGGTAGCTTGTACATATACTGGGAAAAATAATAAAAAAATCTATCTCGCTTGATTAAGTAATAATAGCAATATTTTGAAAAATAATAAAAATCGATACCTTAGGCCACATTTTTAGGTACTGTGGTCACAATTTTCCAAATTTTGCGGTGTTTTTATTTTTTACGTAATCCTTAATAACCATGCTATAATTTCCAATCAAAAATTCAAAAATAAATATTGTCAGTTTCGTATGAAAAATAGAGTTCCACTGAGTCATGGTTCAAAAAAAATTTGTAACCTATCTTTGACACTTCATATCATAACAAAAATGTTCCAATTTACCCTCGGCAAGTTGTATCAAAAGTTGGCCCGTTTCATCAAGATTTCAAAATGGTACAACACTTGCTACTTATTCCATCATAAGAAATATTATTGATTTTTTATTTGCAAAAAGGACCTCAATTAAGTACAGTCACTTTTACGTATTATTCACGTAATGATTGTGGTGAATTTTGTTCGTACTCAAACATCGGTTTTACCGATATGTATGATAAACAGGGACACTAATAATAAAACATTTTTTCCGTAAATTAGAGGGAGACAGATCTACATTACATATGATACGCTACGTTCCTTCTTTCACTCGCAACTTCTCTTTTTCTTGAGCTTTTGTTTTACCGTTATCGTAATCGTTTGTTTTTTCGGTTACCTTGGATTTGATTAGTGTAGTGAAAATTGTTTAAGTTATTTTCTAATAATAGATACTAAAAACTTTCGCGAAATGCCGTATTTGTACACAGCTCAAGAATATGCAAACATAGTATAGTATCTATGGTGAATGCCGTCGTAATGCCTCTGCCGCCGCCAGATTGTATGGCGAAAGGTACCCAAATGTGGAGCGTCACACAGACCGTGTGTTCATTTATGCACACCTTTCATACTCGCAAGGACGATTGCCTACTACTCGTATGGCCGGCACCGTCACGGGGAGACCTCGAGAACACAACGAAAAAGTAATTTTAAATGAAATTGAAAGTGATCCCAGCGCTTCAGTACGTGCGATTAAGAGATCCACTGGCATACCAAAAAGCATTGCTCATCGAATTTTAAAACAAAATAATCACCACCCGTACCATGTACAAGGTGTACAAAGTTTGCTACCCTGAGACTACGGTCCCAGAGTCGATTTTTGCAGAACAATGTTGGCGAAAAATAGTGAAGACCCGCAATTTTTCAACCACATTTTATGGACTGACGAATCAACATTTAAAAAAGACGGTTATTTGAATTTGCATAATTTACATGAGTGGCACCAAAAAAATCCACATTTAATTCGTGAAGACCGCTCTCAATATCAATTTAAAGTAAATATGTGGACCGGAATTTTAAATGGACAAATAATTGGACCATTTGAGCTGCCAGAAAATTTAAATGGCGACAGCTACCTGCATTTTTTACAAGATAATTTGCCGACTTTATTAGAAGATCTACCACTCAACATCTAACGAGACATGCGGTTTCAACAAGTTATTTGCCCAGCGCACTATGCTCATCGTGTACGGGATTACCTGAATACGGAGTATCTCGATAGGTGGATTGGGCGCCTTGGATCCATTTTGTGGCCCCTCGTTCTCCGAATCTAAACCCTCTCGATTTCTTTTACTGGGGCTGTATAAAAGAAAAAGTGTGTGTGAAAATAGACAAGAACTACGCCAGCAAAATTTTGAAGCAGGAGAAGAAATAAATTCAAGGAGATTCGGGCGCCCAATGAACAGATCTTTTCTGCGGCGGTGCAGAGCCTGTATATGTGCCGAGGGGCAACAATTTGAGCATTTGCTTTAGATTTATCAATAAAATAAGTGTATTAAAATATTTTCTTTTGTTTCATTATGATTAAAGTTTTCCAGAATACATCAATAGGGTTAATTTCTATTTTTTTAGTCAGAATTTTAAAAGCTCCAAAACGTTTTAAATGTTGATAATATTTTTTACGGTGAGATAAGTAGCAAGTGTTGTACCATTTTGAAATCTTGATGAAACGGGCCAACTTTTGAAACAACTTGCCAAGGGTAAATTGCAACATTTTTTTTATGATATGAAGTGTCAAAGATAGGCTACAAAATTTTTTTGAACCATGATTCAGTCGAACTCTATTTTTCATACGAAACTGACAATATTTATTTTTGAATTTTTGATTGGAATTAATAGCATGGTTATTAAGGATTACGTACAAAATGAAAACACCGCAAAATTTGGAAAATTGTGACCACAGTACCTAAAAATGTGGCCTAGGGTATCGATTTTCATTATTTTTCTAAATATTGCTATTATTACTTAACCAAGCGAGATAGATTTTTTTTATTATTTTTCCCAGTACAGGTACAAGCTACCCTATGACCCAGTACCCGCTTGACGTTGACTTACCGGACACCCTGTATATCCTTAAATGCAAGTTTTCCGAAGTCGAATCCATTTTCCAATCTTTATTTTCAAATATAATTGTGAACAATTTCTAAAAAAGTTATTTTTTTTTCAATTTCCCTAATTCAGAAACACAAAGAAAAATTTGACTTTTTTCTGACAACTGCAAATATCAAAGTGAGTCGAAAGTGTTCACACTACTTTGTGTCTGAACAAGAGCAGACTGACTTACGTCAAAAAAAAATCGGAGGAGTCAGTCCAATGTGAACACCGTCATTGTGTGCGGAAAAGTGACATTTGAGGTTTTTTTGTGTTTGCATTTTTTGTATCTTTCATTGCAGAATTGTTTTCTGTGATTTTTTTGCGTTTGCGTTTGCGCTTGTGTTTTTTTGTTATTTATGTTTGGCTTTCAGTTGTCATTTTTTCGTTGTGGTTTCCGCAAGTACTACGTTGTCGTGTTGGACATCAAAGAAAAATTTCGTTTCGGATCAGCAGCGTATACTAGGCTTAAAGTGAAAACTAGGAAATCCCTTGCAGAATCAATTTTTTCCATCCTACCTACTTACAATCAGACATACTTAGAAATATAAACATACTCACATCGTCGTCGTCGGCTCGACAACCGGGTTCGGCTGGTATACCATCGGCTCCCGGGGCTTTGTTTTTCTTTAGCCGGGCTATAGCCTTCTCAACCTCTTCTATGCTTGGTGGCGGCAACATAGGGTACTCTCCTTGAAGTAGTGGAGCCTCCACTTCTGCAGTGAGCTGACCATTTAGCAATTCATTGAAGTACACTTCCCATCGCTCCAGTATGCTTTGAGGATCGGTGATCAGATTTCCCTCTCCGTCCTTGCAGTATGTGCAGCGTGGTGTGCACTGCGTCATGTTTCGGACGGATTGGTAGAACTTCCGTGCCTGGTGCGGACCTCGCTCTCGGCTTTTCTCTATTTCACAGATTATGTTCTTCTCCCAGGCTGATTTTTTCTGTCTGTGAAGCCGTTTTTCAATTCTTCTGAGCTCTTTATATTCGTCTTCGCGTGCCCGCGTTCTATGAGATTGTTGCATTGCTCGGTACGCAACATTCTTACGTTCAGTCGCTAGCTTGCATTCATCATCAAACCAGTCGTTCCGATTTCTACGACTGCTGCCTAAGATGGAGTTGGCAGTACTAATGACAGTATTCTTAAGGCGTATCCACTTCTCATCTACGCCCAGCATACTGGCTCCAGGACTTACTCTACCCAGTTCTAGGGCGAGTCCTAACGCATTACCAAAGGTGTTACTGGTGTTTTCATTGCGTAGAGCAGACGTGTTGATTCGAACCTGATCGGCGGATGCAATACGTCTTCGCAAGGCAATCCGCCCTCGGAAAACCATACCAACAAGATAGTGATCCGAGTCGATATTGGCACCTCGGTACGTTCGTACCGCCATCAAGTTCGAGTAGTGGCGACGGTCTATCAACACGTGGTCAATTTGGTTACGAGTGACTCCATCAGGTGATACCCAGGTGGCTTTGTAGATATCTTTACGCGGGAACCTGGTACTCGCAACGACCATGTTTTTCGATGCTGCCAATTCTAAGACTCGAAGTCCATTGTCATTAGTGTTCTCATGCAAACTATGGATGCCTGCGTAATGCCTGAATACCGGCTCCCGACCTATTTTTGCATTCAAATCCCCAAGGATGATTTTTACGTCATACCTTGGACAGGCATTGAGGACCCTCTCGACTTGTTCGTAGTAAGTCTCTTTTTCTTCGTCTGAGGACTCCTCCGTAGGTCCGTGAACGTTAATGAGGCTGATGTTCTTAAATTTGCCTCGCACGCGAAGGGTGCATAGCCTTTCGCTTATAGCGTTAAAGCCGATGATGGCAGACTTCATTTTTTCGCCGACTAGGAAGCCTACCCCGAGCACATGGTGTTTTGTATGACAGCTGTAGTATAAGTCATAATATTTCTTCTGTAGAACACCATTCCCTGTCCATCTTATTTCTTGGAGTGCTGTTATGTCAGCTTTATATTTTGACAGGGCATCGGCTAGCTGCTGAGCAGCTCGAGCTCTATAGAGCGATCGTACGTTCCATAAGAAAATTCTTAAATCGTTATTCCGTTTTCTTTGCGTGGGTTGTCGTCGTGAGATCAGTCCGTTTCCGAGGCTTGTTGTTGGTCTCGTAATTCTTCTAGTTTTACGGAACAGGGAATTAACCTGTTGCCAACCTGTGGAACCAGCCTGATCATATTAGGCAAACCTTTTTAAAGGCTTGTTTCTAGCGGCCGCCGCGAAGAGGCTATGATCACACTTCCACCAGTCCGAATAGTTACGGCACGTGCATGTTTTCGTATGCTACATGTTATTCCCCCTATTCGGCTGATGGCTGACCGCCTCAATCACATCACGCAGCACAAAAGTCTTCAACAAAATATTTAATATCATTCTATCCATTATAAAGATCGCGACGAAAATAATCAAAATAAAGGATAAATCACCAGCACCGAGGCTACTTCTACAATTTCCATCGCTTAAAATATTCATACGTCATTCCATATTAAAAGGAGCACAAAAACTAGATATACATTTTTAAAACCGATATTCTTAAGAGAATTCAATTCGGAATTGAATCCAGAGGGCTTCCTTGTTCCCAATCTTTATATTCTTCAATACAACATTTCGCAACATGTTGTCGTTCCCAATATTGGATACGGACCCTCGGTGCCAAACCTGGACATTTTGCCGCCTTAGGCAAATTTTATTATTTTGCCGCCTCAAAGAAAAAAAAAAGAAAATAACAACATTAACATTTAGCTATGTACAGTGACTGCCATTAATATTCGGTTTTTTACTCAAATATTTTTTAAAATGCAGTAACTTGTCTAAAAACAAATGGATTGCAACTATTTATATTATGTTTTGAATCTGTGTTTTACTGCAACATTTTCATGGGTTAGTTTTATAAAGCTGTAAGGGGTTTTACTAGGGATGCCAGATTTGAAAAACTTATTTTGCGAGACAAAGTACGAATCCTTGAAAAGTCCTGTAACTATTTTAGTAAGAAACTTTTTACAAATTTTAAACCAGTTCGATTATATATTAAACTTGTTTCCTTTAAATAATAACTTCCACTCATTTACTTTTTAAAATAAACACACTGGCGCAAATTTTTAAACAGTCCTCGTTTAAGGAATAAAACCAACTCTAGTTAACGCAGTCGTTTAGTTGTGAGCCCTTGTCTAACGTTTTCTTAATTACACTTTAAACAACTCTTCTAACTAATGAAGTGTTTTTAGGGCATTTGTAGGGTTTTAAGCGCATTTGTAGGGTTTTGTTATGATCTTTGGTAGAGCATTCGACTGCAGATCGAGAGGTCCCCGGTTCAAATCCGGGTGTCCCCTTTGAAAATTAAATTTGTTTATAATTTTTTTTTCTTTTTGTAACTCCGCTATAGCTATTTCACCTTTCCAGCTAAGATGACGGGAGATTTTGTGAGCAGAAAATGATTTGCCACGATATGGTAGTCCAACACTATGCACCACATGTTTTTTTGTTTTTGTTGGGGCGGTCGACCGGATACAAGTTTGTATTGTATATTGTTTGGTGTCGTAGTCTATTGAATCGGGGAGGTAGAGATGGTGTTGTTTTGTCGTGGTAATGGTTACTGGGTGCATGCACCAAAAATTAAAGCTAAGACAGTTTTCGTGATTGTTGATTTATATCCTTAAAATCTTCATCAAACATTTTTCTTTAAATTTTTGTTATGAAGTTACAAACGTTGAATGTATAAAGTATACTTTAAAAAAGATAAAGAAGCATTTTGCTGCTTTAAAGTTAGACGAGTGCTTTAGCGTTAAAGTATACTTTATATCGTTTAAAATTAACAAAGCGTCGACTCTCATTTTAAAACTCATTTTCAGAGTCGGCGTCGAATTTAAAAATGATTTAGAGTAGGTTTTAAATGTTTAAAATTTTGCGCCATTATATATAAACATATGCCTATATCCTTTAAATAGAAAAAAAATTAATTCTTATACATTCAAATACCTACCTACCTACTGAAGTTTTTCTTGTAAAAAATAATAAACCATAGAATACCTACATACAAATGTAAACATATAGCGACAATTAAATACAACCCTCTTCTTCTATTTGTTTGTTTTACTTCTTACTTCCTCCTTCTGCCTCAAGTCTCCACTGCCAAATAGTCGATGAGCCCAGCGCCGCGTAACGGCCACACATAAAGAAGAAAAAATCAGTCTCGTGGTAGTACTATAGGTTCTATCACAGATTAGCCACATGAAGATGAGAATCCCCGGCAGCCATTTTAATTTGCCTACAAGCTTCAACTGGCAGTTATGTCCCCTTTCACACGAGGAAACTGAGTTGCCAGCAACAATCAGTTTGTTGGTGAGAAGGGCAAGAAGTAAGAGGGGAAAATGAAATCTCCCCGGTTAACGATTCGAGGAGATTTGTTTGACATTCCTCTTCACACACACAGTAGAGTGTGTTCAACCAAGCTATTTTAAAAGGAAAATACAGATAGTTTCCACGATTTTGTTTCTTCGTGTGAAAGGTACAGGAGATTTTTAAGGAAATTAAAAGAAAACGTCAAAAAAATCTCCAGCAACTTGTTTCCTCGTGTGAAAGGCGACTATCAGATAAAAAATGAGAATGTGTGTATAAAAATCTCACACATAAACAGTAGGGATCTTAACACACCTGGTTAAAGGCACGAGTACGATAACTTTGGCGCCAAAAATTGATAACGGGTTTTTTTAGAGGGGTCGAAAACAAGCACTTTTTACTATAGGAGGGGGGGGGGTCCATCTCGCCCCGTTTAGGAGGTAGGGGCAATTTTAGAAAAAAATGACTTAAAATGAAAAAATAATTATTAAAAAACAACGGCAACAGTTACAGTAAATTAATATACCGTTTTTGATCCTGCATTTAAATTAAATTATTTTAGCTGATAGTTTTTAAAAAATTCGCATGCAAACTCAAAATTTTGATAAAAAAAATGGAAAAAAAAGCTTAGACTAAATTTTCTCAAAATTGTGAAACGATGCGCTGAATTGGCTTTTTGTGGTCAATGCAAATATCAATTTTGAATCGTCCACAAAAAACCGAATTGATTTATGTCTTCTAGTTTTTGAGAAAATTGATAATTACTAAAACTTCTTTTGTATGAGATTTTAGTTTTTTTTGTTGCTTACATATATACAATGCTAGCACCCAGCACTACGGCGTATAAATAGTGAGATATGTAAGATATGCAACCCCCCTGCTTGGCACACTATAGAATTTGGGGTATGTGCGAGGTTGGGTGTATGCAAGGTTTCTTTTGCATTTACAGAATCTGGATTTAAACTTTCAGTTTGTCTTATATATATCCAAGTCAACAGCTGATTTCTAAATATACATATACGTGGCCCAAAGTTGCACATTTAAAATTTTCAGACATGAAAATGTATTGCATTATAAAAAATTCACATTAGGTAATACTGTACGACTGCAGCAAATATATAAATTTCTTAATAATGTATGTTTGTGTCTTACATACCTCTATAATGCAATTGTAATGTTCAAAAAAGCACCATCACGACAGTAAAAGTGAGCAGGTGCATCAAGTTAGCAGGACACTTTTCAATTTTCAGAATAAAGAGTATGTAGTAATTAGTTGCTGATTAGTTACGCAAAAAAAAAATGAATCGCTCTGTTGGATTTCGAGAAATTGTGTGTCCTGATAACTTGACAACTTAGCAGGACACCCAATTTTTCGGAATCCGAAAGTGCGATAAATTTTTTTTTTGCGTAACTAATTAGCGATTAATTCATTTTCACCAAATATCCACTTCCGAACCGTTTATATGTATTTTTGGGAAAGGTGTCCTGCTATCTTGATGCACCTAAAGTGAGCTTAGTAAATCTACTATAGTAGATAACTTTAACTGTTGTCCTGAAATAGCCGAAATAATAGCGTCTCACGTTGATGTAACATTGGCGGCGAAGAAAACAAGCTTCTAAAAAAAACTATTTTATGCCGGAAAACAACGCACCACCTTCACCAATATATGGCACTTTTATTTTATAGAAAATACTGCCTTGAACAAAAATATAAATATATATTACTAGACGTTAAAAAAGTGTACCCAGGTTTTATCGATGGTGAAGAAAGTATGGGTTTGCAACTAAAGGACTTCGACCCTCCCACTGTTCACAGTGAGCACTTAGAGGGTGTTTTACCGCCAAAACAACCTCGGCTTTTCACCATCAACGACAAACTCAATGAACTCGACAGTAACACCAGTACGGACGATGACTTCATTGACGAGGCTTACATACCTCTTTAATAAATGAACATTGGCGCAAATTTTTAAACAGTCCTCGTTTAAGGAATGAAACCAATTCTAGTTAACGCAGTCGTTTAGTTGCGAGCCCTTGTCTAACCTTTTCTTAATTTTAAACACTTTAAACAACTCTTCTAACTAATGAAGTGTTTTTAGCGCATTTGTAGGGTTTTAAGCGCATTTGTAGGGTTTTGTTATGATTTTTGGTAGAGCATTCGACTGCAGATCGAGAGGTCCCCGGTTCAAATCCGGGTGTCCCCTTTGAAAATTAAATTTGTTTATAATTTTTTTTTCTTTTTGTAACTCCGCTATAGCTATTTCACCTTTCCAGCTAAGATGACGGGAGATTTTGTGAGCAGAAAATGATTTGCCACGATATGGTAGTCCAACACTATGCACCACATGTTTTTTTGTTTTTGTTGGGGCGGTCGACCGAATACAAGTTTGTATTGTATATTGTTTGGTGTCGTAGTTTATTGAATCGGGGGGGTGGAGATGGTGTTGTTTTGTCGTGGTAATGGTTACTGGGTGCATGCACCAAAAATTAAAGCTAAGACAGTTTTCGTGATTGTTGATTTATATCCTTAAAATCTTCATCAAACATTTTTCTTTAAATTTTTGTTATGAAGTAACAAACGTTGAATGTATAAAGTATACTTTAAAAAAGATAAAGAAGCATTTTGCTGCTTTAAAGTTAGACGAGTGCTTTAGCGTTAAAGTATACTTTATATCGTTTAAAATTAACAAAGCGTCGACTCTCATTCTAAAACTCATTTTCAGAGTCGGCGTCGAATTTAAAAATGATTTAGAGTAGGTTTTAAATGTTTAAAATTTTGCGCCATTATATATAAACATATGCCTATATCCTTTAAATAGAAAAAAAATTAATTCTTATACATTCAAATACTTACCTACCTACTGAAGTTTTTCTTGTAAAAAATAATAAACCATAGAATACCTACATACAAATGTAAACATATAGCGACAATTAAATACAACCCTCTTCTTCTATTTGTTTGTTTTACTTCTTACTTCCTCCTTCTGCCTCAAGTCTCCACTGCCAAATAGTCGATGAGCCCAGCGCCGCGTAACGGCCACACATAAAGAAGAAAAAATCAGTCTCGTGGTAGTACTATAGGTTCTATCACAGATTAGCCACATGAAGATGAGAATCCCCGGCAGCCATTTTAATTTGCCTACAAGCTTCAACTGGCAGTTATGTCCCCTTTCACACGAGGAAACTGAGTTGCCAGCAACAATCAGTTTGTTGGTGAGAAGGGCAAGAAGTAAGAGGGGAAAATGAAATCTCCCCGGTTAACGATTCGAGGAGATTTGTTTGACATTCCTCTTCACACACACAGTAGAGTGTGTTCAACCAAGCTATTTTAAAAGGAAAATACAGATAGTTTCCACGATTTTGTTTCTTCGTGTGAAAGGTACAGGAGATTTTTAAGGAAATTAAAAGAAAACGTCAAAAAAATCTCCAGCAACTTGTTTCCTCGTGTGAAAGGCGACTATCAGATAAAAAATGAGAATGTGTGAATAAAAATCTCACACATAAACAGTAGGGATCTTAACACACCTGGTTAAAGGCACGAGTACGATAACTTTGGCGCCAAAAATTGATAACGGGTTTTTTTAGAGGGGTCGAAAACAAGCACTTTTTACTACAGGAGGGGGGGGGGTCCATCTCGCCCCGTTTAGGAGGTAGGGGCAATTTTAGAAAAAAATGACTTAAAATGAAAAAATAATTATTAAAAAACAACGGCAACAGTTACAGTAAATTAATATACCGTTTTTGATCCTGCGTTTAAATTAAATTATTTTAGCTGATAGTTTTTAAAAAATTCGCATGCAAACTCAAAATTTTGATAAAAAAAATGGAAAAAAAAGCTTAGACTAAATTTTCTCAAAATTGTGAAACGATGCGCTGAATTGGCTTTTTGTGGTCAATGCAAATATCAATTTTGAATCGTCCACAAAAAACCGAATTGATTTATGTCTTCTAGTTTTTGAGAAAATTGATAATTACTAAAACTTCTTTTGTATGAGATTTTAGTTTTTTTTGTTGCTTACATATATACAATGCTAGCACCCAGCACTACGGCGTATAAATAGTGAGATATGTAAGATATGCAACCCCCCTGCTTGGCACACTATAGAATTTGGGGTATGTGCGAGGTTGGGTGTATGCAAGGTTTCTTTTGCATTTACAGAATCTGGATTTAAACTTTCAGTTTGTCTTATATATATCCAAGTCAACAGCTGATTTCTAAATATACATATACGTGGCCCAAAGTTGCACATTTAAAATTTTCAGACATGAAAATGTATTGCATTATAAAAAATTCACATTAGGTAATACTGTACGACTGCAGCAAATATATAAATTTCTTAATAATGTATGTTTGTGTCTTACATACCTCTATAATGCAATTGTAATGTTCAAAAAAGCACCATCACGACAGTAAAAGTGAGCAGGTGCATCAAGTTAGCAGGACACTTTTCAATTTTCAGAATAAAGAGTATGTAGTAATTAGTTGCTGATTAGTTACGCAAAAAAAAAATGAATCGCTCTGTTGGATTTCGAGAAATTGTGTGTCCTGATAACTTGACAACTTAGCAGGACACCCAATTTTTCGGAATCCGAAAGTGCGATAAATTTTTTTTTTGCGTAACTAATTAGCGATTAATTCATTTTCACCAAATATCCACTTCCGAACCGTTTATATGTATTTTTGGGAAAGGTGTCCTGCTATCTTGATGCACCTAAAGTGAGCTTAGTAAATCTACTATAGTAGATAACTTTAACTGTTGTCCTGAAATAGCCGAAATAATAGCGTCTCACGTTGATGTAACATTGGCGGCGAAGAAAACAAGCTTCTAAAAAAAACTATTTTATGCCGGAAAACAACGCACCACCTTCACCAATATATGGCACTTTTATTTTATAGAAAATACTGCCTTGAACAAAAATATAAATATATATTACTAGACGTTAAAAAAGTGTACCCAGGTTTTATCGATGGTGAAGAAAGTATGGGTTTGCAACTAAAGGACTTCGACCCTCCCACTGTTCACAGTGAGCACTTAGAGGGTGTTTTACCGCCAAAACAACCTCGGCTTTTCACCATCAACGACAAACTCAATGAACTCGACAGTAACACCAGTACGGACGATGACTTCATTGACGAGGCTTACATACCTCTTTAATAAATGAACATTGGCGCAAATTTTTAAACAGTCCTCGTTTAAGGAATGAAACCAATTCTAGTTAACGCAGTCGTTTAGTTGCGAGCCCTTGTCTAACCTTTTCTTAATTTTAAACACTTTAAACAACTCTTCTAACTAATGAAGTGTTTTTAGCGCATTTGTAGGGTTTTAAGCGCATTTGTAGGGTTTTGTTATGATTTTTGGTAGAGCATTCGACTGCAGATCGAGAGGTCCCCGGTTCAAATCCGGGTGTCCCCTTTGAAAATTAAATTTGTTTATAATTTTTTTTTCTTTTTGTAACTCCGCTATAGCTATTTCACCTTTCCAGCTAAGATGACGGGAGATTTTGTGAGCAGAAAATGATTTGCCACGATATGGTAGTCCAACACTATGCACCACATGTTTTTTTGTTTTTGTTGGGGCGGTCGACCGAATACAAGTTTGTATTGTATATTGTTTGGTGTCGTAGTTTATTGAATCGGGGGGGTGGAGATGGTGTTGTTTTGTCGTGGTAATGGTTACTGGGTGCATGCACCAAAAATTAAAGCTAAGACAGTTTTCGTGATTGTTGATTTATATCCTTAAAATCTTCATCAAACATTTTTCTTTAAATTTTTGTTATGAAGTAACAAACGTTGAATGTATAAAGTATACTTTAAAAAAGATAAAGAAGCATTTTGCTGCTTTAAAGTTAGACGAGTGCTTTAGCGTTAAAGTATACTTTATATCGTTTAAAATTAACAAAGCGTCGACTCTCATTCTAAAACTCATTTTCAGAGTCGGCGTCGAATTTAAAAATGATTTAGAGTAGGTTTTAAATGTTTAAAATTTTGCGCCATTATATATAAACATATGCCTATATCCTTTAAATAGAAAAAAAATTAATTCTTATACATTCAAATACTTACCTACCTACTGAAGTTTTTCTTGTAAAAAATAATAAACCATAGAATACCTACATACAAATGTAAACATATAGCGACAATTAAATACAACCCTCTTCTTCTATTTGTTTGTTTTACTTCTTACTTCCTCCTTCTGCCTCAAGTCTCCACTGCCAAATAGTCGATGAGCCCAGCGCCGCGTAACGGCCACACATAAAGAAGAAAAAATCAGTCTCGTGGTAGTACTATAGGTTCTATCACAGATTAGCCACATGAAGATGAGAATCCCCGGCAGCCATTTTAATTTGCCTACAAGCTTCAACTGGCAGTTATGTCCCCTTTCACACGAGGAAACTGAGTTGCCAGCAACAATCAGTTTGTTGGTGAGAAGGGCAAGAAGTAAGAGGGGAAAATGAAATCTCCCCGGTTAACGATTCGAGGAGATTTGTTTGACATTCCTCTTCACACACACAGTAGAGTGTGTTCAACCAAGCTATTTTAAAAGGAAAATACAGATAGTTTCCACGATTTTGTTTCTTCGTGTGAAAGGTACAGGAGATTTTTAAGGAAATTAAAAGAAAACGTCAAAAAAATCTCCAGCAACTTGTTTCCTCGTGTGAAAGGCGACTATCAGATAAAAAATG
The DNA here is from genome assembly GCA_932273885.2 of Leucozona laternaria. Taxonomy (NCBI): domain Eukaryota; kingdom Metazoa; phylum Arthropoda; class Insecta; order Diptera; family Syrphidae; genus Leucozona; species Leucozona laternaria. Next base: position 130,683,116 of record OW026366.1, on the reverse strand, counting down.
AGAATGTGTGAATAAAAATCTCACACATAAACAGTAGGGATCTTAACACACCTGGTTAAAGGCACGAGTACGATAACTTTGGCGCCAAAAATTGATAACGGGTTTTTTTAGAGGGGTCGAAAACAAGCACTTTTTACTACAGGAGGGGGGGGGGTCCATCTCGCCCCGTTTAGGAGGTAGGGGCAATTTTAGAAAAAAATGACTTAAAATGAAAAAATAATTATTAAAAAACAACGGCAACAGTTACAGTAAATTAATATACCGTTTTTGATCCTGCGTTTAAATTAAATTATTTTAGCTGATAGTTTTTAAAAAATTCGCATGCAAACTCAAAATTTTGATAAAAAAAATGGAAAAAAAAGCTTAGACTAAATTTTCTCAAAATTGTGAAACGATGCGCTGAATTGGCTTTTTGTGGTCAATGCAAATATCAATTTTGAATCGTCCACAAAAAACCGAATTGATTTATGTCTTCTAGTTTTTGAGAAAATTGATAATTACTAAAACTTCTTTTGTATGAGATTTTAGTTTTTTTTGTTGCTTACATATATACAATGCTAGCACCCAGCACTACGGCGTATAAATAGTGAGATATGTAAGATATGCAACCCCCCTGCTTGGCACACTATAGAATTTGGGGTATGTGCGAGGTTGGGTGTATGCAAGGTTTCTTTTGCATTTACAGAATCTGGATTTAAACTTTCAGTTTGTCTTATATATATCCAAGTCAACAGCTGATTTCTAAATATACATATACGTGGCCCAAAGTTGCACATTTAAAATTTTCAGACATGAAAATGTATTGCATTATAAAAAATTCACATTAGGTAATACTGTACGACTGCAGCAAATATATAAATTTCTTAATAATGTATGTTTGTGTCTTACATACCTCTATAATGCAATTGTAATGTTCAAAAAAGCACCATCACGACAGTAAAAGTGAGCAGGTGCATCAAGTTAGCAGGACACTTTTCAATTTTCAGAATAAAGAGTATGTAGTAATTAGTTGCTGATTAGTTACGCAAAAAAAAAATGAATCGCTCTGTTGGATTTCGAGAAATTGTGTGTCCTGATAACTTGACAACTTAGCAGGACACCCAATTTTTCGGAATCCGAAAGTGCGATAAATTTTTTTTTTGCGTAACTAATTAGCGATTAATTCATTTTCACCAAATATCCACTTCCGAACCGTTTATATGTATTTTTGGGAAAGGTGTCCTGCTATCTTGATGCACCTAAAGTGAGCTTAGTAAATCTACTATAGTAGATAACTTTAACTGTTGTCCTGAAATAGCCGAAATAATAGCGTCTCACGTTGATGTAACATTGGCGGCGAAGAAAACAAGCTTCTAAAAAAAACTATTTTATGCCGGAAAACAACGCACCACCTTCACCAATATATGGCACTTTTATTTTATAGAAAATACTGCCTTGAACAAAAATATAAATATATATTACTAGACGTTAAAAAAGTGTACCCAGGTTTTATCGATGGTGAAGAAAGTATGGGTTTGCAACTAAAGGACTTCGACCCTCCCACTGTTCACAGTGAGCACTTAGAGGGTGTTTTACCGCCAAAACAACCTCGGCTTTTCACCATCAACGACAAACTCAATGAACTCGACAGTAACACCAGTACGGACGATGACTTCATTGACGAGGCTTACATACCTCTTTAATAAATGAACATTGGCGCAAATTTTTAAACAGTCCTCGTTTAAGGAATGAAACCAATTCTAGTTAACGCAGTCGTTTAGTTGCGAGCCCTTGTCTAACCTTTTCTTAATTTTAAACACTTTAAACAACTCTTCTAACTAATGAAGTGTTTTTAGCGCATTTGTAGGGTTTTGTTATGATTTTTGGTAGAGCATTCGACTGCAGATCGAGAGGTCCCCGGTTCAAATCCGGGTGTCCCCTTTGAAAATTAAATTTGTTTATAATTTTTTTTTCTTTTTGTAACTCCGCTATAGCTATTTCACCTTTCCAGCTAAGATGACGGGAGATTTTGTGAGCAGAAAATGATTTGCCACGATATGGTAGTCCAACACTATGCACCACATGTTTTTTTGTTTTTGTTGGGGCGGTCGACCGAATACAAGTTTGTATTGTATATTGTTTGGTGTCGTAGTTTATTGAATCGGGGGGGTGGAGATGGTGTTGTTTTGTCGTGGTAATGGTTACTGGGTGCATGCACCAAAAATTAAAGCTAAGACAGTTTTCGTGATTGTTGATTTATATCCTTAAAATCTTCATCAAACATTTTTCTTTAAATTTTTGTTATGAAGTAACAAACGTTGAATGTATAAAGTATACTTTAAAAAAGATAAAGAAGCATTTTGCTGCTTTAAAGTTAGACGAGTGCTTTAGCGTTAAAGTATACTTTATATCGTTTAAAATTAACAAAGCGTCGACTCTCATTCTAAAACTCATTTTCAGAGTCGGCGTCGAATTTAAAAATGATTTAGAGTAGGTTTTAAATGTTTAAAATTTTGCGCCATTATATATAAACATATGCCTATATCCTTTAAATAGAAAAAAAATTAATTCTTATACATTCAAATACCTACCTACCTACTGAAGTTCTTCTTGTAAAAAATAATAAACCATAGAATACCTACATACAAATGTAAACATATAGCGACAATTAAATACAACCCTCTTCTTCTATTTGTTTGTTTTACTTCTTACTTCCTCCTTCTGCCTCAAGTCTCCACTGCCAAATAGTCGATGAGCCCAGCGCCGCGTAACGGCCACACATAAAGAAGAAAAAATCAGTCTCGTGGTAGTACTATAGGTTCTATCACAGATTAGCCACATGAAGATGAGAATCCCCGGCAGCCATTTTAATTTGCCTACAAGCTTCAACTGGCAGTTATGTCCCCTTTCACACGAGGAAACTGAGTTGCCAGCAACAATCAGTTTGTTGGTGAGAAGGGCAAGAAGTAAGAGGGGAAAATGAAATCTCCCCGGTTAACGATTCGAGGAGATTTGTTTGACATTCCTCTTCACACACACAGTAGAGTGTGTTCAACCAAGCTATTTTAAAAGGAAAATACAGATAGTTTCCACGATTTTGTTTCTTCGTGTGAAAGGTACAGGAGATTTTTAAGGAAATTAAAAGAAAACGTCAAAAAAATCTCCAGCAACTTGTTTCCTCGTGTGAAAGGCGACTATCAGATAAAAAATGAGAATGTGTGTATAAAAATCTCACACATAAACAGTAGGGATCTTAACACACCTGGTTAAAGGCACGAGTACGATAACTTTGGCGCCAAAAATTGATAACGGGTTTTTTTAGAGGGGTCGAAAACAAGCACTTTTTACTACAGGAGGGGGGGGGTCCATCTCGCCCCGTTTAGGAGGTAGGGGCAATTTTAGAAAAAAATGACTTAAAATGAAAAAATAATTATTAAAAAACAACGGCAACAGTTACAGTAAATTAATATACCGTTTTTGATCCTGCGTTTAAATTAAATTATTTTAGCTGATAGTTTTTAAAAAATTCGCATGCAAACTCAAAATTTTGATAAAAAAAAATGGAAAAAAAAGCTTAGACTAAATTTTCTCAAAATTGTGAAACGATGCGCTGAATTGGCTCTTTGTGGTCAATGCAAATATCAATTTTGAATCGTCCACAAAAAACCGAATTGATTTATGTCTTCTAGTTTTTGAGAAAATTGATAATTACTAAAACTTCTTTTGTATGAGATTTTAGTTTTTTTTGTTGCTTACATATATACAATGCTAGCACCCAGCACTACGGCGTATAAATAGTGAGATATGTAAGATATGCAACCCCCCTGCTTGGCACACTATAGAATTTGGGGTATGTGCGAGGTTGGGTGTATGCAAGGTATCTTTTGCATTTACAGAATCTGGATTTAAACTTTCAGTTTGTCTTATATATATCCAAGTCAACAGCTGATTTCTAAATATACATATACGTGGCCCAAAGTTGCACATTTAAAATTTTCAGACATGAAAATGTATTGCATTATAAAAAATTCACATTAGGTAATACTGTACGACTGCAGCAAATATATAAATTTCTTAATAATGTATGTTTGTGTCTTACATACCTCTATAATGCAATTGTAATGTTCAAAAAAGCACCATCATGACAGTAATAGTGAGCAGGTGCATCAAGTTAGCAGGACACTTTTCAATTTTCAGAATAAAGAGTATGTAGTAATTAGTTGCTGATTAGTTACGCAAAAAAAAAATGAATCGCTCTGTTGGATTTCGAGAAATTGAGTGTCCTGGTAACTTGACAACTTAGCAGGACACCCAATTTTTCGGAATCCGAAAGTGCGATAAATTTTTTTTTTGCGTAACTAGTTACCGATTAATTCATTTTCACCAAATATCCACTTCCGAACCGTTTATATGTATTTTTGGGAAAGGTGTCCTGCTATCTTGATGCACCTAAAGTGAGCTTAGTAAATCTACTATAGTAGATAACTTTAACTGTTGTCCTGAAATAGCCGAAATAATAGCGTCTCACGTTGATGTAACATTGGCGGCGAAGAAAACAAGCTTCTAAGAAAAATTATTTTATGCCGGAAAACAACGCACCACCTTCACCAATATATGGCACTTTTATTTTATAGAAAATACTGCCTTGAACAAAAATATAAATATATATTACTAGACGTTAAAAAAGTGTACCCAGGTTTTATCGATGGTGAAGAAAGTATGGGTTTGCAACTAAAGGACTTCGACCCTCCCACTGTTCACAGTGAGCACTTAGAGGGTGTTTTACCGCCAAAACAACCTCGGCTTTTCACCATCAACGACAAACTCAATGAACTCGACAGTAACACCAGTACGGACGATGACTTCATTGACGAGGCTTACATACCTCTTTAATAAATGAACATTGGCGCAAATTTTTAAACAGTCCTCGTTTAAGGAATGAAACCAATTCTAGTTAACGCAGTCGTTTAGTTGCGAGCCCTTGTCTAACCTTTTCTTAATTTTAAACACTTTAAACAACTCTTCTAACTAATGAAGTGTTTTTAGCGCATTTGTAGGGTTTTAAGCGCATTTGTAGGGTTTTGTTATGATTTTTGGTAGAGCATTCGACTGCAGATCGAGAGGTCCCCGGTTCAAATCCGGGTGTCCCCTTTGAAAATAAAATTTGTTTGTAATTTTTGTTTCCTTTTTGTAACTCCCCTATAGCTATTTCACCTTTCCAGCTAAGATGACGGGCGATTTTGTGAGCAGAAAATGATTTGCCACGATGTGGTAGTCCAACTATGTACCACATGTTTTTTTGTTTTTGTTGGGGCGGTCGACCGAATACAAGTTTGTATTGTATATTGTTTGGCGTCGTAGTCTATTGAATCGGGGGGTGGAGATGGTGTTGTTTTGTCGTGGTAATGGTTACTGGGTGCATGCACCACAAATTAAAGCTAAGACAGTTTTCGTGATTGTTGATTTACAAGCTCAAAATCTTCATCAAACATTTTTCTTTAAATTTTTGTTATAAAATTACAAACGTTGAATGTACAAAGTATACTTTAAAAAAGATAGAGAAGCATTTTGCTGCTTTTAAAGTTAGACGAGTGCTTAAGTGTTAAAGTATACTTTATATCGTTTAAAATTATCAAAGCGTCGACTCTTATTCTAAAACTCATTTTTAAAGTCGGCGCGGCGTCGAATTTAAAAATGATTTAGAGTAGGTTTTAAATGCTTAAAATTTTGCGCCACTTTATTTCACTTTAAATCGTTTTTATTATTCATTAATCTCAATAGTATGCAATATAAAATCACTTCCGGATACCTTTAACAACTTTATACTGGCACTTTCAAAATTAAACTGTGTCCACTTGCTCGAAAACATCTCCTTATATAGGGAATTAAATAGTTCTAGTTTTCACTAGCATCAACTGGAATATTCGAGTATATCTCCTTCTAGTAGTTTCCATTCCAGTCGCTGACAGATGGAACACTGGAATTGATACTCAGCTCAATCACAAGATAGCGTTGTAAACGGTTGAAGGTTTGGGGTTTAGTTTTTCAGAAAGATGGCTCTGCAAACATTTAGCGGACCTTCTTTTGTTTCAAATTCAAAGTAGTTGGGTAATTATTAGATTGTTACATTGCCCCCCACTTAGGATTGATCGTCCCGAACAATTCCATCACTGCTTTCACCATTATAACGATGTAAATGTTCACAATGAACTACTTTTAATTTGCCTCTTACCCCTCTCCGTACACGGTAAACCACATCATTAATTCTTTTGACAACAGTGTAAGGGCCTTCCCAGTTTTGTTTGAGTTTTGGTGACAGTCCCTTTTGTCGATGGGGATTATAAAACCACACAAGGTCACCTTCTTGAAATCCTGTCGCTGTTGCCCGTGCGTTAATCGTGTTTTCAGCCGGTCACTGCATGTTTTTACGTTTGACCTTGTTCGTTGGTGAATGTCATTAAGTCTTTCTTTCAGGTTATCCACATATTCCTCTGTTCTTTGCGGCTCAAGTGTGCGGCATCCAAATTTCACTTCACTTGGAAGCCGTATTGTTGTTCCGAACAGGATCTCCGATGGTGTATGTCCTGTCGACCTATGTGTCACACTTCGATAAGCCATCAGAAATAATGGAATATGTCGGTCCCAGTCTCGTTGATAGTCACCGACAACATTAGACAGATGTTCTTTAAGCGTCCTGTTGAATCGTTCAACCATCCCATCAGATTGCGGATGAAGCGGTGTTGTCCTCGTCTTTTTAATGCCAAGGAGTGTGCAAACTTTCTGAAAGATGTTAAATTCGAAGTTCCTACCTTGGTCAGAATGCAGTTCCATAGGTACGCCGAACCCGCTCACCCAATTGAAAACAATCTGGTCCACGACTGTTTTGGTTTCCTGATTTGGAATGGCGTATGCCTCAGGCCACTTGCTGAAGTAATCCATCACGACAAGGATGTATCGGTTTCCGCTATTTGTTTCAGGAAAAGGGCCTGCGACGTCCACTGCAATCCTTTCGAAAGGTGTGCCCACATTGTACTGATGCATTTTACTTTGAATCTTTCTGCCTGGTCCCTTGCTAGCTGCACAAGTATCACATTTTCGGCATTAATTTTCGACGTCATCTCTTGCATGTAGCCAGTAGAACCGTTGCCGTACCTTTTCCAGCGTCTTATTGACTCCTAAATGACCTCCAGAAGCTCCATCATGCATTTCTCGAAGATCATCATTTACCTTTGACCAATAAGCTTTGAGAGCAGGGCTTCTGTCAGAAATGTCACTCCACTCTGGTTTTTCTTGGTGTTCCTTCCATGCAATAATGGGTTCGATATCCGAGTCTACTTGTTGGGCAATCCTGAGTTCTTCGTTGCTACAACCGTAAATGGAATCGGCTCTTATACGTTGTACGGCAATCATCTCCTTTTCTTCTTGACGCGTACAATGTTTGCAGTCTTGTTTAAACGGTCACCGAGATAATGCGTCTAAGTTTGAATGCAGCCTTAATCCTCGATGTTGAATCTGATCTGCGTAGGTCTGCAGTCTCTCGATCCATCTTGCTACTTAACCTTCAAGATTTTTGAAGTTCAAAAGCCAGTTGAGTGCACCATGTTCCTTTCGAAGAAGGAACTTCTGTCCATAGATGTTTTTTTTTTTCTATTTGGCGCGCACTTAAGGGGTATTGACTACCCTTAAAATGATAAACACAGCACGAGCGATTCTGTACTTTGGAGCGGATTTAAAAGGAGATACCGATGCACATTGGTTTTGAATGTCTGAAGATTGCAATGGGAGGGGAAAGCTGGGCAGAGCATTCCACATTCGTGTAGTGCGACTAAGGAAAGAATCCCTGTACTTAAAAGTACGTCCGAAGTTGGGCTCAAGCTTTTGGCGATTCCAGCAAAATCTTTCACGAAACGCCGATAATAAGTGGCTTAACCAAGAAAGCTTCTGAGTTGATGTTTGTCCTGTGGTGTTGGCCAATTCTTGACGGTGTCAACTTTCTCAGGATCGGTCTTTACTACTTGAGACGAGATGATATGTCCCAAGTATTAAACTTCGGTCTTGAAAAGCGCACATTTGTCTGGATTTAACTTCAGGTGTGCTTCTCGAAGTCTCTGGAATACAGCTTTAAGATTGCAACAATGTTCGTCAAATGTTTTTCCATATACGATGACATCATCCAAATAGACTAGGAAAGATTTCCAAGTAAGTCCATGTAGAACACACTCCATCAAACGCTCAAATGTTGCTGGAGCGTTACAAAGTCCTAACGGCATAACTTTAAACTGCCACAGACCATTTCCTGTGGAGAAAGCCGTCTTCTCTCGATCTTCTGCATGTATTTCTACCTGCCAATAGCCGCTCTTCAAGTCCAAAATTGAGAACCATTTGGCTCCTTCCATTGCATCTAAAGTGTCACTGATTCTGGGCAGAGGGTAGCTGTCTTTCTTTGTCACGTCGTTAAGCCTTCTGTAGTCCACACAAAATCGAGTGCTTCCATCCTTTTTTTGACAAGAACCACCGGAGATGCCAAAGGGCTTTTGGAATTTTGTATTAGCCCATCTTTCTTCATAGTCCATATCATCTCTTCAACTTCGGCTTGTTTGGCAAGAGGAAGACGTTTTGCAGGTTCGCGAATCGGTCTTGCACCTCCTGTGTAGATTCGATGCTGCACCAGTTGTGTTCGACCATATTACCCACTGGGTGAAGAGAAAATATCAGCATACTCATGAAGAAGGCTTCTAGCGACATTTAGCTGATGTTAACTAAGATAAGATGACTTTAGAATCTCGAGTTTTAACTTTTCGGAGCTCACAGACTTTTGTGTATCCACTTCTTTAATCTTGGTTATCGCGGATACAGATTCACATTGTCCAACTACTTCTCCTTTCCTGAGCTTAACTTCGTACGGTTTGATGTTGAGTATCCGTACAGGCACCATGTTGTTCTTTGGTGCCACGAGAGTTTTGCCTACGATGATGTTTTGGGAACATTGCTCAGTGGCTGGTTTCACCATGAGATACCGATGACTACCAAAATCACCCTTTATTTTTGTCCAAACGAACACTTCTGAAGAAGGAGGCAAGCTTATGTCTTCTTTGATGACAGTTCTTAGAGTTGATGACTTTTCGCCACCATTAACCATTGTAATCTCTACATTTTTGTACTGAAAAACTTGCTTACCGATATCTAGGATTACTCCATGTTCTTTCATGAAGTCAATTCCGATGATGCATTCGTCACATAGGTCTTCTACCAGAAACACATGTGTAAGAAACACATGTGTAAACTCCAGCTCTGCCAAACTTATCGGAAGACGAACTTCTCCGTACACTTTTTCTGCTTCCCCTGTTTCTATTTTCAGACGATAGCTGTCGGTGTTATGTAGCCATGTCATCTTGACACTGGAGTCAGTTGTAGCCACGTGTTGCTTGTTGTTTAAGGTTGCCTCCACAGTCAGTGTCTGCGTTTAGCCGTTTAGTCTGCGAGACTTGGATGGTGGTTCTGGGGCCATCGATACCAGAAACCAGCTTCCCTCGAAGTTGGTTCTTACTCGTTTCCCGTCTGGGAAATAAGTCGAGCAGGAGTGTTGGTGTTATTGGTTCTTTGTTCTGGAGTATTATTTCTGCTTCCGCAGTGGTGACATGCAGCTCTTCTCGGTGGCAGTCTGCACTGGCACTGGAGGTCTACGGTCTTATTACAGTTCCAGCAACGAGCAGGTCCATCTCGCTGGTTTCTGTGGAATGCAACTCTTTGACATGAACATTCTTCAATTTATACTTCTTTTACTCGATGAACTCCTTGAGAAGACTGTTCTGCTGCTTCCATAGTCAAAGCAAATGCTGATGCCTCAGGAAGCGTCCGTTTTCCAGTAGTTCGAACTGTTCCCTGTAGGTTGATGTTTGATAAAGCATGGACAAAGGCTTCTGTTGCGAACTGACTTATAACTTCGTCTCCTGCAGTTGGATATGCCAAATGAGCCAACCGTTAGATGTCTGCTTAAAGTTGCTGCAGACTTTATCCTCTTTTCTGGACTCTGGTATTGAGATGGACGCGGAAGACTTCTTGCAGAGCACTGAAGTTGCCGTTCTTGTCTGCTAGTATGGTTTGCAATAGTTCAGCAGCAAGTTCTCTAAGGGCAAGCGTCAGAGCAATATATTTGTCTTCCTCATCCCAGCCATTGTTTGCTGCGGCTGCCTCAAACTGCTTCTTGTAGATCGACCAAGAAGTTTGTCCATCAAAGGTTGGTGGGTGCATTTCCTTTCGCTTTGGAAAGTCACCAGTACTTTCTCGAACCTTCATTTTTCTTACTTTATCCAATTCATTTGTAATGCTCTGAATTTTATCTTCGAATTTCTCGAATTTTGCGTCTACTTTCGAATATTGTTTTTCAACGCCTTTAAGACACTCGTCAAGACGCTCGTCAAGACGCTCGTCAAGACGCTCGTCAAGAGCAACAAATTTGTTTTCGAATGCATTGAGCTTACTTTCTAGCAGGGTTTTCTGTTCTTCTATAATATTCGTTCTCAGTTCCTCAAGGTTGCTCTTTTGCTCGTTGCGTTGTTCATTAGGTCGTTCCAGAAGGTTCTTTTGTTCATTCTTTTGCTCATTGCGTAGTTCTTCCAGAAGATTGTTTTGGTCATTACGTTGTTCATTGAGCAGATTCTTTTGTTCTGTTCTTTGCTCTTCAAACTGAGCAAGCAAAAAATTCATCATATTGCTCATGTCTAAGCTAGGACTTACTGGCTCTTCGGGCATTTCAATCTCAAAGAGAAATGTGTCTGGGTTTTCTCCATGTTGTCTTAACTCTTCTTGCAGGCGAATAATGAGGTCATTTTTCGTTCCAGCAGTAGGAAGACCTCCTTTGTTCAGTTCTGCCTTAAGTTCAACACCAGTCAATGCATTCACTATTTTACCCATTGTCTCTTTTTATACAGAACACTATCACTGTTTTTATTATTATTTTTCAAACACTTTTCACTATAAATATCTGAATGCACAGATGAAATAAGTTTTATTCCACTTGTCTGACACCAATGTAATGTTCTACCTAGGTTCCTTTAAATAATAACTTCTACTCATTTACTTTTCAAAATAAACACACTTTATTTCACTTCAAATCATTTTTATTATTCATTAATCTCAATAGTATGCAATTTAAAATCACTTCCGGATACCTTTAACTTGGAACTTTATACTGGCACTTTCAAAATTAAACTGTGTCCACTCGCTCGAAAACATCTCCTTATATAGGGAATTAAATAGTTCTAGTCCTCACTTGTATCATTGAATATACAGGTATAATATAAATAGAAGTGACACCCAATTACTCAAAGCGACAACCTCTCCTCGGCGGCATTTGGGAGTAACGAAATATAAGATGTCGAATTTGGGAGTACACAAACCTATTGAATAGGGATATTTGATTATTAAATTGTTCCTTTTTGTATCGGTATCCATGACGACGATGGTCAATATTTTGTTTGTTTTGAAATTTGTTCACAATGTTCACTATAAGCCTTGGGAAGAATGTGTCTGTGTAGTTTCCTTTAGCAGTATTGGTTGTTTTTTGTTTCTTTTTGTTTGACGATGTTTTTTTTTTTAAACTACTGTGAAGATTTTATTTTGCACATCGAAATATTGAACAAACTAGCTGATTATAGTTTGATTATTTTATTTGAAAAATTAGAAAACGAATAAAATGTCAGCAGTTAAAGATTTGAATAATTTCTTGGTTTTAAGTGTTTTATTTTGTCTATTATTTCTGATAGCGATATTGTTTTCAGGTTTGAAAATGTTAATATATTTTTTTAGGGATTTAGCACTTTTCTAGCGAAATGTTATGTAAAGAAAAGTAATGTTTTAACAAAAACTTACATGCAAATACAAGGGGTAAAGGTAAATTTAATTGGTTTTTAGATAGGTTGACTGCAAAAATGCATATGTACAAGAAAAAAAAATATGAAATATAATTATTTAAGTAGGTTACAATTTAAAGATGATATCCCATATGAAACTTGGCGGCCGCGTACTTGTAGTTATGTTATGTATGTGGTTACATAAGAGGTGACAATTATTACTATTTTTCGGTAATTTTTTCAAAATGTCTTTAAAATATGATTGATTTAGTAAAGAGGTTTTTTTTTAGACGTGTGGTTTTCAAGAAGAAATAAAACGCATATAATTTAATGTTATGGCCAAGAATTTAGTTTTATTATAAAGATAAGCGTTTGCCATTATGTTTTAAAAATGATTTTAGGCAAGTGGCCGCCGCAGCTGGCCCGAATAAATTCCAGCCGAGAGGCCCAATTTTCGACCACTTTTTGAAGCAATTCGGGCCGTTTGTCAGCAATAACTCGCCGAATATTCTCTTCCAAGGGGTCAATCGTCTCGGGCTTATTCAGCCCCCGGCGTTTGCAAACTATAGTTACCCAACCTCTCCCCTTCCCTCATATATTGGCCCACAAAATTTTGTCTTATCTACCAAAACGTACATATCTTGTTATATTTCCTGCATTTTAAGTCCTTTATCTTTAAGTTCAGATCAAGTGAACTCACGTTATACGAGGATACCCAAGCAATGCAGATTTAAATCAAAATCAATAAAAATGAACATAGGTAGTTAGCTGTTTTGATTTAAGGAAAGAATTGAAATCGTAACGAAAATAATTTTTGTATCCATAATTAAATAAATACATACATAAATAATCCAATAAAAATTAAAAATTTCAGACTCAACACAATCACATCCGTTTACATAGAAAAGTACAAAAATATGAATACAAAATAAAACAAAACATCCGTTTCCATAGCAATTACTGAAAAATTCCCATTCAAACACATGACCCTTTTATACTTAAGGAAATTTAATTTATTTAATACACAAATCTGGCCTATTTTTGCATGCGACAGCAGCGACTACCCGAGACTTCAATGGAGTTTTCAACGGGTGTCACCTTCTATTTATATTTATTCAATGCTAGTATCCACTGGAATATTCGAGTATATTTCCTTCTAGTAGTTTCCATTCCAGTCGCTGACAGAGGGAACACTGGAATTGATACTCAGCTGAATCACAAGATGGCGTTGTAAACGGTTGAAAAAAATACAATACTGCAAGTATAAAATAAATAAAAAACTACAAGATTGTCATTGTCGACACAAAACATACAACTCTCAACCCGTCATATCATAATTTTTGATAAATCATCAGTTCTGCTTCTAATACCGACATAGGTACATTATTCCTTTATTCTTCTTCATAGTTCATAAAACTAAAAATACTTTGAGAGCTGGCATTAGAACCAGGCAATGAAAAAACAAAACCGGTGAATTTTTCCTTAAAAGTTTACCCAAATATCGACACATCATTTAATTTTAAAAGCTCAATTATTTTAAGATAGCTATTCTTCAAACATTATTCATTATACCATACACATTATTAACTGTAGTGTCTTCACTCTTAAGGGCAATAACTGAATTTTGAAATATTTCACCCACATGTAAAATAAATGCTTAATAAGATTCAGCTATGTATTTCAAGTTTAAAGTTTTTTTTTTAAATATGGCCGAATTTTAAGCCGACGAAATTGGAATAACAAACAGAAAACAATAAAAACATATATGTATGTAGAAAGATTATAACATTCATCGTATTCGTTAAATATTTAGATTCTCGAAGAATACTTGCTTTCAGTGAACGTTATGGATAAAAGTGAAGCCAAACTAAAATTTGGACACATGTTAGACTTTAGAATAATACAAAAATAGATACAGTTATTCAATTTTTTGCGGGTTTACCGGGACATTATATCGAATTGCGGGATATTGTTTTCCAGCCGGACACTTGCGGGACGAGGCTCGTTTTACGAAACAGTCCCGCGCGTGGCGGGATGTTTGGCATGCATAGGTCTTACATTAAGATTTATTATTTTATTTAATAAGAATCAAAGGCTTTCGACAAAATACATGTTTACAACATTTTGAAACTAAAATGGAACTCTGCGTGATTTCATTTTTGCACATCTGGTAGCGAGTTCCTCTTCTTCAATGCAATTAAGCATTTCTTTTTTAATTGAAATAGTTGCAAGACCGGTTACACCTTCTTGGGTCATTTTTGAGCGAAGATAGATTTTTATAAGCTTAAATTTCGAGAAGCTAGCTTGACCTGATGCAACACTTACATGAAACGTTAATAGTATCTTAATGCCGTTAATAAATTGGGATAAAATTCAACTACGAAATATCACGCTTAATAGTTAAAAATTGACAAAAGTTTGAAACTAACAGCAGCAGAAGTTTGGTCAAAGATATTTATTTCATTCAAGAGATCTTTAGCTATAATATCCTTTTGAACTTGTCAATTGTTGCTGTTAATATTGCTTCAAGTCCCGCGTGAGAAAATGGCAAGATTTTGCCAAGTTTAGGCAAGGCGCTGGCAATTTTTCGGTAGGGAAATCCAGAAGAGAAAACATGACAGACCCATGTCAACTTAATTAAATACTCGTGAAGCGCTTGTTGGTAACTCACTGATAAAATAGTTTTATAAAAATTAATGAAAGCAAGACTTTATGTCATGATTCTGTAATGACAAACTAAAGGACTATTCACATGAGAACGACCAACGACCGACGAATGAACGAATAAATGTGAATTAAAACAATTTATAAACATGAATTGTTTACAAATTACAAAATAAGTTAAATTTGAGAAAACAAATTGGTTGTCGCGAATTGCAATCTGATTGTTACGAATTGTCAAACTCTATTCGCGTTCGACATACGGTCCACACTTCAACGAACAAATTGTACGCGCGCGGCTAACCTCAAAATCCCTTTTTGTTTTGTTTTCCTGGTGGTCGTCATTCGCGACGAATAAAAAGCCATGTGAAAGATGTGTCATAATGGACGAATATTCGTACATTCGTTCGTCATTGGTCGCTCTCATGTGAATAGTCCTTAAATGTCATTGTTGATTTATTGTGCACATTTTTAAATAAACACATTGAATCGGTGACGTGTGTCAAGTTAGCACTACACTTTTAGAAATTAAATAAACTAAGTACACAGTTAATTGTAGCTTTTTAGTAGTAAATTAGTTGTGGAAAAAAAAAATTTGTAGCTCTACTATTTAATAAAAAAATGGTATGTAGTGCTAACTTGATATCAAGTTAGCATTACACTTTCAGAAAATAAAAAAACTAATAACACAGTTAATTGTAGTTTTTTTGTTGTAAATTTGTTGTGGAAAGAAAAAAATTCTAAAAATTTTTTTGCCATAAGAATCCTTGTATTAAAAAAAAAACATGGTATGTAGTGCTAACTTGATATCAAGTTAGCACTACACTTTAGGAAATTTAAAAAACAAAGTACACAAGTAATTGTAGCTTTTTTGTAGTAAATTAGTTGTGGAGAGAAAAAAATTCTAAAAATTTTTTTGACGAAGTTTTCAAACAAAAACTAGGTAGGTAGTGCTAACTTGACACTCTCAGTCCAGGCATTAGAAAAGCAAATTGGAAAATCTAAAGAGGGCATTAATTGTAGCTTTTTTGTTGTAAATTAGTTGTGGAGAAAAAAATTCTAAAAATTTTTTTGACGAAGTTTTCAAACAAAAACTAGGTAGGTAGTGCTAACTTGACACTCTGAGTCCAGGCATTAGAAAAGCAAATTGGAAAATCTAAAGATGGCATTAATTGTAGCTTTTTTGTTGTAAATTAGTTGTGGAGAGAAAAAAATTCTAAAAATTTTGTTGACGAAGTTTTCAAACAAAAACTAGGTAGGTAGTGCTAACTTGACACTCTGAGTCCAGGCATTAGAAAAGCAAATTGGAAAATCTAAAAATGACATTAATTGTAGCTTTTTTGTTGTAAATTAGTTGTGGAGAGAAAAAAATTCTAAAAATTTTTTTGACGAAGTTTTCAAACAAAAACTAGGTAGGTAGTGCTAACTTGACACTCTGAGTCCAGGCATTAGAAAAGCAAATAAGAAAATCTAAAGATGGCATTAACTGTAGCTTTTTTGTTGTAAATTAGTTGTGGAGAGAAAAAAATTCTAAAAATTTTTTGGACGAAGTTTTCAAACAAAAACTAGGTAGGTAGTGCTAACTTGACACTCTCAGTCCAGGCATTAGAAAAGCAAATTGGAAAATCTAAAGATGGCATTAATTGTAGCTTTTTTGTTGTAAATTAGTTGTGGAGAGAAAAAAATTCTAAAAATTTTGTTGACGAAGTTTTCAAACAAAAACTAGGTAGGTAGTGCTAACTTGACACTCTGAGTCCAGGCATTAGAAAAGCAAATTGGAAAATCTAAAAATGACATTAATTGTAGCTTTTTTGTTGTAAATTAGTTGTGGAGAGAAAAAAATTCTAAAAATTTTTTTGACGAAGTTTTCAAACAAAAACTAGGTAGGTAGTGCTAACTTGACACTCTGAGTCCAGGCATTAGAAAAGCAAATTAGAAAATCTAAAGATGGCATTAACTGTAGCTTTTTTGTTGTAAATTAGTTGTGGAGAGAAAAAAATTCTAAAAATTTTTTTGACGAAGTTTTCAAACAAAAACTAGGTAGGTAGTGCTAACTTGACACTCTGAGTCCAGGCATTAGAAAAGCAAATTGGAAAATCTAAAGATGGCATTAATTGTAGCTTTTTTGTTGTAAATTATTTGTGGAGAGAAAAAAATTCTAAAAATTTTTCTGACGAAGTTTTCAAACAAAAACTAGGTAGGTAGTGCTAACTTGACACTCTGAGTCCAGGCATTAGAAAAGCAAATTGGAAAATCTAAAGATGGCATTAATTGTAGCTTTTTTGTTGTAAATTAGTTGTGGAGAAAAAAAAATTCTAAAAATTTTTTTGACGAAGTTTTCAAACAAAAACTAGGTAGGTAGTGCTAACTTGACACTCTGAGTCCAGGCATTAGAAAAGCAAATTAGAAAATCTAAAGATGGCATTAACTGTAGCTTTTTTGTTGTAAATTAGTTGTGGAGAGAAAAAAATTCTAAAAATTTTTTTGACGAAGTTTTCAAACAAAAACTAGGTAGGTAGTGCTAACTTGACACTCTCAGTCCAGGCATTAGAAAAGCAAATTGGAAAATCTAAAGATGGCATTAATTGTAGCTTTTTTGTTGTAAATTAGTTGTGGAGAGAAAAAAATTCTAAAAATTTTTTTGACGAAGTTTTCAAACAAAAACTAGGTAGGTAGTGCTAACTTGACACTCTCAGTCCAGGCATTAGAAAAGCAAATTGGAAAATCTAAAGATAACATTAATTGAAGCTTTTTTGTTGTAAATTAGTTGTGGAGAGAAAAAAATTCTAAAAATTTTTTTGACGAAGTTTTCAAACAAAAACTAGGTAGGTAGTGCTAACTTGACACTCTGAGTCCAGGCATTAGAAAAGCAAATTGGAAAATCTAAAGATGGCATTAATTGAAGCTTTTTTGTTTTAAATTAGTTGTGGAGAGAAAAAAATTCTAAACATTTTTTTGACGAAGTTTTCAAACAAAAACTAGGTAGGTAGTGCTAACTTGACACTCTGAGTCCAGGCATTAGAAAAGCAAATTGGAAAATATAAAGATGGCATTTATTGTAGCTTTTTTGTTGTAAATTAGTTGTGGAGAGAAAAAAATTCTAAAAATTTTTTTGACGAAGTTTTCAAACAAAAACTAGGTAGGTAGTGCTAACTTGACACTCTGAGTCCAGGCATTAGAAAAGCAAATTAGAAAAATTTAAGATGGCATTAATTGTAGCTTTTTTGTTGTAAATTAGTTGTGGAGAGAAAAAAATTCTAAAAAAATTTTTGACGAAGTTTTCAAACAAAAACTAGGTAGGTAGTGCTAACTTGACACTCTGAGTCCAGGCATTAGAAAAGCAAATTGGAAAATCTAAAGAGGGCATTAATTGTAGCTTTTTTGTTGTAAATTAGCTGTGGAGAGAAAAAAATTCTAAAAATTTTTTTGACGAAGTTTTCAAACAAAAACTAGGTAGGTAGTGCTAACTTGACACTCTCAGTCCAGGCATTAGAAAAGCAAATTAGAAAAACTTAAGATGTCATTAATTGTAGCTTTTTTGTTGTAAATTAGTTGTGGAGAGAAAAAAATTCTAAAAATTTTTTTGACGAAGTTTTCAAACAAAAACTAGGTAGGTAGTGCTAACTTGACACTCTGAGTCCAGGCATTAGAAAAGCAAATTGGAAAATCTAAAGATGGCATTAATTGTAGCTTTTTTGTTGTAAATTAGTTGTGGAGAGAAAAAAATTTTAAAATTTTTTTGACGAAGTTTTCAAACAAAAACTAGGTAGGTAGTGCTAACTTGACACTCTGAGTCCAGGCATTAGAAAAGCAAATTAGAAAATCTAAAGATGGCATTAACTGTAGCTTTTTTGTTGTAAATTAGTTGTGGAGAGAAAAAAATTCTAAAAATTTTTTGACGAAGTTTTCAAACAAAAACTAGGTAGGTAGTGCTAACTTGACACTCTCAGTCCAGGCATTAGAAAAGCAAATTGGAAAATCTAAAGATGGCATTAATTGTAGCTTTTTTGTTGTAAATTAGTTGTGGAGAGAAAAAAATTGTAAAAATTTTTTTGACGAAATTTTCAAACAAAAACTAGGTAGGTAGTGCTTACTTCACACTCTGAGTCCAGGCATTAGAAAAGCAAATTGGAAAATCTAAAGATGGCATTAATTGAATCTTTTTTGTTGTAAATTAGTTGTGGAGAGAAAAAAATTCTAAAAAAATTTTTGACGAAGTTTGCAAACAAAAACTAGGTAGGTAGTGCTAACTTGACACTCTGAGTCCAGGCATTAGAAAAGCAAATTAGAAAATCTAAAGATGGCATTAACTGTAGCTTTTTTGTTGTAAATTAGTTGTGGAGAGAAAAAAATTCTAAAAATTTTGTTGACGAAGTTTTCAAACAAAAACTAGGTAGGTAGTGCTAACTTGACACTCTGAGTCCAGGCATTAGAAAAGCAAATTGGAAAATCTAAAGATGGCATTTATTGTAGCTTTTTTGTTGTAAATTAGTTGTGGAGAGAAAAAAATTCTAAAAATTTTTTTGACGAAGTTTTCAAACAAAAACTAGGTAGGTAGTGCTAACTTGACACTCTGAGTCCAGGCATTAGAAAAGCAAATTGGAAAATCTAAAGATGGCATTAATTGAAGCTTTTTTGTTGTAAATTAGTTGTGGAGAGAAAAAAATTCTAAAAATTTTTTTGACGAAGTTTTCAAACAAAAACTAGGTAGGTAGTGCTAACTTGACACTCTCAGTCCAGGCATTAGAAAAGCAAATTGGAAAATCTAAAGATGGCATTAATTGTAACTGTTTTGTTGTAAATTAGTTGTGGAGAGAAAAAAATTCTAGAAATTTTTTTGACGAGGTTTTCAAACAAAAACTAGGTAGGTAGTGCTAACTTGACACTCTGAGTCCAGGCATTAGAAAAGCAAATTGGAAAATCTAAAGATGGCATTAATTGAAGCTTTTTTGTTTTAAATTAGTTGTGGAGAGAAAAAAATTCTAAAAATTTTTTTGACGAAGTTTTCAAACAAAAACTAGGTAGGTAGTGCTAACTTGACACTCTCAGTCCAGGCATTAGAAAAGCAAATTGGAAAATCTAAAGATGGCATTAATTGTAACTGTTTTGTTGTAAATTAGTTGTGGAGAGAAAAAAATTCTAGAAATTTTTTTGACGAGGTTTTCAAACAAAAACTAGGTAGGTAGTGCTAAGTTGACACTCTGAGATCAGGCATTAGAAAATTAAATTAGAAAATGTTAAGACGAGTTGTCAAAAAGTGTCGTACGTTCTTTTTTTACGTGTCCACAATGGCCGCATTCGGGCAACTATCCCATAGGCTATCCACCTATCCCAAAAATTTTCAGATTGCTTGAGTTGTTGTTGCATCAGCTGACATCAGATATTTTGCAATTCACATCTATTCATCGACGCGGGAAGAAATTAAAAATACAAAAATGTAAACAAATGGGTTTTAGAGGGTGAAACGTACGAAACATTCTCATTTTCATGTGGCTAATCTGTGTTTCTGACATTCTGACTGCAGAAGCACTGATATTTATAACTTTAGAAATTGAAAAGAGCTTGAAGCGCATTTCAACCCTATATAAACACTCATCGTGTTGAAATGGGCTTCAATGGGCATCAATTTTGAATTGTCATAAATGCTGCACGCAAAAGTTAAAAGCTGGTGAACACAGATTAGCCACATGAAGATGAGAATGTTTCGTACGTTTCACCCTCCAAAACCCATTTGTTTACATTGTTGTATTTGTAATTTCTTCCCGCGTCGATGAATAGATGTGAATTGCAACAACAATTTAACCAGGTGTGTGAAGATCCCTACTGTCTATGTGTGAGGTTTTTATGCACACATTCTCATTTTTTATCTGATAACTGCCAGTTCAAGCTTGTTGGCAAATTAAAATGGCTGCCGGGGATTCTCATCTTCATGTGGCTAATCTGTGCTGGTGAACTCTTGCAGCTGCGGCTTCGTAACGTTGTGTTCGCAACATTGGGGCGTATTCATTTTCGATGATTACAACAACAAAGAAAAATCGGAATTGGAAAAATCGGGCAATGTAAATGCGGGCTAACGAAACAGGAACACAGTGAAAATAGTGCTAGCCGTGTTTTTTGCAAACCCCGGTTAATTGGGAACTTCCACCAGGTCAGTGGCTAAAAAGCAAAAAAAACACAATAGTTTGACTATAGATCTCTGCCACCAAATGTTAGAAGCGTCAGTGTAAAATTTGTAAAAAAAAAAATAACAATCTGACAGCACTCCCTGTTTGGAAAACAAAACCAAATATCAAAGGTACGAAGGCGAGCCAAAAAAGTTGTGTGTTTAAAATAGTGATGAATATGTATTAAAATTAGTTTTTTTTGTTGTCAAACACTTGAAAAAATGTTCACTAAAGTGTTTAGACACTACTGAATAGGTAATTCGACCGCAAATCTAAGTTTTCACTTCCAAATACAAAAAATAATCAAATGACCGCCTTTTTAACACTGGCAAGAGCATGTAAATATTTTCCAACCAGTTTTTGTTTTTAAATGTCAAATTAGAAAGAGAAAAGACAAATCTTGGAAGAGCTCTATTGTCAGGGAAAACAAAAAATATGTAATTGTGCATTATGACCTTTGTTTGTTTCCCCTGCATCTTTTTATGTCAAAGTTTTTTTTTTCTTACTTGAGAACTGTCAAAGTTAGAAAGAGAAAAGATATTGATAGTTTCTGGAAAAGCCTAATTTGGAACTTCCACCAGACTTCAGTACCAAACAAGCAAAAAATAATCAATAGTATGACAGAAAAATATGTAGGGAAAATAAAAAGCATGTGATTGTGATTGGTCGTTTGTTTGTTTTCCCTACATATTTGTATGTCAAAATTAGAAAGAGAAAAGACAAAGATAGTTTCTGGAAAAGCCTTATTTGGTTGGAAGAAACGACATTGGGGACTAGCGACGCCATTACAGAAAAAAAAATGGAGTTTCCATTCAAACTTTCGATAACAAGTATACAATTCATGCCGGTAACTCAGTTTTCCTTCATGCTGAAGTGAAGCCCCCAGAATTCTCCGCGCTTAGCTAAGCCCGAAGGGGATTAGTTTTTATTGCATTTAAAATGTAAATTGCAGGACAGGACCTCGTTTCTTTCGACCAATTTCCTCGGAGCTTTCCGGGGGACATTGGGGACTAGCGACGCCATTACAGAAAAAAAAATGGAGTTTTCATTCAAACTTTCGATAACAAGTATACAATTCATGCCGGTAACTCAGTTTTCCTCCGTGCTGAAGTGAAGCCCCAGAATTCTCCGCGCTTAGCTAAGCCCGAAGGGGATTAGTTTTTGTTGCATTTAAAATGTAAATTGCAGGACAGGACCTCGTTTCTTTCGACCAATTTCCTCGGGGCTTGCAAAAAAACACGGGAGTTGCCGGCAACTTATTCCCGTCAACAACTCCGAGCAACTTAAAGTTGCTGACCCCCTCCCACTAAGCAATTTCCGAGCAACTTTTGAAAATTAAACGTTTTTATTTGTTGTCCATTGAAATGTTACATCGATTTTGCATTTTAGACAGGTCAAATTGAGATAGGTTCAGGTGTTACATGTTTTTATAGAAAATTAAATACAAAAAACCACAAATATTAATTTTCAAAACTTGCTCAGAAGTTACCTAGTGGGCGAGGGCAGGCAAGTTTAGTTGCTCAGAATTGCCGGCAATACCCAGCAACTAAAAGTTGCTGGCAACTAAGTTGCCTAGTGGGCACCAGGCCTTAAGCAGGCCATACACGATCGAGCCAAATGGCTGGCCGAGCCAAATTGCATCGTGTGATTGGGCTCAACTGAGAGATTTTGATTCTAAGCCGGTCGGAAATCCACGAGCCAAATTGGCTCCGAGCCAAATGGCTTGATCGTGTATGGCCAGCTTTAGCAATTATAGTGCCTGATTACATGTGTCGTTTTACTGAATAGCGCATCAGTAGCTGTGTTTTTTTGCAAGCCCCGAGGAAATTGGTCGAAAGAAACGAGGTCCTGTCCTGCAATTTACATTTTCCCCTTCGGGCTTAGCTAAGCGCGGAGAATTCTCGGGGCTTCACTTCAGCACAGAGGAAAACTGAGTTACCGACATGAATTGTACACTTGTTATCGAAAGTTTGTATGGAAACTCCATTTTTTTTTCTGTAATGGCGTCGTTAGTCCCCAATGTCGTTTCTTTCAACCAAATAAGGCTTTTCCAGAAACTATCTTTGTCTTTTCTCTTTCTAATTTTGACATACAAATATGTAGGGAAAACAAACAAACGACCAATCACAATCACATGCTTTTTATTTTCCCTACATATTTTTCTGTCATACTATTGATTTTTTTTTGCTTGTTTGGTACTGAAGTCTGGTGGAAGTTCCAAATTAGGCTTTTCCAGAAACTATCATTATCTTTTCTCTTTCTAACTTTGACAGTTCTCAAGTAAGAAAAAACAAACTTTGACATAAAAAGATGCAGGGGAAACAAACAAAGGTCATAAATGCACAATTACATATTTTTTGTTTTCCCTGACAATAGAGCTCTTGCAAGATTTGTCTTTTCTCTTTCTAATTTGACATTTAAAAACAAAAACTGGTTGGAAAATATTTACATGCTCTTGCTAGTGTTAAAAAGGCGGTCATTTGATTATTTTTTGTATTTGGAAGTGAAAACTTAGATTTGCGGTCGAATTACCTATTCAGTAGTGTCTAAACACTTTAGTGAACATTTTTTCAAGTGTTTGACAACAAAAAAAACTAATTTTAATACATATTCATCACTATTTTAAACACACAACTTTTTTGGCTCGCCTTCGTACCTTTGATATTTGGTTTTGTTTTCCAAACAGGGAGTGCTGTCAGATTGTTATTTTTTTTTTTACAAATTTTACACTGACGCTTCTAACATTTGGTGGCAGAGATCTATAGTCAAACTATTGTGTTTTTTTTTGCTTTTTAGCCACTGACGTCTGGTGGAAGTTCCCAATTAACCGGGGTTTGCAAAAAACACGGCTAGCACTATTTTCACTGTGTTCCTGTTTCGTTAGCCCGCATTTACATTGCCCGATTTTTCCAATTCCGATTTTTCTTTGTTGTTGTAATCATCGAAAATGAATACGCCCCAATGTTGCGAACACAACGTTACGAAGCCGCAGCCGCAAGAGTTCACCAGCTTTTAACTTTTGCGTGCAGCATTTATGACAATTCAAAATTGATGCCCATTGAAGCCCATTTCAACACGATGAGTGTTTATATGGGGTTGAAATGCGCTTCAAGCTCTTTTCAATTTCTAAAGTTATAAATATCAGTGCTTCTGCAGTCAGAATGTCAGAAACACAGATTAGCCACATGAAAATGAGAATGTTTCGTACGTTTCACCCTCTAAAACCCATTTGTTTACATTGTTGCATTTTTAATTTCTTCCCGCGTCGATGAATAGATGTGAATTTCAAAATATCTGATGTCAGCTGATGCAACAACAACTCAAGCAATCTGAAAATTTTTGGGATAGGTGGATAGCCTATGGGATAGTTGCCCGAATGCGGCCATTGTGGACACGTAAAAAAAGAACGTACGACACTTTTTGACAACTCGTCTTAACATTTTCTAATTTAATTTTCTAATGCCTGGACTCAGAGTGTCAACTTAGCACTACCTACCTAGTTTTTGTTTGAAAACCTCGTCAAAAAAATTTCTAGAATTTTTTTCTCTCCACAACTAATTTACAACAAAACAGTTACAATTAATGCCATCTTTAGATTTTCCAATTTGCTTTTCTAATGCCTGGACTGAGAGTGTCAAGTTAGCACTACCTACCTAGTTTTTGTTTGAAAACTTCGTCAAAAAAATTTTTAGAATTTTTTTCTCTCCACAACTAATTTACAACAAAAAAGCTTCAATTAATGCCATCTTTAGATTTTCTAATTTGCTTTTCTGCCTGGACTGAAAGTGTCAACTTAGCACTAGCTACCTAGTTTTTGTTTGAAAACTTCGTCAACGAAAATCTTAGAATTTTTTTCTCTCCACAACTAATTTACAACAAAAAAGCTCCAATTAATGCCATCTTTAGATTTTCCAATTTGCTTTTCTAATGCCTGGACTCAGAGTGTCAAGTTAGCACTACCTACCTAGTTTTTGTTTGAAAACTTCGTCAGAAAAATTTTTAGAATTTTTTTCTCTCCACAACTAATTTAAAACAAAAAAGCTTCAATTAATGCCATCTTTAGATTTTCCAATTTGCTTTTCTAATGCCTGGACTCAGAGTGTCAAGTTAGCACTACCTACCTAGTTTTTGTTTGAAAACTTCGTCAAAAAAATTTTTAGAATTTTTTTCTCTCCACAACTAATTTACAACAAAAAAGCTTCAATTAATGTTATCTTTAGATTTTCCAATTTGCTTTTCTAATGCCTGGACTGAGAGTGTCAAGTTAGCACTACCTACCTAGTTTTTGTTTGAAAACTTCGTCAAAAAAATTTTTAGAATTTTTTTCTCTCCACAACTAATTTACAACAAAAAAGCTACAATTAATGCCATCTTTAGATTTTCCAATTTGCTTTTCTAATGCCTGGACTGAGAGTGTCAAGTTAGCACTACCTACCTAGTTTTTGTTTGAAAACTTCGTCAAAAAAATTTTTAGAATTTTTTTCTCTCCACAACTAATTTACAACAAAAAAGCTACAGTTAATGCCATCTTTAGATTTTCTAATTTGCTTTTCTAATGCCTGGACTCAGAGTGTCAAGTTAGCACTACCTACCTAGTTTTTGTTTGAAAACTTCGTCAAAAAAATTTTTAGAATTTTTTTCTCTCCACAACTAATTTACAACAAAAAAGCTACAATAAATGCCATCTTTAGATTTTCCAATTTGCTTTTCTAATGCCTGGACTCAGAGTGTCAAGTTAGCACGACCTACCTAGTTTTTGTTTGAAAACTTCGTCAAAAAAATTTTTAGAATTTTTTTCTCTCCACAACTAATTTACAACAAAAAAGCTTCAATTAATGCCATCTTTAGATTTTCCAATTTGCTTTTCTAACGCCTGGACTCAGAGTGTCAAGTTAGCACTACCTACCTAGTTTTTGTTTGAAAACTTCGTCAAAAAAATTTTAAGAATTTTTTTCTCTCCACAACTAATTTACAACAAAAAAGCTACAATTAATGCCATCTTTAGATTTTCCAATTTGCTTTTCTAATGCCTGGACTGAGAGTGTCAAGTTAGCACTACCTACCTAGTTTTTGTTTGAAAACTTCGTCAAAAAAATTTTTAGAATTTTTTTCTCTCCACAACTAATTTACAACAAAAAAGCTACAATTAATGCCATCTTTAGATTTTCCAATTTGCTTTTCTAATGCCTGGACTGAGAGTGTCAAGTTAGCACTACCTACCTAGTTTTTGTTTGAAAACTTCGTCAACAAAATTTTTAGAATTTTTTTCTCTCTACAAGTAATTTACAACAAAAAAGCTACAGTTAATGCCATCTTTAGATTTTCTAATTTGCTTTTCTAATGCCTGGACTCAGAGTGTCAAGTTAGCACTACCTACCTAGTTTTTGTTTGAAAACTTCGTCAAAAATTTTTTTAGAATTTTTTTCTCTCCACAACTAATTTACAACAAAAAAGCTACAATTAATGCCATCTTTAGATTTTCCAATTTGCTTTTCTAATGCCTGGACTGAGAGTGTCAAGTTAGCACTACCTACCTAGTTTTTGTTTGAAAACTTCATCAAAAAAATTTTTAGAATTTTTTTCTCTCCACAACTAATTTACAACAAAAAAGCTACAATTAATGCCACCTTTAGATTTTCTAATTTGCTTTTCTAATGCCTGGTCTCAGAGTGTCAACTTAGCACTACCTACTTAGTTTTTGTTTGAAAACTTCGTCAAAAATTTTTTTTAGAATTTTTTTCTCTCCACAACTAATTTACAACAAAAAAGTTACAATTAATGCCATCTTTAGTTTTTCTTATTTGCTTTTCTAATGCCTGGACTCAGAGTGTCAAGTTAGCACTACCTACCTAGTTTTTGTTTGAAAACTTCGTCAACAAAATTTTTAGAATTTTTTTCTCTCCACAACTAATTTACAACAAAAAAGCTACAATTAATGCCATCTTTAGATTTTCCAATTTGCTTTTCTAATGCCTGGACTCAGAGTGTCAAGTAAGCACTACCTACCTAGTTTTTGTTTGAAAACTTCGTCAAAAAAATTTTTAGAATTTTTTTCTCTCCACAACTAATTTATAACAAAAAAGCTACAATTAATGCCATCTTTAGATTTTCCAATTTGCTTTTCTAATGCCTGGACTCAGAGTGTCAAGTTAGCACTACCTACCTAGTTTTTGTTTGAAAACTTCGTCAAAAAAATTTTTAGATTTTTTTCTCTCCACAACTAATTTACAACAAAAAAGCTACAATTAATGCCATCTTTAGATTTTCCAATTTGCTTTTCTAATGCCTGGACTCAGAGTGTCAAGTTAGCACTACCTACCTAGTTTTTGCTTGAAAACTTCGTCAAAAAAAATTTTAGAATTTTTTTCTCTCCACAACTAATTTACAACAAAAAAGCTACAATTAATGCCATCTTTAGATTTTCCAATTTGCTTTTCTAATGCCTGGACTCAGAGTGTCAAGTTAGCACTACCTACCTAGTTTTTGTTTGAAAACTTCGTCAAAAAAATTTTTAGAATTTTTTTCTCTCCACAACTAATTTACAACAAAAAAGCTACAATTAATGCCATCTTTAGATTTTCCAATTTGCTTTTCTAATGCCTGGACTGAGAGTGTCAAGTTAGCACTACCTACCTAGTTTTTGTTTGAAAACTTCGTCAAAAAAATTTTTAGAATTTTTTTCTCTCCACAACTAATTTACAACAAAAAAGCTACAATTAATGCCCTCTTTAGATTTTCCAATTTGCTTTTCTAATGCCTGGACTGAGAGTGTCAAGTTAGCACTACCTACCTAGTTTTTGTTTGAAAACTTCGTCAAAAAAATTTTTAGAATTTTTTTCTCTCCACAACTAATTTACTACAAAAAAGCTACAATTAATTGTGTACTTTGTTTTTTAAATTTCCTAAAGTGTAGTGCTAACTTGATATCAAGTAAGCACTACATACCATGTTTTTTTTTAATACAAGGATTCTTATGGCAAAAAAATTTTTAGAATTTTTTTCTTTCCACAACAAATTTACAACAAGAAAACTACAATTAACTGTGTTATTAGTTTTTTTATTTTCTGAAAGTGTAATGCTAACTTGATATCAAGTTAGCACTACATACCATTTTTTTATTAAATAGTAGAGCTACAAATTTTTTTTTTCCACAACTAATTTACTACTAAAAAGCTACAATTAACTGTGTACTTAGTTTATTTAATTTCTAAAAGTGTAGTGCTAACTTGACACACGTGAATCGGTGAGTGGAATCATATAATATTTGTATATAAATTTATTGTATATTTTGATTGAAGCATTTTATAAAAGATACTTATTTTGCATAAATTCCAAATTACTGTTGACAATACAAACTTGAATTTATGTACACGTTTACCAAGTTAAGTTGCTTTAAAACTTAAAATTTCACCGAAATCCGAGCTTTTTGGAATTTCAATGAAAGCATTTGTAATAATCCTTCATAGAAGGGACAACAAAGAAGAAAGAAAAAAGTACAAGGAAGTAGTTATTGAAGTGGACGGATATGTAACTTTTTAATTGTTTTGAAATTATTGTACTGATTTTGCCGCCCTAGTCGAGTGCCGCCCTAGGCAATAGCCTGTTAATTATTGGCTACATTTCATTTGTACTAAATGCAACATCTTATTATTATATTATTATCTTTGCCTTACCTTAATAGTGCATTATTGCGTTTTATTAATATGTTTTATAAACTGACATTAAAATAGTTTTAGTATTAATTTTTATTAAGTTCTGCTCTGTAATCTCCTAACGATTAGTTCTACACTCTTCATTCAAAATGGAACTTAATAGGGTAGTGATAAAGGTTGTCTTTATAATCGCATGCGGAGCATTAGCATGAACTTTTACTTTCAAATGTTCATATTATTTTATTAAGACCATTCGTATCAAAAAAAATTCAATTTGTGAAAAAAATAGAAACGTATTTCTTAATCAAAATTTAAAATAATGTGAAATTTACTTTAAAATTACATTAAACGTATAAAAACCGAACAATATTGACAAAACAAAATACAACATTAAAGAAAACATAATGTCCTATTTATCAGTGAAAGAATACTGGCAAATGTGTACATAGTTCAAAAAGTGTAAAAATGAAAGAATATGGATTTTACCTTGGTGTCCCAACCATTTGCCAATTTGCTTTGTTCTTCACATTGTGCAGTGCATTTCGGTGAGTAAAATTCTCTAAAATAAGCGGTAGGTACATCGTTGGATATCGTATGGAAAAGACAAGGTCAAGTTCAAGCTCTTTTCTAACTTATGACCATTTTTTCAGTACGAAATTATTCCAATTCGGGATTAAATCTCGCACCAAACAAGTTGATGAGCTTTATAGAACAAATAATAATCGTTTTGTTTGCTTTTGGGTTCTTCAACTTGATTTCATAAAGTTTCTAAAGCCGTGCCGAAATGACAATTTTTCTGTACTAATTAAAGGCCGTTCAAAGTTAATTTGAATATATAGTTTAACAAGTCCAAATTAATACCTCGCTAATTACTATTTTATTAATTAATTACGCACCGGCGGTGAAAACTGGTTCTTGTAGAAGGGTTAAATAGAGACATTTTTAACTACGGAAGGGGGGGTTTATCTCACCCCGTTTAAATGGGAGGGGCAAATTTCTAAAAACATATACTCGAAATTTTAATACAATAATATTTAAAAGATACGGTAACATTTAACACAATATTTTATACCTTTTTTGTAAGACAGAAATTTGTTCTTTTGTATACTTTAGAAATTAAATTATTTGAATTAATTGTTTTCAATAAAATTACATCCAAACTCAAAATTAAAAACTTTAAAAAAATGTATATACATTATTTTCCGAAATTTTTAAATCAGGTACTGAATTATTTAATTACTCACTCCTAATAATTCTTAATAATATATTGAAAACCAGATGGTTCTTTGAATATTGGTTTTCGGGAAAAGGAGAATGCCCAAAAATGTATGGGCGATAAACCCAGAGCGTTTTAAAATAAAATATATATGGATTGAAAGTTCATTAGATAACAAGTATGAAATTATTTTCTTTAAAGGTTATCCCCGGGGCTTGGTACATATAACAGTTTTTTTTTTTATTTTTAGTAACAAAGTGTTTCTTTATGTAAGTATGGGCAAAAAACCCAGAGTGGATTAAAATAAAACATATGCGGATTGAAAGGGCACTTATTGTAGATAACACATATGACATTACTTTCTTTAAAAGCTATCCCCTGAGCTGGCTATAACAATTTTTTTATTTTTATTAACAAAGTGTTTCTTAATGAATGGGCTGAAAAGCCAGAGAGGCTTAAAATGAAACATATGTGGATTTAAAGGGCATTCATTCAAGATAACACATATGAAATTACTTCTTGAAAAGTTATCCCCGGAGCTTTCTTTAACAATTTTTTCACATTAATGCCCTTTCATACCACATATGTTTTAATTAAATCCGCTCTGGGTTTTTTGCCTATACATACATACATAAAGAAACATTTTGTTAATATGTTGCACTTTTTCCCGACGAACCGAATCATAAAATCATTTATTTATCTTATTAATCAACCGACGACGACGAATTGGACCACGACCGACAATTAGTTAGAAAACACGACTCAGACTCACAAGGAAGAATTCACAAGGAAGGAGACGAATAAAAATCAAAAGAATTCCGAATTCGAGTTCGAAGTGCAACAGCTAGCGATAAAAAAGTGCTGCCACCACGGCTATGCTCAGTTAGGGGTGGGTTCAGGTTTTGTGTACTTTGATTACGACTGATTAATTAGGATTATAAAAAATAGGAATGATTGTAATTAATTAAAACTACTTACTGTGTTGACACAGGGACTTAGCTAAAATTAATAAAAGGGCGCCAGTGATTTTTTTTGTGAAAAAGGAAATCACAAACCTTCGGAGCGGAACCGACGGTGAAAGTATTTAAGAATAAAAAAAAACCGAAGAAGTAATATTTGAAGATAAGAAAGTATTTTAATCAGAATTTAAGGTGCTTGGGAAACCTTACGAGTAGGAGTAAAACACAAGATCTTTTGAAACAACGAGAACAAAGAAATGTTAAAATTATAAGGTGGACCGTTAACACTCGGTCCCGAAAGAAAATAACGATTTTGAAACGGGTCACGAGTTCCGTAATTTTTCGGAATAAAACGCAAAGCAAAACCCAAACGGAATTTATATGAGGATTTTATCTCATAAAACAAACGATTAGAAAAAAAAGAACACTATTCAACCAATTCAAAAATCAGTATACTTATCTGGAATTTTCCTGCCAATTTTCCGCCTTTCTAGTATATATATTTCTCGTGATATTTTCATGAACTCCCTTCCACAATTTTCCTCCAATTTTCCACAATTTTCCTTCAAGTTCCTGTTTCCAATTTTATTAATTTTCGAATTTTCCATATAAAATTCAAATCGATAAATTAAATCTCTTTCAAATTTTCCAAAATTTTCTTTTTCTTAAAATTAATT
Source organism: Leucozona laternaria (assembly GCA_932273885.2). Classification (NCBI taxonomy): domain Eukaryota; kingdom Metazoa; phylum Arthropoda; class Insecta; order Diptera; family Syrphidae; genus Leucozona; species Leucozona laternaria. The sequence continues at coordinate 130,651,956 of OW026366.1, read as the reverse complement.
TTACGCTCTATATAGCTTTCTAGCTTGCCAAAAAGTGACCTTCCAGGCTTTCACCATGCCTGGATGGTACCTTCTCGTTTTCAAACCCCCGTGCTTTCGGCCAATCAGTGGCCCGGGATTTCGATCGCGTCATCATTCAGCAACACTAGGCATATTTGCCTGAGCGCGCTAACGCAGTTGAAACCCTTCATGCATCGTCATCATCATTGAATTCGCCGACCTCTGACATGACTTCCAGTGGTAAGCAATCGAATGAGCGCATTCAGCCACCTAATTTCCCCACTTCAATATAAAAAAGAAAACTTTTAAAACCGAAAGAAATCTAATTGTTCACACGTGCAATTTTCCCCTGCAATACTAAGACAAAATAAAATTGTGAAAAGTTGGAAAGAGTTAAATCAATTTTTCAAAAGTTAGAAAGGAGCTTGGCACAAAATTTCTACAACGCGAATTTAATCTACTTCGTTGGAGTTTTGCGCAGATTTGGGGGGAACGGGGTCCAGCAGTTAACGTTCCACCTTTTACAATTGTAAGTATAAATTAAAGCAAAAGTTTAACGTTGGGCATGCAGCTATTCTCAAAAAGTGTGACTTCAGCAATCGGGGATCAAGTGTCGCCCGTGCTTTATTTTAGATTTAGAGGCCAGACCGTCCGTCTGTCAACTTTATGATGATAGGGCCAACTACCCACTCAAGTGTCAAAATTGACAACTTCGATAATTTGTATCTTCGAGATACTGAGAGGGTGAACCAATGTCTGGTGGACCATTGCTGCCCTCATCTCTCTCAGTAAGTTGAACAAGAAACACCTGTAAAAGAAAGTTGGGAAGAAAGGAACCTAGAATGGGGAGGCGAAAGAGCAATTCTTGTTACGGAAAAATTTTACCGTAACAAATCCCACCCTTTCCTCCTCGGAAATGTGCTTATTTTAAACATAAAATAAGCAATTCCCTGATGGTCAACAAAACAAAAAAGGAAGGAAAACCATCAGACCAAATATGGCAGTCCATTTCAAAACAGACAAACAGAAATTGAAAAATATAAAAAAAGCCAATACCATAAAAAAAAAGTTACCAAAAAAAAAAAAACAATTATTGTTTACTCTTATAAGGACGTATGGACTTAATCATTTTCCGATAACGAAGTGAAAGGCTTCAGATCTTTAGTGTGCCAAGTGCCAAGCCAAGGAGACAATCTGAGACAATCTTTTGCGATTCTAAAGGGGCCCACAAATTTCGGTGCTAACTTAGCCGAATAATAATTTGCTGCGTCCGAAAAGACAAAATTTCGTCACCAAACAAGGTCATTAGGAAGATATTGCACATCTCGTCTGTAATTTGGCAGCAATATCAGCCCTTAGCTTCTTAAATCTCTCACCTATATCTCCTACTGATTGTACACCATTTTCTCTTTCTAAAACCTCATTACTAATACCTTTTGTATCCTGACCACTAGTAAACATCTCCTTTCTAAAATTCGCATAGTATGGTGTTGCTCCTAAAACTTCGTGTTGGGATGTGCGGATGGCACAAGCAACTTTCGCTAACTGAGAATCCCAAATGCGGTGATTCTCCGAAACATATGCCCTCAAAGTCATTTCGATTATTTGATTAATTCTCTCCGCAGGATCTGCCTTTGGATGGTAGTGTGGAGTGAACCTAATCTTTGAAGAATATCCATCACAGAGCGCCCTGAGTTCCCTACTCTTAAACTGAGGACCATTGTCACAAATTAAAATCTTTGGAACCCCAAACAAAAGAAAAACATCATCTACTGGCTCTTTCCATACTGCCCTTGCAGTTGCAGACCTTAATGCAAACAATAAAGGAAATTTCGTTAGATAATCTACTACTGTGAGGATATACATATACAGCCTAATTTATTAGAATTCGCTAAACACCTCTAAACGGCTGAATAGTTATGTAGTTCATAAGCATTTATGAAGCCACTATTCAACGTTGCATAAATCCTAATTCATAAAATATTTCCCTACACATTATAGTTATAATGCGCTTTTGTCAAATAAAGTACCAAGAAGGGAAAATCTATTACGTTTTACTGCCACAATTGATTAACAAAACTAAGCTCTGAAAGTGAAAATTCAATAAACGAATTCTGCTGCACCGATTGGATTAGTTTAAATTTCATTTAATATTGCATAATGTACCTTTTCTTATTACTGTTTCTTCTGTGCCGTGTTAGAAAATATAGTTTAATATTTTAGAACAAAAAATTCATGGTTTTTATTGAAATAATTGTTTCATTCACTGACAGTGCGATCAAATTGAGAAGAATATAGGAACATCTATTAGGGTGGCAATTATTTTGGCAATGTTTTTTTTTATTTATTCTGTGTGTCCCACTGAAAATATTCAATAAACCTCAATTTTGGCATACATCTAAGCACATGTATATTATAAATAAAGAATTTCCATCAAATTTTACACTTTCACCGACATTTTAAGTAAAAGACGGAAAACTACGTGTACTTTTAATGAAAAGTTGTAACTTCTCGACCTTAGCCGATTTAAAACAAATTTAACAACATTTTTGTTTGTACAAAGTACCTTAATAATATAGATTGATCACTTTTAGGAGGGGACAAAAAAGATATTTAAGCATTCCAAAAATAAGCGCCACCCTTATAACATTGTATTTTACTGTCGTCTGTGTGTGAGTCAAAGTGACATTTCGATACTTAAACATCCTTATGTAGGCACTATTCATCCATCAAACGCGTTTAGCTTCTAATGCCTCTATTCAACGTTGCATAAGTTTTATGAATTACATTTTTGCGTTTAGTGGAATTATAAGGAGTGAATAGTTCTATGCACTCGCTATGATGCGTTTATAAATTCGGCTGATAACCTTTACTAGACTTGGGCAGAGGACCCACTAAGTCCACACTTATCATCTCCCACGGAGAAGAAGTTCCTACTCTTTAAGTCATAAGACCGGCTGGCTTATCGTTGATTGGTTTCACTTGTTGGCATGTACTACACTTTCTAACATATCTATATAATATAATATTATTTTGATCCTACTCTAGCAAACGTCTTTCTCACTCCCTTATGTCCAGCTAATGAACCATCGTGACACTCTTTAAGAATTGCTAACCTATCTTTCTTGCCCACTACTAATTTCTGTTTGGACTACGAACGGAAGATTGAAGTCGGGACATGTCAATATGGGAGCCGTAATTAAACATTCTTTAGCTTTCCTAAAGCAGTCTTCACATTCTTGGGTTCAGACGAACTTTTCGCTTTTCTTAAGCAGATCTGTAAAGGGCCTAACTAATGTTGCGAAGTTTGGTACGAAGCGCCGATACCACGAAACAGCCCCTACAAAACTCCTAGCCTCTTTGACATTTTTGGGTGCAGGTATCTTAACCATGCTGTCCACTCTTTCCGGGTCAACATGTAACCCGTTCTGATCAACCACATAACCTAAAAATTTAAGAGAGGGTCTGCAAAAGTTGCATTTCTCTCGACCTACTTTCAAACCTGCCTCATGTAATCTCCTAAAAACTTCGTTGAGAATTTCGAGATGTTTCTCGAATGTATCTGTGACGATAATAATATCGTCCAGATAAACAAAAACGTATGGCTCCAACTCAGGCCCTAAAACACTATCTATAAATATCTACCACGTAGCAGCGGCGTTATGTAACCCGAAATGTATTCGCTTAAAGTGAAAAAGTACCCTACGGGGTACCGTAAAGGCAGTAAACTTGCGGGATTCCTCTGCCATTGGAATCTGCCAATACGCTGACTTAATGTCTAGCGACGTTAAAAATGTATCGTTCCTAAGCTTATCTTAAATGGCTGAAATGATCGAAAGTGGATAAGCATCCCTTTCTGTATCACTGCTAAGTTTCCTATAGTCGACACAAAACCTAAGGGTACCAATTATAAGTTTACATTTGTGACCGATTCTTTGTAATTTTAATTTTTGTTTGATGTTTTATTCGGGCTTTTTTGGTCAATTTGTTGTATTATGCAAATAAAAACAAATACATAAATTTTATCCCGACGTTTCGCTGGAGTTTGTCAGCATCTTCAGGGGCGTTTATTTATCTATACAAATAAGTGTGTATATAAAATTAACAATTTTTTCCATTAATTTTTTGATTCTACTGTTTTAAAACTTACATTATTTTTATTGCATTTTTAATTTAAAATTGAATCGTCCCAACATTTAACATTTCAAAAAAACATATATTTGATAAATTAATAATAAATAAATAAGTGACAATATAATTAAGACATTAAAGTTAACACTTCCAACACAAAACATAAATATCACAGAATAGCTATATTGTATACCGAGTTTGTACTATCAATGTCTTCTTTGAGATTCATGGAGTGTTCTCTTTTCAGCTGGATGCGCACAGATTAAGATAAAGATGAGAATGTTTCGTACGTTTCACCTTCCAAAACCCATTTGTTTACATTGTTGTATTTGTAATTTTTTCCCGCGTCGATGAATAGATGTGAATTGCAACAACAATTTAACCAGGTGTGTGAAGATCCTTACTGCCTGTGTGAGATTTTTATACACTCATTCTCTTTTTTTATCTGATAACTGTCAGTTCAAGCTTGTAGGCAAATCAAAATGGCTTCCGGGGATTTTCATCTTCATGTGGCTAATCTGTGCTCTCCAGTGTATATCTCGTTCTCGTTCGTCTGTCCTTGTCCAAAATCTTTACGTTTTCGATGTTAGGTGTGTGTGCAGTCTGCAAGATGTGTTGTGATAGTCCAGTTGATTCTCTTTTATTTTTTATGTCTGCTTTATGTTCTGTCATTCTCTTTGTCAATTCTTGTTAGGTCGTGCCTATGTACACTAGATTACAGGTTTCTCCTTCTTTTCCATTGCAACTGATCTCGTAGATCGACGTTGTGTGTTTGGTCTTTCGGAATCGGTCTTTTGGTGTTGGTAAACAATTTGCTAAGAGTCTCGTTGGATTTATGTGCGAATGTGACGTTATTTTGGTCTCTTATTATTATGTAAAGATTTTTACTGTCTGTTAGGTTTGGTATGAAAGGTACTCTAACATACGTTTTAGTGCTGCCGTCTGTTTTTAAAAGTGCGTTTTTGTTAGAGATGTTGTTTTTTTGTTGGTGTCTGTTTTTTATTAGATTGTCAATAATGTATCGTGGAAAATTGTTCATTTTTAGTATTGTGAATATTATTTGTAAGTTTTCTTCGTGGAATTGTTCATGACTTATGTCGAAAATTTTGTTAGTAAAGTTTTTTGCTGTGTTTATCTTTTGAGTCATCGGTTGTGTTGAATTAAAGTTTATTAATCGTCCTGATGATGTTGGTCTCGAATACCAGTTGAATATTGTTTTGTTATTTGTTCGAATAAGCAATGTGTATAAGTATGGTAATCTTTTGTTGACTTCTATTTCTACCGTGAACTGGATTGATTAAGTGCTTTTAAGATCCTAACTTGGTCTTTTTGTTGAATTACTGCCAATATGTCATATACATATTTTGCGATAAACTTGATTTCTATGTTCTCTTTTTTCAATTCTTCGAATACATAGTCAAGAAGGTCGTCCATAACAATGTCTGCAATTGTGGGTGAAAGGGGGTTCCCCATAGGCATGTCAAATGTTTGATGGTAGAATACATGGGGGGGGTCTACCTCACCCCGTTTAGGAGGTAGGGGCAATTTTAGAAAAAATGACTTAAAATTAAAAAATAGTTATTAAAAAACAACGGCAACACTTACAGTAATTTAATATACCGTTTTTGAAAGCTAGGAATCTAAACTTTAATCCTGCATTTAAATTAAATTATTTTAGCCGATAGTTTTTTAAAAAATTCGCAGGCAAACTCAAAATTTTGATAAAAAAATGGAAAAAAAAGTGTAGACCAATTTTTCTCAAAATTTTGAAATGATGCGCTACATAAGCTAATAAAAGTTAATGAAAATATTAATTCTGAATCGAACACAAAAAACCGAAACGATTTATGTCTTCCAGTTTTTGAGAAAATTGAAAATTACTAAAACTACTTTCATATGAGATTTTTGTTTTTTGGTATTTGCGTTGATTAGGTTCATCTTTGTAAGTTAAGTACAGTAATTCATTTAGCGTTACCGAGAATGCACCACGAGGAGTTAGAATTGCATTGCATTCCGCGTCCCAGTCGGTCAGTTTGTGAGTAAGTCAGGAGTTAGTTAAAAATAGTAAAGTGAATGTTCAATTATTAAAAATTAAAGAGGTATGTAAGTCTTGTCAATGAAGTCATCGTCCGTGCTGGTGTTACGTCGAGTTCATTGAGTTAGTCGTTGATGGTGAAAAGCCGAGGTTGTTTTGGCGGTAAAACACCCTCTGAGTGCTCACTGTGAACAGTGGGAGGGTCGAGGTCCTTTAGTTGCAAACCCATACTTTCTTCACCATCGATAAAACCTGGGTATACTTTTTTAACGGCTAGTAAAAATTCCATGATTTGGGAGCCCAATTCGTCTTTATATTTTTGTTCAAGGCAGTATTTTCTATAAAATAAAAGTGTCATATTGGTGAAGGTGGTGCGTTCTTTTCTGGCATAAATAGTTCTTTTTAGAAGCTTGTTTTCTTCGCCGCCAATGTTAACATCAACGTGAGACGCTATTTCACGACAATAGTTAAAGTAATCTATTATAGTAGATTTACTAAGCTCACTTTAGGTGCATCAAGCTAGCAGGACACCTTTCCCATATAAACGATCCAGAATTGTGGAAAAAAAAAATTTATCGCACTTTCGGATTCCGACAAAATTAATAGACAATTAGAAAAGATCGAACACATATTTCTTTTTAAAGTATTAAATTTAGAGATAAGACAAGCGAACGTTAGCATAAAAACAATACAAAGTATAATTCTTCACACTGCTATCAAAATGAGAGCAATACTTAATGACAACGAATACAATACATTCACCTTAAAACAAAACACATGTACAACTTTATTGCTACACAAATACAAACTACTCATTCACAAAAATTAGAGAAACTAAAGGACATGCAATTAAAAAATATTAAGAAAAGAAAATTAAGAAAATTCTTTTTTTATTTGAAACGCCCGCCTCGGCTTCTTATACTTGTATTTGTATTTGTATTTGTATTATTATAAAAATTACAAGATACAGCAAGATTCAATCTTTTATAGCATCAAAAATTCGTAACCAAGTCTTATAAATAACAATACTTAATAATAATAATTATATTAATAAGAAAAATAAATTATAACAAACATTTTATATAAAATAAATGGGTAAAGAGAAAAAAAATAAAAAATTGAGTACAATTTTAATTCAAAGTTGATAAAAGCTTAAATAATTTCTTCTTTAAAATGGCTGGAGAGGTAGTTCTTTGTATTTCAAATGGTAAGCCATTCCACAACCTAATAACAGTTACAAAAAAAGATCTTTCGGCAATGGTGTGCGTAACGCGCGGTAAAATTAATCGTAATCCTCTTTGGGAATGTGCAAATTGAAGCATTTCACCTAAATACGCAGGACTTCTGTTTTGAATTATGTTGTTAAGCAAAATAGCGTTACGGAACATTAAATATTTATCAAAATTAAGTCCTAACAGCGAAAAATGTAAATTAGATACACTTTCATGTCTTGGAATATTGAAGATGGAACGTAGACAATCATTAAACGCGACATGAAGCTTTCGTTTACACTCATAGTCAAGAGAAGGATATACATTGCAATTAAAAGTGAGAGATGGAATGATGAGACTCTTTACGAGATGTTTTCTTAAAACAGGATCCAGGATATTCGAAGAAGATCGTAGAGAACGCAGACTACAGTAAACGCGTCTTATAGAATCAGAGACAGCATCACAACAGGTAAGTTTTGTATTAATTTGGAAACCCAAATATTTTACTTTTGAGACATAATCAACAACTTGTGAATTTAAAACAATTTTGGGAAAATCTTCAAGAGTAATTTCACTTCTCGAACAAATCATACTAAGAGTTTTTGATGGGTTTAGTAGTAATTTATTTTCCAGTGACCACTTTCGTATATTCATAAGATCTTCGTTTACCCGGACAATGCAATCATCCATCAAGCCTAATTCTCTAAAAATTTAAAGCAAAACATCATCTGCATACATGTGAATGTGACAGCTATGAACAATATCTGGAAGATCGTTTATAAATAGCGATAAAAGGAGTGGTCCTAGAACTGACCCCTGGGGCACACCCTGATTAACAGTAAATGTACTTGAAATACCTTGATCCGTGGTTACTTTTTGAAGTCTATTACAGAGATAGTTGCGTAATAGTTTTAAAGCTGTTTTTGAAAAATTGAACTTTTTGCTTAATTTAGAAACCAAAATTTGATGGTCAACACAGTCAAAGGCTTTTTAAAAATCCAAAAGAACCATAGTACCCAAAAGATCTTTGTCGAGAGCAGCTCGAAAATCAGAGGTTACCTTAAGAACAGCAGACTCACAAATATGTTTGTTACGAAAACCAGACTGCCATTTAGATAACATGTTGTTGAATTGAATGAAGTCTAGAATTTGATTAAACATTAACCTTTCAAATATTTTACCAAAAAAAGGCAACAAGTTAATTGGTCTATAGTCAGAAGGTTCTGAGGAATTAGCTTTTTTAGGTATGGGTACAATAATTCTACTTTTCCAGGCTTCTGGGAATTGAGAACTTGAGATACAAGTGTTCAATATGTGCTTCAAAGGCTTAATAACAATTGGTAAAATCAAACGTATAAATTTCGGTGAGATATTATCTGTACCAGATGCACTTGATTTAACTGATTTTAGAGCAGTAACAACTTCAATATCGTCCACACAGTTAAAAGAAAATAATTCATTGTCATTTTCAGGAATAACTAATGTTAGATAAGAATCAAGCTGAGGCGGTGCAAAAAATGATTTCATTTCTTGCGGGTCCAATGGGCATTTTGAAAACGACTTAGATGAACAAACACCGACTTCTTTCAAATTTTTCCATAGATCCTTAGATCCCAAGGAAACAATAAGTTTATTCATAAAATATGTTTTTTTACATAAACGTATAATCCGTTGGGTTTCTTTTATATCTTTTGAAAAAGCGTTCTCTCTCTTTAATTTGCATTTCTATGTCTTGTCTGTACCAAGGGCATCCTTTTCTATTGTTTACCCGTTGTGTGACTAAAGGAACGTAAGCATTAAATAATTCTTCCAGTAGGTTGTTAAAAATTAAAACTTTACTGTTAACATCAATAGTGTAAAAGATATTACTCCAGTAGTCATTTCCAATACTATTTTGAATATCAGAATAGTTTAAGGAACGATAAGATCTATAACTAAAAGTATTCGAATAACATAAGTTTCTTACATTGAACTGGAATGAGCAAAAAATTAAATCATGAATAAATTCAGAAGTTAGTTTAATTTGATCGTTGCACAAAACTTTTGTATAAGAGGTTGTCAGAAACATATCTATAAGCGATGGATTATTAATAGATTGAAAACATGTTGGCCAACTTGAATTAACTACAGATAAACTTAATTTTTCGCAGAAATATTTAAAGAGACGGGTGGTTCTATTATTTACCAATAAATTAACATTAAAGTCACCAGCAATGAGCACATCTGAGTACCTAGAATTCAAACGAAAAAGTGTCTCTTCAATTTCATTTCAGTTTTCATCTTTAAACAAATAAGGTGGGCAGTACACCACCACTAAAAGGCATTTCTCAAAACCATTATTTATCTCTACACATAAAAACTCTAACAATTTAGTTGAACTATAAGTGACTCGTAGGTATATGATCTCTAACATAAATGCACACTCCTCCCCCTCGACTGCAGCGATCATTTCTAAAAATTTTAAACCCATTAAAACAAACTTGTTGAGATGTAATACCTTCACTCAACCATGATTCAGATATCATAATTATATCTAGTTTAGAATTATTAAGCATTTGAAGAAGAACGGTGTACTTAGAACGAATGCTTCCCACATTGAGGTGACATACGTTTAGACCATTGGAAGCGTTACACAGAACATTGCACACAGATCTTACATTATCTGGACAAGTATTGTATGTTAATTAAAACAACCCGACAAACTATCTGAAGAAACTATTTAAACCAAATAAAATTTCAAAATTAAAATGTGAAAATTGAAGAATACAAAATATTTATAAAATTTAAAAGAACTAATTTTCAAGTTTAAGCTGCTATCTGCTTAGCAATAAATCCAAAAAATTCATGTATAAATGATATTTAAGATTTTTGACTATAAAATAAAATACGAAATAATTTACTTTACATACTTGGTACGAAATAAAAATTAATCAACAACAAATTGTGAGACATCATTATCAATAATGAATCCAGCAACTCTACCACCATCAGCAACACCATCAACAACTCCAGCAGCAGCAGCACCACCAACATCAGAAACAACATCTATAGCAACATCACCATTACCAGCAACAGAAGTAGAAACATTTTTTACATTGTGTGCTCTCCCCATATTATAACCATTAGAATGCACAGGGAAGGTTGACTGTAATTGTGCTATACTTGTTACACATATCGGCTTCTTATCAGCATCTTCTCTGACAAAAACTCTTCCATACCTTGTATAAACAGGGTGCACTTGCTTTCTCTTTCGCATATCATTAGCTTTCCGAAAGACAGCATGATTAAGTTTTGTGAGACACTCATATACCCTCACGAATGAGTTTTTGTTTACAAAGCCAAGATCATGAAGTGTAACTAGTCGAGACGTCGATTTGTAAAATTCACTAACTTTCCTTAGAACATAGTTCTTATCATTTTCGTGCGGCAATCTCACAATGATCGCGCTGTGTGATAAATTATTTTTCGGTTTGGTTCGTAGAATGTAGTGCGGTCGAAGTAAATCAATGTTAATAGTTAAACAGAATTTATTGAAAATCTCGTCAAGGTTTTCATTAACGCTGAATGGTATTCCATGGAGAACAAAGTCTCCCGCAATTGCTTTCCTAGCAAAAGCGTCAATCTGTGTTGTCATTGATTCAGTGTTGTTGTGTTCCATTTCCATTATTTGTGCTAATTTAGTTTCACAATCCAAAACAAAGTTGTTACTTATTTTACATTTGTCGTTGAAATCCTTTTCAAGTGATTTTATTCGTGAATTAAAACTTGCTTCCATTTCATTAATACGTGTATTAAAAGTTTTTGTAATTTCGCTTAATTCTTTTCTTAGCGTTGATAAAATCGTGTCAGTAAGTGTTATTGTTAGTTTATTTAAACGAGTTTCAATTTTTTCCCATATGTTTGACGAAGAAGGAGCCGATAAAGGAGAGCTCAGAGGAGAGCCGCCAGATCCAACAACCAGGTTAGAACGTAAATTTCCTTTTTCATTTTTTACGTTATTGTTGGACATTTTAACTATAATTGATTTTCTTTTTCGATTGTATTTTAATTAAAAAGAATAAAGAATTCACTTAATTGTATGCACACTTTGAAGCAATTATTTTATATTAACGAATAAAACAGTTTAAGATTAAGAAACTTTAATTTTACTATGAATCTAAAGAATTTATTGCGGAGCCAATTTAAAGGCTTGACATTTGTTGTCTGTAGTCGATCGTGTTTTTTGGATATAGGATTTATATTTAACGAAAACTGGTTTGTTAATAAAACAAACATTATCTTCCCCTCTGAAGTCAAATGGTTGCTGTCTTTGGGCAAAAAATTCGCTCTTCCAATAAACAAGAGAAATTTATCATCGATACACATTATAGCAGATGTTGAGCAGGCCATACAAACGTTAAAAGATGAAAATGAAAAAGACATTGTCAGATTCAAAATAGCTACCAGAGCTTCTGAGCACAAACGTCGTATTAAAAATTTAACAAAAGAAAAATGTATGCTTAAAATATACAAAAAAAACACAAACATTCCTGAAACAACACAAAAATGAAATAGTAGTAACTAATGCAGATAAAGGTAGTGAAACAGTTGTAATGTATAGAGACGACTACAAACACAAAATGACGGAATTACTAGGAGATAAAAACACATACAAAACAATCAGAACAGATCCAACACATGAGTTACAAACAAATAACAACGACTTAGTGTTATAACATCAAAAATTCTTTTAAGTTGAAAGAAAAATTGGGAGTTGTTGTTCTTGAAGAAGGCCACATTTTTGTTTCTTTTGACGTGGTCTCGCTTTTTACTAACATACCAACTTATCTGTGCTAACGTTCTGTAACTCTTGCATGGTTAAAAGTGGTCGAGAAACGATGAAAAATGGAACAAAACTCATACAATTTGTTTCAATTTTCATCGTTTCTCGACTGATTTTCTCGATGCGAGAGTTACAGAACGTAGGCACTGGCAATCAAAATTATAATGAAAAAATGGGACCAATTACAACCCCAAACCAATATAACAAAGCGGCAATGATAGAGTTTTGTTTAAAAGACAACAATTATTTTGAATTTGACAATGCATTCTACCATCAAACATTTGGCATGCCTATGGGGAACCCCCTTTCACCCACAATTGCAGACATTGTTCTGGACGACCTACTTGACTACATATGTATTCGAAGAATTGAAAAAAGAGAACATAGAAATCAAGTTTATCGCAAAATATGTACATGACATATTGGCAGTAATTCAACAAAAAGACCAAGTTATGATCTTAAAAGCTGTAGGGTCGTCATAAATGCCATCGAATTTTTATATTCAAATCAAAAAGAAGAAGAAAAAAAAAAGAAACACTGTATCGGAAATTTCTTTCTGAGATAGAGAAATTAAAAATCGAGCTGCTTGGTTTTTGTTTGTTTTTTCGTGATGAGAATTTTTCGAGAAGAGAAAAAAAAGGAGAGGTATGAAAGTTTTCGTTCGAGTGACGAGTGGTAGAAAAAAAAAATTAAAAAAAGAAGAATATAAAAAGTTCGATACAGAATATTTAAAGAAGCTAAGATTCGTAAAGAAAATCATTTTTTGTGAAATTAAAACATAATTCGGGTGGAGTGTGGTTTTTAATCTCAAATTTCTTCATCAGGGGATCTCAAAAGAAATTTCCTAAAAGGAAAATAATAGAAACCTACCAACGCCAACGTCCCAAACGAATTACCTATGTACATACACAGAACATAATGTTTGCTTTGGTTTTGCGTAGTCCCTAGAATAAGAATACCTACCAATAGTTCCAATAAAATTTAAAAAAAAAAAAATGAACGTAAAAATAATAAAATATAATTACCCCTACCTACTGCTAAAACAAACGATAGTAGCTACATATCAATAGATACTTAACCTATATAAAAAGGAATCAAAACAAAACGAAAAGTGTCCATATACTTATACCTAATCCATGAGTGGCAAATAATGCATTTGTGTTTGTAAAACGAAATTGGTGTAAAGCAAAAAGAATTAAAAAGATACAAAACCAGTATATAAAGAAAAAGAGAGGATAAGTTAACATCTCCAGAAAAATAAAAAAAAAATTGATAGTTATCTACAATTTGTTGTGTTCCCGAATCCCTGATGTTCCTGTATTACCGTGTTCCTGTTTTAAATTGTTAATGTATTATTATCTATAGTTTTAATATCTGTTTTATTTTTCCCTTTCATTATCTAGTGTTAATCCAAATTGATATAAATGAGTATTTCTGCCTTGTTTATTAGTGTATGTTAAGTGAGTTGTAATTGGAATTCATCGTCTGGAAATTGGCTTAAGTTTGTTTGTATGTGTGAATGTGTATTGCTTTAATTTGACAGGTCAAACTATACGCTGGAATCCTGTGCCTACGTTCTGTAACTCTCGCATCGATAAAATCAGTCCAGAACAATGAAAATTGAAACAAATCGTATGAGTTTTGTTCCATCTTCCATCGTTTCTCGACCAATTTTAACCATGCGAGAGTTACAGAATGTGGGCACTGAAACCTGTGCGCACAAGTAAACGGATACAGGTATGTGTCATCATTTTTTTTTTCTTTTCGAGTCGTTCGTTATTTTTTTTTTTCGTTCTTTCCCATATTTCGGAAACTTGAGCTTATTCAACTTTGGCCTTGAACTTCAAAATATAATTTGCACACAATAAATTTTCGTATTGAGTATTAAAATTAATATTTCTTTTAACTATCATATCATATAATATTTATTATAATTTTACTAATTACACATTAAATATAGTTATTTAACTATCAATATTATAATTAGTAAATAAATAAAAGTAATTAATTTAACATTTATACCTACAATGAACAAGCATGAGTTCTGAAATTTTTAATGACAAAAAAATGTTTTAAAAACATGAAGGTTTTCAAAAGGGGTGACCGGTGACAAATAGGACATGAGAGTCCTTGACGGATGAGCTTCCGCAGGTGAGGCTTCGGCCTGTATAAAGGGGCTGCCGTATTTTTCTGAGCGCGCGGCAGCCAAGGTGTCTTCTCAGCAATGAGTTAGACAAAGGGGAGGGATGCTCAAGGGTACCAATAACACCAACGGTACCCGTGCATTGGAAGGAAGAGAAGGTAATTCAGATAAGAATTCTTCGTTCGTTTCCAAACATCCTTTAAATGATTTCGTTTAACGTAGCTTAATTTTACTTGCCAGTTTTGTCATTTTTGTCCGTTTGTTTTTTAATTTTTAACCGTCCTAGTTTATTTTACTTTTGGCTTTTTTCTTTCTTGTTTTAGTGTAATTTTTAGTCCAGGCATGATATAAGTACGGTAGTCCAGATAGACAGGCCAAAAGAACCCACCCCACATCCGACGAGCTAAGCAATATGCAAGCATGCCTGACCTGGTCGTCGTCTTCTGGACGCTCTTTCATCCGTTTTGCAGAACCTGCATCTGCAGGGTGAAAGGGTTGGTAACACTAGTTGTTATCTATAAAGTTACAGGTGGCGCCCAACGTGGGGCAATTTTGTTTATAAAGAATCGAGCTCTGAACAGAGCAAACCTTTTAACTGATTGCTCAAACCTTCTATAATTTTTTTTATTTGTTTCGCGTTTGTTTGTTTTAAATTTAATTTTTAACTTTTTGTCTATATGTTTGGAGGTAAACCAACAATTTTTTTTTAATCTTCTTTCAATCCTTTTTGATTTGGATATTCTGTCCATCAATGAATATTTTATTTTTCTGTTGTTTGTTGCTGAATTTTTGATTTTCTGAGGTTTGTTTGAAGAAGAGAATCTCAAGTGTCTTTGGTTGGAAGCCCATCCGACCAAATTGCTCTTGACTTTCTCGATATCGGTTTAGTATTTTGCAAGCTCTTGTGCCACTGTCCGGAAGGGGGAAACTCGTGATACCTCTTTGTCTTGAGACAACCTTGCAATTTTCTAAACCAATTCTGTTCATGGTTTGATATGCTTGTGGTGGAAGCTTAGGATTTGCTGTCCGGGATACGGAAATGCAGTACCTATCCATCTGTTGCTGCATATCATTTTGAAAACACCATAAGTTGTGTCGGGTCAAGAACGGAATATGCTGATGATCTGAAACTTCTTTCAATGCACAAGTGGATCTCATTTTTTGTCGGGGAGTCTCATTCTTAAAGCCATTGTTCACTCCAATACTTAGTCTCAAGTTTATTACCTTTTTTTTTTTGATACATTGAAAATGTCTCATTTACCTAGTGGGAGCAAGGAAACAAGATTTCTTTATGAAGGGCAGCTGAGGATAGAATGGACGGGGATCGTTTTTCTTCTAACCATTCTTTTAACCGCACTCATTGCACCAACCCATTTTCTTTGTTTAGGGAAGTTTTACCATTCCCGAATCTAAATCCAAACAAAACCCCAAGTATTTTGGAACAGAATCCTACAAATATAAGGCGCACTTCAACACCAGTTGAACGTCGGTCGTAGCGTTGATCAAGCAAGTGAAATATTAGATTTAAATAATCATATTAAGGAAGTTGTTGCGTCAGAATTAGTAGCTCAAAATGAAAGAATTTTGAATAGCTTAGATTTGAAATTATAAGATGAATGAAAAACATTGAACTTTTCAAACACTGCAATTCCTCCAATTTCAAACAATATTCCGCACAATCCAATCAATATACCAAACGTACAATTCAATGACGGTCAATCAAATGCAAGTTTTGCTAATTACGACCTTTTTGAGGACAGGCGTCTTAACAATGACAATTTTAGTGCCGCACACCAAAGTCATGTCGGCAACAATTTGCAAAATCCGAATCATAGGTTAGGTTAGGTTAGGAGGGGTGAAAATACGGCGAGCCGCATCATCGTACTCGGATCTCAATGGATCCATTGTGGTCCCCAGGAAATAGTTGAGGTGAAGGAAGAGGAATGGTGGGAAGGAGTTAGAGGAGTTTAGGTGTGGGTATGAATGGCCTCCTTGAACCATCCAGAACATTGAATAAATTTCAGGATGTTTCTTAGTGGCAAAAACGATATGTCGCTCAGTTCATCAAAGAAGTAATCTCGGGCCATTTTTCTAGTTCTCACTAAGCTGGGGCATTCACAAAGGAAGTGATAGGAGCCCTCCTCCACCTCTTCATCTTGACACCCTCTGCACAAGTCGGATGAGCTGATGCCCATTCTGCGCATGTGGGTTCCCATTGAGTTGTGACCCGTTAGGATTCCAACCAAAAGGGATAGTTGAGGTCTGCTTAGTTTGAGAAGAAAGTCTGTTTTTTTCTTTGAGATGTCTGGCCATAGATTCCTCGAGACCCGACAAGTATCAAGAGCTGACCATCTATCGTTTGCCGCTTCGAGGAAACATTTGCGAATTCTGCCTTTTTCTTGTTCTAGTGGCATAGAAACGGAAGAATCGGTTTGGCTTGGATCAAGAGATGATCCTATTTTGGCCAGTTTATCCGCCATTTCGTTTCCATATATGTCACGATGTCCTGGGACCCATCGAAGGGTAACTGTATTTGATGCATTGAGTAGTTTTAACTCATTTCGGCAACATTTTACCAGTTTAGACTTTGTGACAATTGAAGCAATTGATTTAATTGCCGCCTGACTATCAATGAAGATGTCGATGTTTCTATTTACAAGTTCAAAAGTGGTAAGACTTTTTGCCGCCTCGTAAATTGCAAGCACTTCTGCTTGGAAGACACTGCAAAAATCTGGAAGTTTTAAGAAGATGCCTGACCCTACCCCATCAACCATCTTGGAACCATCTGTAAAAACCGAAACATGATCAGTGTTTATGACCCGGTTGGCCGCCCAGAGATCCCTTGAGGGGATATCTGTGAGAGCCACTGGGTTGAAATCAAAGTGCGGAGCAGTATAGTCTGTTTGAATGTCTTTGTCCGTGAAAGTCATTATGGTTTTGTGCCCATAGTTTCCTCTTACCCAATTGTTGCATTGGTTAAGTCTTAAAGCACTATTGGCCGCCACTTCCTTTGTAAATAAGTCAAGTGGGGCTAGTGAAAGAAATGTTTCTAGGGCTGCGGTTGGAGTAGTTTTCATGGCACTAGTAGTGCCAATATTTCATTTCATTTCATTTATTACGTATTTATATAAACTAACACAGTAAGATAAATCAATACATGCCATTCTTTGAATTTTTGTCATAATTTTTAGATTGGTTGCCTTTTCTAGGGCTGGCCACCAAACCAAACATGCGTATGTCAAAATTGGCCTTATTATGGCTGGGACCCCATCTTTTTCCAAAAATTCGACTACAAGTGTAGAAAGCTATTGAAGCTTTCCTTTCACGTTCTTTAATGTTTTCTTTCCAGTGAAGCTTACGGTCTATTACCAAACCCAGATACTTTGCCGTACCAGTGATCTGGAGCGGAGTCCCATTTATTGTGGGAGGATCTATATTCGGAATATTATGTTTTCTTGTGAACAAAACCAGTTCCGTCTTAAGTGGATTAACATTTAGTCCGCAAATACTGGCCCAGTTACTGAGCTTGTCAAGAGATGTTTGTAAAAGCTCACACAGTGTAGGTATAAATTTACCTGATGCCATTATCACGATGTCGTCAGCATAAGCAACGACCTTGACGCCACTTAGACTGAGTTTAGCTAGAATCTCATCAACGACCAAAAGCCACAGCAGAAGAGATAAAACCCCTCCTTGGGGAGTACCTCTGCATGTCCTAACTTTCAGCTTGCTTTGACCCATTTCTGCACTTACGAGTCTTGTTTGGAGCATAGAGTCTATCTAATTCGAAAGAATCGGATCAATGCCGAAAGAGTCCAGGGCTCGTCGAATTGCGCAACTTTCGACGTTATTGAACGCCCCTTCTATATCCAGGAATGCTCCCAAAGTAAATTCTTTGAATTGGATTGATTGCTCAACCGTGCCGACCACTTCATGAAGTGCCGTTTCAACGGATTTGCCCTTCATATACGCATGTTGGGCCCGTGAGAGGACACTTACATCAAGTTTTAGGCGAAGGTGCGTATCTATTAGTCTTTCTAAAGTCTTGAGAAGAAAGGAGGAAAGGCTTATAGGCCTGAAGTCTTTCGCTTCAGTATGAGTGGGCTTGCCTGCTTTCTGAATGAAGATAACATTGACTTCTCTCCAACTAGATGGAATGTAGGTAATGTTTAGACATTGCCTAAAAATGTCAACTAGAATTGGAACAATTATGTCTTTCGAACTTTGGAGCATAATCGGAATTATGCCATCAGGTCCTGCAGACTTGTATGCTGAGAAAGAGTCAATGGCCCAAGCCACCTTCCTGCTATCTACGATTTGGATGCCAATATTATTTGTTGGATCAGTGATGGGCGCTCTGTCTACAGGAGATGAGTCAGTGACACATCCTGGGAAATGAGTGCTCATAAGTAGTTCTAAAGTTTCTGAGCAGGTGTTTGTCCAGGTTTTGTCGGGTCTTTTCAAAAAGCCCGGAGGGGTGTTGACCTTTGACATTACTTTCCTGAGCCTAGCTGCATCATTTGTAGACTCAATGTCTGTACAGAATTTCCGCCAGGCTGCTCTTTTCGCATAGGTAGTTCGGTTTTTATACAAGTTTTTACTAATCTTGTAAAGATCCCAGTCGGCAGGTTCGTTACTGTATTTTGCTCTATTGAAAAGCCTCCTTGAGTATTTCCTGAGAATAGATAGCTTTTTGGACCACCAAACGGGGTTGAGCATACCTTTTCCTTTGGAAATGGGGCATGAGCTTTCATAAGCATCATTTATAGAGGTTGTTAGTTTATTGACCTGTTTTTCTATATCTGCGCAGTTTAATAAAACTTGATTATCATATTGACCTAAAGATGAGGCCAATCTTGTATTGAAGGCTTCCCAGTTTGTTTTCCTGGGGTTTCTATAGGGTTTTGGATTTTCAACTTCATGCTCTATTTGGAATGTAATCATTCTATGGTCTGAGAATGTTACATTGCTTGCGACTTTCCAGTTACTGATTATTATCGAATCAGAGTTCGTGGAAAGTGTGACGTCGAGCACTTCTCTTCTGTTCTTGGTAATGAAGGTGGGTTCATTACCTATATTTAGGATCAACATGTTATTTTTAATAATAAATTCAAATAGTGACTCACCTCTAGAATTTGTATCAGTGCTCCCCGACTGTAGATGATGGGCATTTGCATCGCAGCCTGTCAGGAGGTCCCACCCGTTCTTACCTGCTGCTGCCACCAGATCTTCAACTGCCGCTGATGGCGGAAGGCCCGGTTCGGAAGCTAGGATTAGGGGCGGAGCCCCTTTTCTTTCCCACTTCACAGCTGTTATATCTCTGCTACAATGGGGAGAAAGGAGGAAAAGATTTATGTGTTTCTTCGCCACTATACATGTCCTATAAATACCTTCTGTAGGCCCTTTGTTGAAATACAAGATATGATCTTTGGACCTGAGTCCGCAGATGATGCCGCTGTTGATCCATGGCTCCTGTATAAGGGCGATGTCAAAGTTCTCTTTTGACATAAAAGAGGTTAAGGTGGCTGAGGCCAACTTACTGTGCTGGAGGTTTAATTGTAGCACTTTCATCATTTTTGTTTTTAATTTGTAAGTTGGCTACCGTAAACGGTCGCACCTTAACCTCATTTATGCCTATGCAGAGTTTATATCCCCTTGATGGAAGTAGAGCCATAGTTTCATGGTTTAACATGATGATGGCTTCCTGGCCTGATTTAGTAGGCTCTTCCATCTCCATAACTTGCCAGTCTGCATTCGGAAAGTCAGGGTTGAGCCTTCGAAGGAAGTTCTCGAGCCTTTCTTTCGTCATGCGCGGGCCCGGAATGTTAATGCGGACTTTTGGTCTGGTGGGGAGATCTTTCTTAAGGGAAACTTTCAGCGTTACCCCTGCTAGAAGTTCTTCCATTTCATTAATTTTTGTTTTTAGCCAGTTAAGGGTATATTCATCACGGCATGTGAGAATTTTGAAACCCTTAAACGTCGACAAAGGCCCGAATCTTGGCAAGGTATTGGTGGAGGAGAGCACTTCGTCGTTCACACGATCAAGCAGCTTTTCCTCCACTTGAGCCCACTGCTCTTCACTTAGCCTTCTATCGGAGCTCCCTTCATTGATAACGGCCACTTCTAAGCTCTCTTTTATCAAATCAGCCAACGTACCAACGCTGCCTGACGTTTTCGGTTTTTTGTTGGCTGTGTTCGGAGGGGGAGTCGAGTCGTTGTGCCTATTCCTCTTTCTTTGACTACTTGGATCAGCATTTACGACCCTTAAGTCTTTTGGACCGCTGAATCTCAGTCTTTCTGAGATCGGCCTCACTTGTGGGTTGCTGCTTTTCGTCGTTTTGGAAGAGGAGGCACACTGGTTTTTGTTCTCTTCTTTTTTGTGGTCAACTTTAGGATTGGGATCGGGCGGGGGTTTGCCCTTGGTCTCAAGCTTGGCAAGAACCTTTTGGGCCCAACTCAACCGTTTCCAATCACGCGGACACAACTTCTTTTGACCAGTCTGGCCATACCTCCGTACGTCTCTTTTCGCATTCTCGATCCTTTTGAATTCTGGGTCATGATTCCCTTCCTTGTTCTGCTTATTTGGATCCACCAGTTTCTCCTTGATCGGGTTCGGCCCATGCGGGCATCGATCTACGGAGTTGGTATGCAGCAGAGTGCTAGAGCACCCTGCGCGATCCGCGCAGACTTTGGTCGGTTCACTTTTTCCCGATTCTTTGGGAGTCGAGGTAACCTTGGCATCTGACAATGTCAGTATGCTGGCCAAGGATTCTTCTCTGTCGATCCTCTGTCCTCTAGCAGGGTTTTCGGCCACCGTGACATTTGCGTCCGAGCCGTCAGGACTGGCGAAGGATTGATTGTCATCTTCGAGAAGAAGGTTCTCCTCATCCGACGTCATCGCTCCCTCGACAGTTCCCACAGTACCGTCCTCAGAGTCAAGAAAGTCCATAAAGTTCTCAGAGAGAACCTCATCGACCTCTCTGGCACCACCACTAGAGACAGGAGTGCTGTCTTCAGCTTTTGAAATATGGGATTTTGTCACTGGCGACCGTGACTTCTACCGACTTTTGAGCGTATATCCCCACTCGATTTTCTTCCTTTAGCTTACTTTTATCCATATTTTTTTTTTTTTTGTTTTAGATGACATCTCTGTTTTGGTTTTCTTAGTTATTTGACACTGCAGCTGGATTGCTGAAGCGTCGAACGTAAGCCTCCCCACCACGTCAAGGTGAAACCTCGGGGAGGAAAATCCGAATCATCCGAGTAGGTATCCCAAAACTCACCATTTTCACAAGTGGGGACTAAAGTATGATAACAAAAATATGTCTATCGATGACTTTTTATTCTGACTTGCGCATCTCCGAGAATCCTATGTTGTTGAATGGGAGGAGATTAATAACAACTTCCATCATTTCATTGATGGGGACGTTAGTAGGTGGTTTTGGGTGCACGTCCAAACACATCGAAGACAAAACTGGAATGACTTCAAAATTGCTCTTACGGAACATTTCGGGAGTCTCGAGACTGATGACGAACTAGGTAGGAAATCAGATGACAGAAAATAATCTTTAAATGAATCCTTTGACAACTTCTACTCGGACATCCTTGAGTTAAATGCAAAATTGCGAACGCCCAGAGGGTCAGACCGACTTATCTTTCTGTTGCGACAGAATGTTAGATCAGACATAGGAAGCAAACTTTTGACATTCAAAACAGCAAGTTTGCCTGAAATGGTGTACACTTGTCGAAATATCGAAAAGTATAAACAAGAACACTATAGATCTAGACATTACCCTCAACAACACCACCAACAACATGTTAATAGGAAAGTCAATGAACTTGACTTTAACTACGATGACGAAGCCTAGATCTCTCAGTCTATAGAAACCGTCAACATTTCAAAGTCTCCTGAAGAAAAAAATTTTCAGGAATGTTGGAACTGTAAGAGTTCAGGACATTTCTTTCGAGAATGTCTTAGTTCTAAACGATCACCCTTTTGCTACAACTGTGGACGTCCGGATACCATCTCTTCTCGTTGTTCCTGTTCGGAAAACCGTATGAGGAGCGATGTGAATCCCGGAGAAAATTGCTCTCAAACAAAGAGACCGGGCAACCCATTCAGGAGACAACCGTTACCAACGAACCCACTATAAACTTACCAGACATAAGACCTGACCAACAACTACAAATACTTACAAGACAGACCAAGGACATCGACCTTTATGTACCTTTTAATGACCAACCTGAACGACCAACTCTACATGAACGACTCAGGAATTATGAGCAGGTACGAGCTCGTATTTTCAATAGCCAGCCAAGCATTCAGCCTTGCATTAGCGATAAGATCTTAAAACTTCGCCAACGCTTTGCTGTGAAGAAAGCCTTACATGCAGCGATTTCTTCAACAACATTACTGATGAGTGACGACCATACCCCTATGCAAATTTCAAGATATGCAACAAGGAAATTTTTGGTCTCTTGGATTCAGGAGAATCCATCAGTTGCTTAGGTCTAGGAGCATTGGAATTTCTTCGGGAAAACCAAATTCCGTGCAAAAAGTTTTCGTCACTTGTCAGTACTGCTAGTGGACAGAAACAGGCAATTATCGGCTATGTAAGTCTGAACATGAGATATAATGACATTGAAAAAGGGATGTGCTTGTTCATAATACCAACTTTGGAACAAAAACTTTACCTTGGGGTTGATTTTTGGAAACTGTTCAACATTGCTCCACATATTATTTCCGAGTTAAATCCTCAGGCTACCCAAGTGCAAGAAACAAACCCGAATGGTCATCAATTGACATTGGGGCAATTAGTGGCGCTGGAGGAAGCGAAAACATTGTTTCCCTCTTTTGCGGTACATGGTCTAGGACGGACAAAAATTTAAACGCATCATATAGACACCGCTGATGCTATACCTATTAAACAAAGACACTATCCTGTTTCTCCAGCGGTTCAAAAGCTTCTGTGAGGAGGTGGATCGCATGTTTCAGTTGGGCGTGATTGAAGAAAGCAACAGTGCTTGGAGCTCTCCTGTTGTTCTAGTTAAGAAGTCAAATGGCAAACACCTACTCTGTCTAGACTTCAGGGAGGTCAATTCCGTTACAAAGAAATATGCTGGTCCAGTTCCAAATATAGAAGGGTTGCTAAGTCGTATTTCCAATTCGCATTTCTTCTCGAGTGTGGATTTGAAAGACGCCTTTTGGCAGATACCGTTAGATGAAACATCAAAGGCAAAGACTGAGTTTAGTATTCCAGGATAACCATTGCTTCAATTTACCGCTATGCCATTTGGTTTATGCAACGCTTCACAGCGTATGTGTAAACTAATTGACAAGGTAATACTGCATGAGTACAGAGAGAATGTTTTTCCTTATGTTGATGATTTGCTAATTGCTACGCCATCATTTGAGAAGCATATGCGGATGTTGAAGATAGTCGCTGCTTGATTGAAGGAGACGGGACTCACTATTAATTTAGAAAAGTCCAAGTTCTGCTTCAAGGAGTTGGATTATCTTGGCTATGTTGTGGGTAAGGGATGCCTGAAGACCAACCCGGATAAGGTGTCTAACATCATGGAATTCCCAGTTCCCTAGAATTCTCGCCAGGTAAGAAGATTTCTTGGACTTTCTGGTTGATACCGAAGATTTATGCAGAACTACTCAGGACTTGCAGCATCAATAACGAACACACTCAAAAAGGGACAGATGCAGAAGATGCAGTAGATGCATTTAACCAACTCAAGGGGGCACTCGGCATATCCCCACTTCTCGTAACCCCGAACTATACTAAACCATTAATTATCCTTTGTGACGCATCTAACAACGGCGGCGTTGGCTGTGTGCTGTGTCAGGATGACGATGAGGGTGTGGAACGTCCTATCTATTTCTATTCCCATAAGCTCACAAAATCCCAGCGAAATTTTTCTGTTACTGAACAGGAGTGTTTGGCTGCGGTTTTGGGAGTTAAAAAGTTCTGACCTTATGTGGGAGGGCATCCTTTTAAGATCATTACCGACCATGCCAGTTTGAAGTCGTTGATGAACTAAAAGGATTTACATGGTAGGTTGGCTGGATGGAGTCTAAAGCTTCAAGGATTCGATTTTGAAATTGAACATCGCAAAGGTTCTTAGCACGTTGTTCCTGACGCGTTATCGCGAGTATACGCTGTTGATGCCATTGATGATGTTCTTTTATCAAAGAATCCCCATGATGTCCTTCACATTGACTTTGATGATTTGAGTTTCAAATCAGAGGAATATATGAAGTTAATTCGGACAGTCAGAGATAATGAAGACCAGCTTCCTGATCTTCAAGTCTCTGATGGGTTTTTTGTACAAAAAGGCCAAACACTATACAGTTAATTCAGTTAAAGATGACATTGTGTGGAAGCTTTGGGTTCCATCGGCGTTTAATACATCCATGATTCTTCACGCACACCAACCAACTAAAGCTTCGCATGGCGGTATTGCTAAGATCCTGTATCGTCTTCGCGATAGATTTTACTGGGCTAATATGGCGGCTGAAGTAAGATCTTTGATTGCGAGTTGCGATGTATGCAAGGTCTCAAAGGCTCCTAACACCATATTAAGGCCGAGAATGGGAAAGGCGTTTGAAGTGGAAAGGCCGTACCAGCATATCTTCATCGACTTCTTGGGACCGTATCCCAGATCGATCAAAGGCAACACGCATATTCTTGTTTGTTTAGACCAATTAACAAAATTCGTACATATTCATCCTCTTCGACAAGCAACCACTGAAAATGCGATAAGATTTCTGGATGAGCAGATCTTTTCAGTATTTGGAGTTCCAGAGTCGTTGTTATCTGACAACGGAAAACAATTTGTCAGCAAAGAGTTTTCCAAATTCTTGCTCTCGTATGGAGTGACACATGTCAAAACTGCAGTTTATTCGCCACAGGCGAATGCCAGCGAAAGGGTAAATCGTTCAATCTTAAGTGCTATTCGTTCATACCTGGAGAAAGACCAGAGACACTGGGACAAACACTTATCCTCGATAAGTAGTGCCCTAAGAACGACGATTCAATCTGCCATAAACATGTCTCCATACGAGGCACTCTAAAATTGAACACGGCTCAGACTACAAATTACTGAGAAGACTGAAAGCCATGAATAATCCACAATTTCAGTTACTGCCAAAGTCGTCAAAGATGAATATGATACACAATCATCTTAAAGATTCGCTTGAACAAGCACATAAAGTCTATGAAAAGACGTATAACACTCGAAGTAAAGATGTGCACTTTAAGGTTGGTGATGTGGTGTTCAAACGAATTTTTGTGCAGAGTGATGCGTTTAAGCGCCTGAATGCTAAGCTATGTCCAAAGTTCATCAAGGCAAAAGTTAAGACTATTCTTGGTAATAGTCTTTACGAACTTGAAGACATGAACGGTAAAGTTATTGGTGTATTTCATGCAAAGGACATTCGGACCTAGAACTTATACATACTTTAAACAACATACTTGACCTCATGCTTTAACCTCAGAACTCCTATTCCATTTCATTCTTTTGACGCTGGCGTCCTTCAGAATGAAATGTTTTGTAGGGTCGTCATAAATGCCATCGAATTTTTATATTCAAATCAAAAAGAAGAAAAAAAAAGAAAATGTATGAAAGTTTTCGTTCGAGTGACGAGTGGTAGAAAAAAAAATTAAAAAAAGAAGAATATAAAAAGTTCGATACAGAATATTTAAAGAAGCTAAGATTCGTAAAAAAAATCATTTTTTTGTGAAATCAAAACATAATTCGGGTGGAGTGTGGTTTTTAATCTCAAATTTCTTCATCAGGGGATCTCAAAAGAAATTTCCAAAAAGGAAAATAATAGAAACCTACCAACGCCAACGTCCCAAAAAAATTACCTATGTACATACATAGAAAATAATGTTTGGTTTGGTTTTGCGTAGTCCCTAGAATACCTACCAATAGTTCCAATAAATTTTTTAAAACAAAAATGAACGTAAAAATAATAAAATATAATTATCCCTACCTACTGCTAAAACAAACGAAAGTAGCTACATATCAATAGATACTTAACCTATATAAAAAGGAATCAAAACAAAACGAAAAGTGTCCATATACTTATACCTAATCCATGAGTGGCAAATCATGCATTTGTGTTTGTAAAACGAAATTGGTGTAAAGCAAAAAGAATTAAAAAGATACAAAAACAGTATATAAAGAAAAAGAGAGGATAAGTTAATATCTCCAGAAAAATTTAAAAAAAAAATATTGAAAGTTATCTACAATTTGTTGTGTTTCCGAATCCCTGATGTTCCTGTATTACCGTGTTCCTGTTTAAAATTGTTAATATATTATTATCTATAGTATTAATATCTGTTTTATTTATCCCTTTCATTATCTAGTGCTAATCCAAATTTATATAAATGAGTGTTTCTGCCTTGTTTATTAGTGTATGTTAAGTGAGTTGTAATTGGAATTCATCGTCTGGAATTTGGCTTAAGTTTGTTTGTATGTGTGAGTATGTATTGCTTTAATTTGACAGGTCAAACTATACGCTGGATCCTGAAACCTGTGCGCTTAAGTAAACGGATACAGGTATGTGTCATCATTATTAGTTTTCTTTTCGGGTCGTTCGTTATTTTTTTTTTGTTCTTTCCCATATTTCGGAAACTTGAGCTTATTCAACTTTGGCCTTGAACTTCAAAATATTTCAAGAGCAAACAAATGTTGCCATTTTATTTTCTTTTTTTTTTCTTTTGCACACAATAAATTTTCGTATTGAGTATTTAAATTAATATTTCTTTTAACTATCATATCATATAATATTTATAATAATTTTATTAATTACACATTAAATATAGTTATTTAACTATCAATATTATAATTAGTAAATAAATAAAAGTAATTAATTTAACATTTATACCTACAATGAACAAGCATGAGTTCTGAAATTTTTAATGACAAAAAAATGTTTTAAAAACATGAAGGTTTTCAAAAGGGGTGACCGGTGACAAATAGGACATGAGAGTCCTTGACGGATGAGCTTCCGCAGGTGAGGCTTTGGCCTGTATAAAGGGGCTGCCATATTTTTCTGAGCGCGCGGCAGCCAAGGTGTCTTCTCAGCAATGAGTAAGACAAATGGGAGGGATGCTCAAGGGTACCAATAACACCAACGGTACCCTTGCATTGGAAGGAAGAGTAGGTAATTCAGATAAGAATTCTTCGTTCGTTTCCAAACATCCTTTAAATGATTTCCTTTAACGTAGCTTAATTTTACTTGCCAGTTTTTTCATTTTTGTCCGTTTGTTTATTCATTGTTAACTGTCCTAGTTTATTTTACTTTTGGCTTTTTTTCTTTCTTGTTTTAGTGTAATTTTTAGTCCAGGCATGATATAAGTATGGTAGTCCAGATAGGCAGGCCAAAAGAACCCACCCCACATCCGACGAGCTAAGCAATATGCAAGCATGCCTGACCTGGTCGTCGTCTTCTGGACGCTCTTTCATCCGTTTTGCAGAACCTGTATCTGCAGGGTGAAAGGGTTGGTAACACTAGTTGTTATCTATACCGCTACAAAGCACTTAATCAATACCATAAAAAAAATCCAGTGCACGGTAGAAATAGAAGTCAACAAAAGATTACCATACTTAGACACATTGCTTATGTCGTTTTCGATTGGATTTTCGGTATTCCTAAATTTACACACACACTACCAAAGCTGCCATTTAACAAAATGGCTTCTTCAAGTATTTAGCACTTTTTACAAGTAATCCAACGAAAAACTTTGTATGTATGTGTGTGTTCCTCATCTACTCCAAAATGAAATTGGGGACAGAAGAACACTCCGAAAACATTACTCGGAACAGCCAATCGAAGGCTTTTGGAGTAGTAGGAGTGAAAAAGGAGTGTAAAAGGAGTACTCCGTACATCCAAACGAAAACGACATTATTCGAACAAATAACAAAACAATAGTCAACTGGTATTCGAAACCAACATCATCAGGACGATTAATTAACTTTAATTCAACACAACCGATGACTCAAAAGATAAACACAGCAAAAAACTTTACTAACAAAATTTTCGACATAAGTCATGAACAATTCCACGAAGAAAACTTACAAATAATATTCACAATACTAAAAATGAACAATTTTCCACGATACATTATTGACAATCTAATAAAAAACAGACACCAACAAAAAAACAACATCTCTAACAAAAACGCACTTTTAAAAACAGACGGCAGCACTAAAACGTATGTTAGAGTACCTTTCATACCAAACCTAACAGACAGTAAAAATCTTTACATAATAATAATGTCGTTTTCGTTTGGATGTACGGAGTACTCCTTTTATACTCCTTTTTCACTCCTACTACTCCAAAAGCCTTCGATTGGCTGTTCCGAGTAATGTTTTCGGAGTGTTCTTCTGTCCCCAATTTCATTTTGGAGTAGATGAGGAACACACACATACATATAAAATTTTTCGTTGGATTACTTGTCAAAAGTGATAAATACTTGAAGAAGCCATTTTGTTAAATGGCAGCTTTGGTAGTGTGTGTGTAAATTTAGGAAAGTCAGTGTTTTCATATTCGATTGGAATTGAAAAGGAGTACAATTTACCGAAAATCCAATCGAAAACGACATAAGAGACCAAAATAACGTCACATTCGAACATAAATCCAACGAGACTCTTAGCAAATGGTTGACCAACACCAAAAGACCGATTCCGAAAGACCAAACACACAACGTAATCTACGAGATCAGTTGCAATGGAAAAGAAGGAGAACCTGTACGAGATCAGTTGCAATGGAAAAGAAGGAGAAACCTGTAATCTAGTGTACATAGGCACGACCAAACAAGAATTGACAAGGAGAATGACAGAACATAAGGCAGACATACAAAATAAAAGAGAATGAACTGGACTATCACAACACATCTTGCAGACTGCACACACACCTAACATCGAAAACGTAAAGATTTTGGACAAAGACAGACGAACGAGAACAAGATATACATTGGAGAGCACAGATTAGCCACATGAAGATCAAAATCCCCGGCAGCCATTTTAATTTGCCTACGAGCTTGAACTGGCAGTTATCAGATAAAAAATGAGAATGTGTGTATACAAATCTCACACATAGACAGTAAGGATCTTCACACACCTGGTTAAATTGTTGTTGCAATTCACATCTATTCATCGACGCGGGAAAAAATTACAAATACAACAATGTAAACAAATGGGTTTTGGAAGGTGAAACGTACGAAACATTCTCATCTTTATCTTAATCTGTGCGCATCCAACTGAAAAGAGAACACTCCATGAATCTCAAAGAAGACATTGACAGTACAAACTCGGTATACAATATAGTTATTCTGTGATATTTATGTTTTGTGTTGGAAGTGTTAACTTTAATGTCGTAATTATATTGTCACTTATTTATTTATTATTAATTTATCAAATATATTTTTTTTTTAAATGGTAAATGTTGGGACGATGCTATTTTAAATTAAAAATGCAATAAAAATATGGAAAAAATTGTTATATTTATATAAACACTTATATGTACAGATATATAAACGCCCCTGAAGATGCTGAGAAACTCCAGCCAAACGTCGGGATACAATGTATGTATTTGTTTTAATTTGCATAATACAACAACTTGACCAAAAAATCCCGAATAAAACATTTAAAAAAAAAAACTAAAGGTACCATCTCTCGTCTTGATTAAAACTATTGGAGAAGCCCAAGGACTATTCGACTTCTCAATCACCCCCTCTTCTAACATCTCGTTAAGAGCCTTCCAGGTGATACCGATGTCCTAATTATATGTTCTACCATTGTTGTCACCTCTAGCCCTTCTGGCATGTCAATAAACAGTTTTTCAATAAAAGAATTAAGCTTCTCCCTTTGATCCTCATCTAGCTCAGATTCCTCTGTGACCTCGTCCAACAAGAGATCATCATAATTGGAGGGTAAAAACTCCAATCTTAACTCCCTAACCAACTCTCCCCATGTTGAAATTGAATCCCTAATCGCCCTAAACCAAAGAAGCGCCTTCCCAGTAAAAAGATCAACTGCTGACCTAAAAACTCTTTCTTCCGAAACCCCACGCGATTCCCTAAGTTTTTCGACCCTTTCAATAAAAGAATTCACAGATGAGCCGGCCGCACTGCTCACCTGAGAATTTAACACTCCATTTTTCAATACGCTCAGGATTCCGGTCACAGGTATCATTCTGTAGTTGGAATCCTGAACTCGCACGTTGGCCGACCTCTGCAGTTGGTAACGCACCCATGCCTACTGTCGACGTGTTGTCATCCACTTTATCTTTAGGTTGGGGTGTCTTCTCACCCCCTTCCATTAATTTTGCCATCAGCAATAATAATTCTCCCCTAATATCAGCTACACTATTAACCTCATCAGAAGATTCTGCCTTTGCCTAAAGACCATTCAATTTTGCTTGTAACTTATAGGTGAGTTCCTCTTTGTTAAACCTATAGATATCCATATTGGAAAAAAAAAACTTCGAAAGCAAAAGTAAGATTAAAGTATAAAACTGTATTAATTGTAGAACCGGCCAAAAATTGGGTCGAATCAACACCCAGTTGATTGTTTTACCAATTTAAAAGGAAGGACGCGATAAATGAATAAAAATAAAAAAAAATTCAAAAAAGCTAACAAAATCAACACCCAGCTGATTTTGTTCTTAACGTAGTAAAGAAAAAACTGTATGAACTAAAACACACAAAAAAAAAAATCTCTTAATTAATTTTTCCACTAAATCAACACCCAGTGGATTGTTATACCAATTCAAAAAAACACAACCACGTGATCAAAAAAAATTAAAAATATTGCAAAAGTAAACAAAATCAACACCCAGCTGATTTTGTTCCAAAAGGACTATATGAAATAAAACACACAAATCTATTAACTCTTTAAAATTATACCACCATAAACCTGTACTAATTCTAAGAGTAATCTTCTATGTACAGTTGATAAATGAATTAAATAAATGAAATACAAGAAAAAAACTTGCCAGTAAAAACTATTTGCTTTTTTTAATTTTTCCACTAAATCAACACCCAGTTGATTCTTATAACAAAAAAAACTTTTTTTTTGCCACTGAAGTGCTAAACAAAAATTGGACCAAATCAACACCCAGTTGATTGTACCAATTCAAAAGAAAACACGCGATATCAATCAATTTGTAATCAATAGATTACAAAAAGCAAAACCAATACCCAGCTGATTTTGTTCTTAACCTATTAAAAACTATATCAAAAAGAAATAAATATTCCACTCAACTAAAGCACAATAAAAGAATCACCAAAAAAAAAAATATCTGTTTTATTAATTTTTCCACCTGTGGTGACTTTCACACGACACTGTAGCTACCTACATATATGTAAAATAAAATAATTTTCACCACTAAAAAAAAATTCAGATTATCGATCGCAAGATAAAACAATTTTCACAGAAGTTCAAATAAAATTGGGAAAATGGTCTTACCAATCGAACTAGGATTACAGCCAATTTAATTAATTGCAAACAAATGTTTTTTTTTTTTTGCCCTATCAAATTCAAAAATGCCACAAGAAAAACTCAGAAAAATAACTCAAACCAAAAGAATTGTTAGACTGAGATAAATATATCAATCACGATCAGTTATGTAAACAATGCAAACGGGATAATGCAAGATCAAGTAAATGAGCTCCGTAAGTAAAATTAAAAAAAAACTTTTGCGACATGGGATATGAAAGAAATATATATATATGCATGTATGTATGTTCCAAAAAAAAGAAGGAATTAATTTCCAACTCAAACAATTAAACTAAACAAAAATGAAAAGATTATTTGGTGGGTATAGGTACTCACTCTTCAGAAATGCAATAAACACACAAACAACTGCACAGGTATCCACAATCACTATTCGATTCACATGTATTAATGCAGCTTCAAATGGTAGGTTGGATTTATGTATTTTTTTTGAAAGATTTTCATATTCCACAAACATGTATTAAAACAGATTATTTTCCTGGGGGAAGAGAAAAAAAAGAGAAAAGTAAATAACATGCAACAAGGGAAACGAAAACTTCCATTTTCACTGCAGACAAAAAAAAAAAATTGCAAGAATGTTCTGCACTTTAACCGCGGTATTTTTTTCTTATCAAAGCCCCACGTTCGGGTGTCAATTGTTGCCCTTTTTCCCGACGAACCGAAGTCTGGTGGATGTTCCAAATTAGAAAACACGACACAGGCTCACAAGGAAGGAGACGAATAAAAATCAAAAGAATTCCGCATTCGAGTTCGAAGTGTAACCACTGATCTCTATAATACACTGGATAGTGGATTCCCTTTATGTATAACAGTTTTTTTTGACTCCAATTGAAGATGACATTCTGGTGCCAAGCACACCTTTTGACGTCTGTATTTAAAAAAAAAAAGTAATTTGACGTACATTTTTCAGTTCACTGGTTGAACACAGTACGCGCGACAGGGCGCGCGTTCACATGAGCGTGATTATTAAAACTTGTGTCGAATTTCTTTCAACCATTTCAGATGGCTTATTTTTGTATATGATGGTGTGAGTTCTATTTGACAATAATTTGAACACAAAAAATAATGCTCCTAAAAATTCACAACAAATATTTCAAACTGCCTTTAATTAACCATGTCCCTTTTATAAGATGAAGTACAAATTTATTTTAGTGAATGCAAAACAAAAAAAAATTGTGCGTTTATCTAAGCAACAAAAAAATACAATTCAGTGTTTGTTACAATTTGTGCAAATTCGCAAGAAATGTCACCTACTATATTTAACTCCCAGAATCGCGTTTGTGGCTACAGACACGAAGCCTAATGTGAACACATCCGACTCATTCTGACGTGCAGCAGTAGTTAAAACAAAACAAAAATCTTTGCCCGTTGAAGGATTAATTAGAAACATTTCACTTACAAAACATAAATCCTATTAGGAAAATGCTTTCAATTAAAAAAATTGGATTCCGTAGGATTTAAGTGCCAAAGATAAGGTACAGACAGACAGAACAGATATCACAAAATAAAACGTCAAAAAAATGAACAATCTTAAGCAAAAAATCAAAAAAATCCTTACTTTCTTCGCCATCATTTTCTCACAATGAAGTGGAGTGATATAAAGTACAGAGACGCCAAAACAGTCGAAGGAGACATTCCAATGTGAACACCGTTCTATAACGAGATTTTATGTATTTTAACATTGTAAGATAAGGACGCGCGCCATGACTCGCGTGTATTGTGTTCAGCCACTTTGACTAAAAGAAGTTATACTGTTATACAAACCTGGTGCCAAGCGCACCGTATAACAATCTTCAATTGGAGTCATTTTGTTTGTATGAATACGCTATCCAGTGTATTATAGAGATCAGTGAGTGTAACAGGTAGCGATAAAAAAGTGCTGCCACCACGGCTATGCTCAGTTAGGGGTGGGTTCAGGATTTTTGTACTTTTTTTACGACTGATTAATTAGGATTATTAAAAAAATAGGAGTGATTGTAATTAATTAAAACTACTTACTGTGTTGACACAGGGACGTAGCTGAAATTGATAAAAGGGCACTAGTGATATTTTTTGAGAAAAAGGAAATCACAAACCCTTTGGAAACCTTAAGAAAGTATTTAAATCAGAATTTACGGTGCTTGGGAAACCTTACGAGTAGCAGTAAAACCCAAGATCTTTTGAAACAACGAGAACAAAGAAAAGTTAAAATTATAAGGTGGACCGTTAACACTCGGTCCCGAAAGAATGTAACGATTTTGAAATGGGTCACGAATTCCGTAATTTTCCGGAATTATAAAATAAATTAATCCAATGAGCGCATTCAGCAACCTTATTTCAACACTTCAATATGAAAAAGAAAACTTTTAAAACCGAAAGAAATCTAATTGTTCACACGTGCTATTTCCCCTGCAATACTAAGACAAAATAAAATTGTGAAAAGTTGGAAAGAGTTAAACCAATTTTTCAAAAGTTAGAAAGGAGCTTGGCAGAAAATTTCTACGACGCCAATTTAACCTACTTCGTTGGAGTTTTGCGCAGATTTGGGGGGAATGGGGTCCAGCAGTTAACGTTCCACCTTTTACAATTGTAAGTATAAATTAAAGCAAACATTTTACGTTGGGCATGCAGCCATTCTCACAAAGAGTGACTTCAGCATTTGGGACCAAGTGTCGCCCGTGCTTTATTTAAGATTTATCATGGCTAATATGGCTTAGACCACGAAGCTACCCAAGGTCTGTTTTCTAAAGAAACTGCAAGTATCGGCGCCGGCGCCTCCTTGGCGACTGAACATACCCTATGCTATAGCCCAAGAAAATTAGCCAATTTAGGGCACCTATTACGGAAAAAATCCAATAAAGCTGAATTTTGGCATATATCTTTTGAATCCCGAAAATTCCCCATAGATTGGTTGGGTGATAATTTTGTATAACGGTAATTAGGAAAAAATTTGCTTTTTCAAATAAACTTGGTTTTTCTCCATTTCTAATGGTTTTTCGTCCGGTTTCGAAGCAACGGTTGTCGAGTTATTGACTTTTAAAGATATTTATTTTTTTTATTCCTGTCTCAAAACATCATTTTCCAATTTTTTCTCGTTCAAGTTTCTTGTTTTCGCTTCGATAAATATGCGTTTATGTGTATTTATGTTAATTATATACATACCTATACATAAATATATGTGTATATCATACACATGCAGACACACTTACATGAATGTATTATTTATAGATGTGCAATTGTGCAGTGTGATGTGTGCACGTAATGTAATAATAAATATATCAACTACATTCAGCAAAATAAAAGTTTGAAAATTAAATTTAACAATTCATAAGTGGACGAGACTGGAGACATGCGCTTCGCGTGACTTGAAAAAAAAAACTCTGGGTGCCTGAAGTATGCCGACCGGCGGAGAGCCCTGGCCCTGTGGGGCCGCATTAACAGTACGTTTATAAACCAAAACTGTTATAATTGTCATGCCTAGAGTCACTTCCTTCATAAATATCTGATGTTAATGAATAGCTTGCAATTAATCAGATTTACCTATCATTACATTATTATATTTATTGTTTTATTTAATGTTTTAAATCAAATTTTTATATAAAAACTTAACATAATATGAGATCAAAACCTTGAGTTAAAAATATGTTTAGCAGTCTTCTGGGTCAGTTTCATCGTCTCGTCTTCATCAATTTCTTCTTCGACTTCTCCTTCAAATTCATTATTATTTTCCCGACCCCCTTCAAAGTATCAAGATATCTACAAATTCATCCTCAATCAAGTTGTCGATTTCTTAGTCCAAGTTCGCGTATTATTTCTACAGAATCAAATTTTCCGCAAACTGGTGAACAAGTCAATCCAAAATTTCCACAACCACATTTTGAGCCGCATACTTTTGAACAATTGCAAACAATTATTTTTAAAAGAATATCTGGAGCAGGAACTTGTTTTATTTTTCGAGGCTGTAAAATATTGTCTTGTAATGTCCATCCCCAATCTTTTGACCAAGCTTATTTCCCAACCACTTCTGAACTTGGTAATATGCTCTTAGCAAGTGTTGTTCTAGTGCAGTCTCTGTTGGTGGAAGTAAACTTAAATTTGTTGCCGTATTTTTTTTTTGACTTTGCAAAACACAAATAGCGATGTTCATGGATGGAACGACCTTGAGGTGGAGCACCATAGAGAGCAAGAAAAAATTGCATACTTACTTACGTACTTAAGGTGGCGGTACAGTCCGGGATGGATATGGACCAGAACCTCAACCAACATGCCTCAACAGCCAGTTTCGCACGCCAAGTTTGTTGAGATTTCACCAATGGGCGCCATCTGAGTATTGGTCTTACTCTACTGCGCCGTCCCTTGGGATTGGATTCGAAGGCTTTACGGGCAAGAGCGTTGGGGTCCATTGGCTCTACATGACTCAGATATCTAAGTCGTTGGACTTTGACTCGTTTGAACAGGAAGGTCTCGCTGTACAGCATGCACAGTTTTTAATTGTATCTTCTCCTCCACTCACCATCTACCAACGGAACCAAAAATCACCCGGAGAATTTTCCTCTCGAAAGATCTTAAAGCGTTCTCATAGAGTTTTTACAAGGTCCATGCCTCTGTGCCATATAACGGGTGATTTTTTAGCTGGTTTGGTTTTGGCAACACTGGTTTTGACAGCTGACGTGTGTTTAGTACCTTGTGTCATTGTCAAACAGCTTCAGTTTGGTTTGCAATTTAACCATGGATCGTCTTACAAATGAACAACGCTTGCAAATTATTGAATTTTACTATCAAAATTCGTGCTCGGTTCGAAATGTTCATCGCGCGCTGCTTGTGTTCAGCGATGAGGGTCATTTTTGGTTGAATGGGTACGTAAATAAGCAAAATTGCCGCATTTGGAGTGAAGATCAGCCAGAAGCATTGCAACAGCTACCAATGCATCCCGAAAAAGCCACTGTTTGGTGCGGTTTATGGGCCGGCGGCATTATTGGGCCTATTTCTTCAAAGATGATGCGAATCGCAGCGTTACTGTCAATGGTGAACGCTACCGAGCGATGATAACAAACTTTTTTTTGCCCGAAATGGAAGTTCTTGACTTGCATGATATGTGGTTTCAACAAGACGGTGCCACATGCCACACAGCACGCGAAACAATGGCGCAATTGCGAGGCGAGTTTGGTGAACAGTTAATTTCACGTTTCGGGCCGGTCAATTGGCCGCCTAGATCGTGCGATTTGACACCATTAGATTATTTTTTGTGGGGGTATGTCAAGGCTAATGTCTATAGGGACAAGCCCGCTTCGATTGACGCACTGGAAGCCAACATCCATGCATTCATTCGTGAGATACCGGCCGATATGTGTGAAAGAGTATGCCAAAATTGGACTCAGCGGATGGGCTACCTGAGACGCAGCCGCGGTCAACATTTGCATGAAATTATCTTTGAACATTAAATTGCAAGGTTCAAACTATCGATTCAAATAAATATTTCATTCATTTTTTCGAATTTTTTGTGTTTTTTTTTTTAAAAAAGTTCTAAACCTCTTAAAAAATCACCCATTATAAGGACCGGGATGATAAGTGTCTTTTAAAGGGACACTTTAGTTGCTCCAAAGAAGCAGCGATGGGCAATAGTTATTCTTCGTTTGATTTCAGCGCTGGTGTGGTTGTCTGAATTAAAAGCGGCGTCTAGGTAGAAAAAGTCTTTAACTACCTACAAAATTATAATACATAGATATTTACAAAACTTAATTCCACTTGAAAAAATTGATTCCGGAGAAGCATGCAGTGCTGTTTGAAAGTCGGGTAGTCTCTTTAGTACTTTCAAGGCTAACTATTTACCTCTCTGATAAGGAATTGAGGTTTTATCACAGCCAGAGAAGGCATGCAGAAAGTGAACATGATCCTTACAGCTTCCATGAAAAAAATTTCCTCTCAACTTTGTTTTTTCCGGGCTTAAGAAAACATGTTTCCTTATATGTTGCGCACGAGCTGTGAGCATGACCAGCAAGTCGATGTCTTCTCCTACAACAACTGTCCTTTTTAAATAAGATTGTTGAATTGCAATTTCAACATCCAAAACGTCTGCATCGTCAATAGCATTTTCAACCTGAAAGTTTTCGCCTCCAAGCTTATTCGAAAGCATAGAGATCAATCTTTGTTTATTATTTTGATCTTATATTATGTAAAGTATTTTATATTAAAATTTGATTACATATATGTAATGATAGGTTTAGGTAAATCTGATTTATTTCAAGCTATTCAATAAACTCAGATATTTATGAATTGTTAAAATAAATTTTCAAACTTTTATTTTACTGAATATAGTTGATATTATACGAATTTATTATTGAATTACGTGCAAATCTATAAATAATAACTGGTGTTTTTTTTAGACGTGTGGTTTTCAATCTGGCAATACTTTTTTGGAGTTGATATTTTTGACAGCTGTCACTTGATTTATGCTTCCTTTGGTTTGCCATTTCATAATGAATAGACTTACTCCTGAACACTGCTTCCAAATTGTGCCCGAATGGGCGCAAAACAAGATTGCCGTTGATCATAGTTTTCATAAGCGAATTTTGTTTAGCGGATAAGCTCAGTTTTGGTTGAATGGATACGTCTGTTGTGCCCCAAAAAACATGCTTCCCTACAAAGGCATGACCCACTGAGTCACAACTATTTTCGAAATGCCTCAATTTATGAAAAAGGTATTCATCATCGACAGCAGTTTCACGTTACACATAATTTGACGCAACGATTCAGTGAGACACAGTAAAAAGCCCTTCTTACAGAATGCATCTCAGTAGGTCACAGCTTAGCAATGCATTTTGGAAGTAATTGTAAGAAAGTTCCAGGTAGGTCTCTGGGAACTCGAGGAGTCCAATTGAAATCATCAACCGTGTCGGTCACTTTGAATTACGAACCAAACATATTTTGGCGCAGCCGGTTTTTCGTGTCTTCGCGTAAAACGATTTATAAATTAATTAATTAAATAGACCTAGGAGTGAAAAAAAAAAATAATCGATTCGTATTTCAAACGTGTAGCGCGAAAAAAAAATAATAATATGAATAAAACATTTGTATGACTCTTTGGAATAGCTACATAACAGAGAAAAAGGAAAAAAGTGCAGTAAGTTAAATTTTATTCTTATTATATTTGCATGATTTTATTTTCTGTGCCCTCTTTAGCACTGGTTTTTAATTTTTTTTGTTTTTGCTGGGTTAAGTAGGTATATTTTGTCTTTTCAACGTAACTTTTGTTATTCTTGATTTTGTTGTTCTTCGTTAATTTTGGTTGTTAGTGTAGGTGACGGTTTTGGCTCCAAAAGTTGTTGTTGTTTTTTTCTTTCATTTCTTCAATTTCAACCAGTAGTTATTATTTGTTAAAGTCAGAGTTTTTTTTGTTGGTGTAAAGTTAATGGTCAAAAGGCAAATTCAGGCCCAACTTAATGATCTCATAGAGGAAACTGAGTTTTTTAAAAAAGTGGAAAAAGAACACCAACGGCAATTAAAGTTGTTGAATGAATTTCTTCTTTCGGAGCTTAAATACATTTTAAACCCTGAAGTCTATAGTCTGGTCTGTTTTCAGCTAAGCTCTCAGTGGGGCAAATATACGCGTGTTGAATCAACAGACGCTATTCTGACGGAATACGTGAAGGTCGTTCAGAATTTAATAAATAACCACACGAGAAAGACAGAAGAACTTGCTAAGCAGCCGGGAAAAAGCGAGCATTTTCGTAAAGAAGCTGAAAAAGACTTCTGCACGCAGCAGAAGAAGCTGTCCAGGAAATAGCCCAGTTGACAACTGAATTAAAAAAAAATTTGTCAGCGCAAAAAGACCTCAGAGAGAGAAGTGCAAAATCAACTTCAGGCAGTCACTCAAAAAGCTTACTTCCGTTGTTTTTATCCTCTACACCCAAAATACCTGTTCCTAAGGAGTTTGTCAGTAAAGAAGTTCAGACGCCAACAATTGCTAAAACTAACCAAAACTTAGAACAGGAATTGGTGCAGTTAACTGAGGTGCCAATTAATATCTCAATCTTAAGAGACAAACAAGTAAGTAAAATGTCTTACGAAAAGGTATCCAAAGTTGTATGCCGTGTCATACCCCAATTTTCGAGCAAAGGACACCAGAAGAAATGTATGTTTCCTGCATCTCTACAAGGCTTACTGGGGACGCATTTAAGTTGATTCGATCAAATACTCGAAAGACTGTGCAAGCACTAGAGTCAATAATAAAAACGGTGTATTTGGCAATAATCACTCTGGACAGTGTGATGATTGAGATTAATCAGTCACGTCAACTGAACTCCGAGGATTTTCAGTCGTACGCCAGGCGCTTAGTCACCCTTAAAACAAAAGCAAAGGAGATTATTGATTCGCGCTACGGTGCAACACAGTCAATAGCTTTAGTGGCTAAGCTAAAAAACAGTTTAGTGAATGTTTTGAAGATGGGATTGTTTGATTCCACGCTACGCCAGTTTATGCTGACCACCGCGGAAACAGACCTATCTAAGCTGGCTGATTTGGCACAGGAAACATTTTTTTTTTATGAGAACGCAGCATACCTGGGAATAAGGTAATTTCAACCCATTTCCCACAAATGCGTTCAGTGCCAGCTCACTATGTGGGTACTCATCTGCTTTAAGCCAACAATTTCCACCACACCAAACATAAACACCCGTACACATGTAAGCACACCACAAACGTTTAAGCAGCAACATCCACAATAACCACAAATAAACCCCTTTTCTAACAGCTCGTCAGCCGTAATCCACTATTGGCAGTCAGCTTATTCCCCTCAAAGCATAAACGAAGGTAGAATCCCAGAGGTAATAAAGTGTGGTTTCTGTAATAAGCCAAATCACACTTATGCGGAATGCAGAATAAGAAAGAATTCTCCTTACTGCGAGTCCTGCAAGGCATATGACGATGCCCTAGGAACATGTCCTAAAGTCCAAGTTTTTATGACAACGGCTAAATCACAAAAGCCTAGGTCTAAATGTGATTGGTGTTCAAGGATGGGCAACTCTGAATATGATTGCCACAGCAAGAAGAACTACCTAGCAAAGGAAAGGGGAGGGAAACGGGAAGGGGGCCAGCCTGAACTACTGAGCTGAGCTCCAAACATTTTTAAAACAATACAAACTGATGTAAGCCTATCCACTAAAAAACCTATTTCCCCAAATCCTAGTCCCAAAAAAAAATTCCAAAATAAAATCTTGGGAAAAGAGCTAGAGATCTCCTGGTAAACTTCTTACTTGTGACGGAAGTAAAAACAAAATATCTTCAATTCAGAAAAAAAAGCTTGTCTGCAAAAAACCCGCGTTAAAACTTTACAGGACAAAATTCTAAGTCTAACCCTGCATCTTATAAATTTATTCATCTTAGGACAATATTGCTTATCAATTTTCTTTAGCAACCTGCAAGAAGTTCAAAACAGAAGAATACATTTACCGATATAAAGAAAAATAGACTCTACTTGATAAAAAATTTAAGTAAGAATGTTGTTTTTATTGACCTAGCTATGCCAGAGGCAAAAGAAGGTAAAGTAACTGTTTTAGTTGACACAGGTGCAGATACTAGCCTTTTAAAACGAAGTGTTTTGAAAAAAAATACAAAGATATCCTTAAAGGAGATACGGAAATTAGGTGGAGCATTTGGTGG
This sequence comes from Leucozona laternaria, assembly GCA_932273885.2. Classification (NCBI taxonomy): domain Eukaryota; kingdom Metazoa; phylum Arthropoda; class Insecta; order Diptera; family Syrphidae; genus Leucozona; species Leucozona laternaria. The sequence goes on along the minus strand of OW026366.1, from coordinate 130,610,440 downwards.
AAATAGCACGACATTAGGCACAGTTTCGTATAGTAAATGTTTGGGAAAAATTATAGTTTGAGATGGCGTATAGTGGATGGCCTAACTGATATACCCGCAGATGGTATAATAGGCCGAGACATACTCTGGAATCGTACGATAATTGACACTGTAGACAAAAAATTAAAGTTTTTGGATAAAAACAAGAAGAAGAAACAAAACAGCACAACAAATTGGACCAAAAAATCCAAAATCTTTTCAAACAGTTACACAGAGATAGAACCCCAAACTCAGACTATCGTGAAGCTGAAGGTAAATACCGGATTACGTGACGTTCTTGTGCAAAGCGAAGAATTAAAACCCGGAATTTATCAAGCAAACACAATATCAAGAGTAAAAGGGAGCCATCTTTTTATATCTATAAATAGTGCTACTGACAAACCCTTTAACTTACCCAAGAAATTCGCATCGAAGCTCCAAAACTTCAACAAGTTTCAGGTTAAAGGTAACGAAAAGGAAAAACATACAGTGCTCAATATAGCAAAGCAATAACCAAATCAACGAATCTCAAAACTTCTGTCGACACTTAAAAAAGGTACCGATTTAAATATGGAAGAAAAATGTTCAATCGAAAATATTATCATTCAATGTAACGATATTTTTCATCTGGAAGGTGACCCGTTAACGCATACGGATATTTTATCACACAACATCCCAATTAAACCAGATCAAGGACCTATCAACCAGAAGCAGTATCGTCTACCTCAAATAGCCAGGGATGAGATAAACAATCAAGTGAAGCAAATAATGCTACACGATAAAGTGATCTTACAGAGAAAGTCACCATGAAATTCCCCTCTCTTGGTCGTCCCGAAGAAACCAGATCCCGATGGCCAAAAAAGATGGCGAGTCGTGGTAGACTTTAGAAAGCTAAACGAGTCTACGATTAAGGACGCATTTCCTCTGCCAAGAATTGAAGATTTATTGACCAGCCATGAAACTGCCGCTACTTTTCAACACTTGATCTCGAAAGTGGTTACCACCAAGTGCTGATCGATATGCAGGACCGTGAAAAAACAGCTTTCACCAAAGAATTGGGGCATTATGAATTCAATAAAATGCCTTTTGGGTTAATAGGTGCTCCAGTGACCTTCCAAAGAATAATGAACTATATATTAACGGGTCTGCAAGGAATAGACTGTTTTGTCTGCTTGGATGACATTATTATTTATATTATTTGATATATTTGAGCAATTTTTTCCTTTATCTTTTCCACTGTATCAATTTAGGCTCTTTTGGTCTATTTGTAAAAAATGCGAAAAAAAACAACTTCCTATTCCATTATTTTCCCAACGTTTCCTAAGTAATCCTTACTTCTTCTGTTAATAATAATAATAAATTTTTAAGTTTCTTTAATAAAATAACAACATGTTTTTCTCTCACTTAACTGTTCAAAAATTACATAATTTGCTTCTTAAACCTAGTATTGCATCTTTCCAGAGACGGCACTGACACAAACTTTAACATAAAAAACAATTTTAAATATAATCTATGAACAATCAGTTAAAAACAATTCAAATTCAAAATAAACAAAACAATGACACTTATATCACAGCTGGGCTCAGGTACTTTAATCAGATTGCTATAGCATAGCTTTGTTTAATATTGTCGGTGTCTTCGTCTACGTGTCTACGAAGCAGATATACGAAAAAATAAAGAGACAACAGGGCTTTCGCAGCATATAGCAAACAGCGGACACTCGGTGGATTTCAAAGATGTAACAATACTGGACAAGGAGAGCAAACTAAGTACAAGACTAACTCTGGAGAGTCTAAGAATCCAACAACAAATAAAGCGAACTATGAACACGAAAGAAGACACCGACAATATTAAACAAAGCTATGCTATAGCAATCTGATTAAAGTACCTGAGCCCAGCTGTGATATAAGTGTCATTCTTTTGTTTATTTTGAATTTGAATTGTTTTTAACTGATTGTTCATAGATTATATTTAAAATTGTTTTTTATGTTAAAGTTTGTGTCAGTGCCGTCTCTGGAAAGATGCAATACTAGGTTTAAGAAGCAAATTATGTAATTTTTGAACAGTTAAGTGAGAGAAAAACATGTTGTTATTTTATTAAAGAAACTTAAAAATTTATTATTATTATTAACAGATTGAAATAAATATAACCCCTGAAGAAGTAAGGATTACTTACGAAACGTTGGGAAAATAATGGAATAGGAAGTTGTTTTTATTCGCATTTTTTACAAATAGACCAAAAGAGCCTAAATTAATACAGTGGATTATTATTTATAGTTCAAACTTGGATTCGCATTGTGATAAGTTGGTACGCATTTTTCGAAGTTAAGTGATTATAAACTTAAACTTAACACCGAAAAATGCAAGTTTTTGTATAAAGAGGTCGTCTATTTAGGCCATATTTGCTCTGAAACATAAGCAATATCAAACCCTTCGAAAATGAGCTGCGTAACAAACTTCCCTGTCCCGAAGAACATAAATGAAGTTCAATCCTTTTAAAGATTCGCGAGCTATTACCGAAAGTTTATCGCCAACTTTGCCAATTTAGCCAACTTTGCCAATTTAGCCAACTTTACCAAAATGAGGGATTCAATTAGATTAATGTGCATCAAAACTCTTTCGAACAGTTGAAACGAGCCATTACGTCACCCCCAGTTCTGATTTATCCAGACTTTTTAGAACCATTTATCTTAACAGCAGATGCAAGTAACAAGGCTTTGGGTGCCGTGCTATTACAGGGTGAAGTCGGCAACGATAACAGTATAGCTTATGCAAGTCGGTCATTGAGCTCCTCTGAAAAGAACTGCTCAATTATCGAAACGGAACTTCTGGCTATTGTATGGGCTACAAACAACTTTCGAACATATCTGTTAGGGCGTTCTTTCACAGTATATACAGAACATCAGCCATTCAAAGGGGTATTCCATGTGAACGACATTACTGCTCGTTTGGTAAGATTTCACCATAAGCTTTCGGAGTACGATTACAAAATCGGATACAAACCCGGAAAGGTGAACACGAACGCAGATGCGCTGAGCCGTATACCCCAAAAAGGTGTGGAAGAGCAATGCCTGGCAGTAACAAGGGCGCAGGCACGTAAAAACGTCGCCGACACTCCTGTTGTAACTTCAGCAACTTCTACTGGTCTACGTTATTTGCCTACTGCGAGTACCAAATTAGCCCTAGATACTAAAGCATCTCAAGCTATCTGTGTATAGAGTTCCTAACAGATCGAGAGGAAATCAAAACAATCTTAAAGGATTTCCATAATTCAGCAGTAGGAGGGCACCAGGGTGGTAAAAAAAACATTGGCACGCATAAGGCAACAGTACAAGTGGAAGGGCATGACAAAAGATGTTAAAGACTTCGTCAAAAAATGCCCACAATGCAAAAAGAACATGTGTTCTCCTGCTAACAAAATGCCAATGATGATAACTGACACTCCAAATTTGCCGTTTGATAAGGTGTATATAGATATTGTGTGTGGACTTCCCATGTCACACTCGGGAAACTGATATATTTTAAGTTTCCAGGACGATTTGACCAAATTAATGGATTACACAGCTCTCCCTGATATGGAAGCTTCGACTGTGGCTCGAGTATTTTACGCACAAATCGTGACAAGATATAGAATTCCAGAAATACTCGTCACGGAAAATGGCGCTAACAAAAAATGCATGTTTCGTCCAGACAATAACCCCTCTTTCACCTTACAGTCGAGGGTACCTAAACCAATACGAAGTTAAAAACAAAAAATTATTTACTTTGATTTATATATCTGTTGAAACATTTATTATTATTTTCAATTTTAATAATGAATTTCTTTAACGTGATACACTTTCTATTAGTACAATTAGTAATAAGTATGATCTCCGGGCAGTTGTAGTAACACCATACACCATCCATCGGTTGAAGGACATATCCCTAGTGGTATTCGAGAGTGTAGATTTAGCTAAATTCTACTGCAGCACGTGGGCGGTCCCAACGAAAGTCACCCCAATGGACTTTGGGATGGTTCTTCAAATGGCTAAAAAATGCGACCACATACTAGAAAAATTGTGTCAGAGCAGCTCGGATCAAGAATATAAGCCGCATTGCCGTGCAGTCGTTCAGGAGACAGCGGTAAATATCGATAACTTGCGGAAAACTGCCAATCGCATGAAACAATTATTACGCTCAAAAAGACAAAAACGAGCACTTAACTTCATCGAAGGCTTCTCCAAATAGGCATTTGGAACTATGGATACTGAGGAAGCTAGAAGGAAAATTGCAATTCCTGCATAAACGAGATCAGGAAACGTTTCAAGTAATGGACCGACAGCTATCTGTGATGAGCTCCAATTTCGACAAATTGAGCAAACCAATAAACCAGTTAGCAGCGGGGATAGAGAACATAACGGCGGGTGTAGAGAGTCTTAGTGAAACCTTCCTCGATTACAGTTGCAACACTAACAAGGAAGTGTCACTGCTTAAGATGAGAAGTGACGTTAACATTTTGGCGTCTACCATCACCGAAAAGGTAGTTGAAGTGCAAAATAAGCAATCGGAATCGGACAACCATGACTTGTTCGTGATGCTGAACCAAGAACAGTATTCCCGATGCTCACGTGTGTCAACAGGAGAAACTTCGAAAAACATCGCAGTATGCCGACACGAGACCCCAGTCTTAACATCAGGCTCTAATGAGTATTTGGTTGAACTCCTTCACTACACAGCTATTCCAAAAGTTTTGTGTAAATACGCTCCAGTCCCAGCAAGCGAAGGACCATTCCTCAAGATGACGGCCCCAAACGAATGATTGTTCAAAGTGCAGGACTCCTTTGTCTTAAACTTGAAGTGTGGTAGCTAGCAATACACTGCCACTCTCAATGGTTCTGGAATCCTAAAAATGGAACAGCCTTGCGAAGCCAGCGCCAAAGGGTTTAAACTATTTTACGAGCACCAGTCTGAGGTCACCACGGAGTACAAACAACCCACGGTGGGCCACTTCGAGCTAACGAAGGCAATACAAGCTACTTCCAACCCCGCTCAGGTAGCGTCCATGCCAAAATTTCTTCCCATACGCATTGGGAACCACAAAAGTTTTCCCAATGAACTGAACGCTGGGGAAAAGACTATAGAGGATCACGCACAAAATTGGAAACTATTGAATGCAGAGCGTAAAGCGGCAGACAAAGACTGGGAATTGTCATTCCTTCGTTATTCGATAATGTCCCTGTCCATCTTCGAAACAGTTGCATTGACTATCGTGTTTTCAATCCGATGCCTCCGATCCAAAGCACGAACCATTCCAGCCTCTCGAAACAAACCACCAACTATTCTGACCACTCATGAGCTGACAAATCGTCAAACACCAAGAAGACATGCACCCACAACAGTCCCCCAAGCCGACACACCATTTAGAGTCACCTCTGCCCGGGTGTAAGCAAAGTGAATGAAATAATGTAAATGTAAAATAAAAACAAAACAAAACAAAAAGAAATCAAATTGACAATTAATTTAATTGTCATATTATTAGAAAGAATAAGAGAACAGAAAATCCAAAATTGTATATACATATGTTGTCACGGTAAAATTTACCGCAACAAAATTCACTCTTTCAATCGTCCAAATCCTTGAAGGAAGGACCTTCTCCATTTCTTCTTTTCCCCTACAGGTTTTGATTTCAACATACTGAGAGAAAGAGAAGGGCAGCCATGGTCCAACAGCCATCGGTTCATTCTCTCAGTATTTTGAAATAACAAAACTGAATTTGTCAAATTTTGACATTTGAAGTGGATGGGTGATCCACTCTACTGCTTCGATCTCGTGCGGGTGACAGATGGTCCCCAGTACAAACAAAGTTATTGACAGACGGATTGTCTGGTCAATCCAAATCCAGAAAATAGCCTGAGCGACACTTGGTCCTCGGTTGCGGAAGTTACTCTTTGTGAGAATGGCTTGCTGCCCAACCTATCGTTCAAACATACATACATATTAAAGTTATTTGTAAAAGATGGAACGTTAACGGCTAGCCCCAAATATTCCCAAAATCTGCGCAAAATTCCAACGGTTTAGATTAAATTCGCGTTATAGGATATTTTATACTGCCAATCTCTCCTTCTCAAAAATTGTGTTTTGAATCAAGCTTTTCACCAATTTTCAGTACAAGTGTTTTTTTTAATTGTCGGGGAAAAATGACCGCGAAAAAAAATATTGAGTTTCTTTTCAGTTTTCCGAAACTTTCTTTTAAAAAAAGGTTTAGTGGGTGAGAATAGGTGGCTGAATGCACCCATTGAATTGCCGCCCACTGGAAGTCATACAAGTGGTCGGCGAATTCAATGGTGACGGTGCAGGAAGCTGGGGTGTAAAGTGCGAGTAGGAAAGGCTGCTGGGTTTCAAATACGTTGGCTCACTCACGCCAATATGCTGAGTGTTGCTGAGTAATGACGTGACCGAAACCCACGCCACTGATTGGCCGAAAGCACTAGGGCATTGGAAAAAAGAAGAGGTCGTCCAGGTATGGTGAAAGCCTGGAAGATCACTTTTTACCCAGATTCATAGCGAACGACAAGTTCATCCAAAAATCGAAAAAGGAAAATTTTGGAAAAAAAAGAAAAGAAACTCAAGTGTGCGTTTTTTTGTATTGAATTTTGTGAAAGCATTGGAAGTGCTACCTGTTGCACTTCTTGGAAATCGAACTTGTTTTCGTTTCCCATTTCTCCTTTGGTTGTCATTCGTCTTACCAAAAGTCGTGGTATACTCGTCGCCGCCGGTCGTGTTTTTTTTTTGTTGGCTCGTTCGTTCGCATGAAATTAATTAGTTTTAATAATATTTATTTGTTTTTTTCGGTTACGGTTTCGGTTAATAAAAGTGCAACAATGCACTTCTTGGAAATCGAACTTGTTTTCGTTTCCCATTTCTCCTTTGGTTGTCATTCGTCTTACCAAAAGTCGTGGTATACTCGTCGCCGCCGGTAGTGTTATTTTTTTGTTGGCTCGTCCGTTCGCATGAAATTAATTAGTTTTAATAATATTTATTTGTTTTGTTCGGTTTCGGTTTCGGTTAATAAAAGTGCAACAATGTATAACAAATCTTATAATAACAATAAGAAAATTGAAAAAGGGATTTTAATCGCTTAAGAGTAAAAAAAAAACTTTTGAAATGTTATAGAAAAAAAATACCCTAAAACTTTCCACATAATTGTATTTAAAGTTAAATTAAAGTAACATTAAATTTAAAAATAATTTTTTAATTAAAAGAAAAAAACGTTTCTATTAAAAAAACAGATGATGGATGGTAAAATAAAGCTACTCTTAATAAAAGCTATTCTGAATTACATAAAATATGAATATAAAAAGCGATAATTATGTAGTTTAAGAAAAAAACAAAAGCAATTGGAGCAAAATTATAGTCAGCTCCTGTTAAGTAGGTCAACTAAGTACTAACTAAAACCCATTTTAATTTTAAAAGCAGCTTCTAGTTTTGCATCAATTAAAAACATTTTATAACCTACTTACAACTAGCATTACTTTTAAGTCCTATCCACAATTAATTTTCTTTGAACAAACCTTAGAGTATATATAATATGGAGTGCTTGTTTTATTCGAATGCGAAGCTTTCGTATGGGTCGCTGTTCAAGTTTCGGTAACTTAAAGGCACTCAGTTTTCTACACATTGGAGGAAAAAACTAAAAAGAACATTTCAATATCTTTAAAATAATAAACAAACACTAGGGGTATTCATGCAATGAGATATATTTACTAACTTCGTATTTGCGTAAATGTATGCTTCACTTTGCATGAACGCACCTATAAAGCAATCTGTGTATATCCTTATTACGTTGCTCGCGTATATAATTTTCCATACAAATTTTGACATTTGATTTACGAGGTGATAAACTTATGCAGTTTACGTGGCTTACGCGGCAAAATCATCGCGCAAACTTATCAGCCCTGCGTATATAATTTTCCATACAAATTTTGACATTTGATTTACGAGGTGATAAGCTTATGCAGTTTACGAGGTTTACTAGGCAAATACGACATTGCATGAATACCCCTATTAATTAATTTCAAGAATTACTTCAAAGTAGAACAATTTAGAGAGAAAATAAGCAAATTATGACTGACAATTGATAGCATCTGTAGGATATCCTCTAAGACTGTATCTTACTGAAATTGAAACAGTTCCCCCTCTCAAAGCTTCAGGCACTACAATGCATTAGGGATATAAATGAGCACTCCATATTATAGGCGTGTTTTTTTGCAAGTCCATATGGATTTGTCGAAAAAAACGACATCGGGACTTAGGAACTTCTTACTTACAGTACTCAAGTCCCGATAATTATCTGGACTTAGCTAAGTCTATATGGATGTAAGTTGTTGTTGTATTTACGTGTAAAACTATTAGTCCCGATGTCGTTTTTTTCGACAAATCCATATGGCCTTGCGTTTTTTTGCAAGTCCATATGGATTTGTCGAAAAAAACGACGTCGGGACTTAGGAACTGCTTACTTACAGTACGTAAGTCCCGATAATTATCTGGACTTAGCTAAGTCTGTATGGATTTAAGTTGTTGTTGTATTTACGTGTAAAACTATTAGTCCCGATGTCATTTTTTTTGGACAAATCCATATGGACTTCCAAAAAACACGGCTTATATATCCTCTAAGGAACAAACAAAAAATTAAACAGTTTGGGAAATCAAATACAGTTTGAGGGGTATACTTTTTCAAAATAAACGAACAAAATTTCACCGTAGACGAAAGTAAACCAACAGTAGCAAATAACAAAAAACAACAAGATACAAAAAAAAACATCGGAAAAAAACTTGCATTTGTAATAAAATGAGCGAAAAGGTATTTTATAAAAAAAAATAATAATTAATTAATTAATATCTGCAACTTGTAAGGATATAGGTATAGGAAGCCCACGTTTTGTCAAAGGCTCTTGAATTTTGAGATTTTCGATCAGAAACTGGACAGTGATCTTATCAAATCTATATCGGCAATAAAATTCGTCTTCATCCAATTCTTCAAAAGGATTCGCCTGGTTTTTATATATTTTGGGTTTTCGGAAATGCTCATAATCCTCAAAAATGTTAAAATCTTGAAAAAAGTTACTAGAAGACATTATTCACGTGACTGACAGATACTTTGGCTCAATTAAAGCCCATATTAAAAAGATAAAAGGTGCTTTGGTCGGTACTAAATTTATCACGAGCCGCTTACGATAAAGTGAGTTTTATTTCCTCTATAATTGCCCAAAAACTAATATCTTTAGTATCTGCTCAAATAATTTTAAAGTGTACTTTATCTGACTATAATTTTGCGCCAATATTATTCATCATCATCGTCGGCTCGACAACCGGGGTCCGGTCCTGGCCTCCTTCAACAAGTGTCTCCACCCATCCCGGTCTCGAGCCCCCGCCATCCAGTTGCGCACCCCAAGGCTCCGGGCGTCCTGGTCTACGCCATCTCTCCAGCGCAAGCATGGTCTACCACGCTGTCGTCTACCATAGAATGTACCACAAAGAACTTTCCGAGCAGGTTCCTCTTCGCTCATGCGAGCTAGGTGCCCTGCCCACCGAAGTCTACCGAGCTTAATTTTTGTCACGATATCTGCTTCAAGGTAGATTGCGTACAATTCATGATTGTAACGTCTCCGGAATCGTCCTTCCTCACATATGGGGCCAACAATTCTCCTTAAGACTTTTCTCTCGAACGCGGCTAAGAGGTCGGAGTGCCTTTTGCTAAGCACCCAAGTCTCGGATCCATATGTGAGTACTGGCAGGACCATGGTCCTGTACAGCAGCAGTTTTGAAGTTATGGTGAGATTTCTGGATTTGAAGAGCTTTGACAGACTATAGTAGGCTCTGTTGGATTTGAGAAGCCGCCCGCGTATTTCTTCTTCTATATTGTTATCGGCTGCTACTATTGACCCAAGGTATTTAAAGGATTGCACCACTTCAAATTCGTGCTCCGCTACCTTGATTGTTTGACCAACTGTTCCTCTCGCATTCGACGCCACCATGTACTTTGTTTTACCTTCACTAATGTGCAGCCCCAGATTTTGTGCCGCCTGCTCGATCTGGATGAAGGAATCATGTACAGCTTGCTCAGTTCTTCCGATGATGTCGATGTCGTCTGCGTAAGCCAGTATCTGGCTGGACCTGTTGACGATGGTCCCTCTTGTTGCCGTGCCAGAGTCACGGATTGCTTTCTCCAACGCCAGGTTGAAGAGGAGGCAGGCCAAACCATCCCCTTGTCGGAGCCCATTAAAGATGTTGATTGGTTTGGATAGCAATCCGGCTATTTTTACTTGGCTTGTTACGTTGGTCATGGTCAACCTACATAGTCGTGTCAATTTATTTGGGATGCCGAATTCTCTCATGGCTTTGTAAAGTTCTACCCTGGCTATGCTATCGTAGGCGGCCTTAAAGTCTATAAACAGGTGGTATGTTGGGATGTTAAATTCTAGACATTTTTCCATCGCCTGCCTAAGGGTAAAGATCTGATCAGTTGTTGATTTGCCTGGAATGAAACCACACTGATATTGTCCGATGATGGTTTTAGCGTATGGGGTTATCCGGTCTTGTGAATAGAGGAGAGTATCTTATAGGCGGTACTCAACAACGTGATACCTCTATAATTGCTGCACGTTGTGACATCTCCCTTCTTATGTATGGGGCATATTATACCTTTTCGCCAGTCTTCTGGAATTTCTTCATGCTCCCACACGTGCACTATAATCTCATGAATTGCTTGACGTAAAGCTGGCCCACCGTGTTGAAATAGTTCGGCTGGTATACCATCGGCTCCCGGGGCTTTGTTTTTCTTTAGCCGGCCTATAGCCTTCTCAACCTCTTCTATGCTTGGTGGCGGCACAGTTTATGTTCTTCTCCCAGGCTGATTTTTTCTGTCTGTGAAGCCGTTTTTCAATTCTTCTGAGCTCTTTATATTCGTCTTCGCGTGCCCGCGTTCTATGAGATTGTTGCATTGCTCGGTACGCAACATTCTTACGTTCAGTCGCTAGCTTGCATTCATCATCAAAACAGTCGTTCCGATTTCTACGACTGCTGCCTAAGATGGAGTTGGCAGTACTAATGACAGTATTCTTAAGGCGTGTCCACTTCTCATCTACGCCCAGCATACTGGCTCCAGGACTTACTCTACCCAGTTCTAGGGCGAGTCCTAACGCATTACCAAAGGTGTTACTGGTGTTTTCACTGCGCAGAGCAGCCGTGTTGATTCGAGCCTGATCGGCGGATGCAATACGTCTCCGCAAGGCAATCCGCCCTCGGAAAACCATACCAACAAGATAGTGATCCGAGTCGATATCGGCACCTCGGTTCGTTCGTACCGTCATCAGGTTCGAGTAGTGGCGACGATCTATCAACAGGTGGTCAATTTGGTTATGAGTAACTTCATCAGGTGATACCCAGGTGGCTTTGTTGATATCTTTACGCGGGAACCTGGTACTCGCAACGACAATGTTTTTCGATGCTGCCAATTCTAAGACTCGAAGTCCATTGTCATTAGTGTTCTCATGAAAACTATGGGTGCCTGCGTAATGCCTGAATACCGGCTCCCGACCTATTTTTGCATTCAAATCCCCAAGGATGATTTTTACGTCATACCTTGGACAGGCATTGAGGGCCCTCTCGACTTGTTCGTAGTAAGTCTCTTTTTCTTCGTCTGAGGACTCCTCCGTAGGTCGGTGAACGTTAATGAGGCTGATGTTCTTAAATTTGCCTCGCACGCGAAGGGTGCAAAGCCTTTCGCTTATAGCGTTAAAGCCGATGCTGGCAGACTTCATTTTTTCGCCGACTAGGAAGCCTACCCCGAGCACATGGTGTTTTGTATGACAGCTGTAGTATAAGTCATAATCTTTCTTCTGTAGAACACCATTCCCTGTCCATCTTATTTCTTGAAGTGCTGTTATGTCAGCTTTATATTTTGACAGGGCATCGGCTAGCTGCTGAGCAGCTCGAGCTCTATAGAGCGATCGTACGTTCCATAAGAACGTATTGTAATATTATTATTACAACAAAATAAGACAAATCCGGCTTCTGGAGACCTGGCTTGAACTTCCTAAAGGGGGAGGGATGTTGTGCCCCAAATAACATGCCACCCTACAAAGGCATGACCCACTGAGCCACAACTGTTGTCGAAATTCCCCAAAGCCCTACTTCCAGAATGCATCTCAGTAGGTCAAAGCCGAGCAATGCATTTTGGAAGTAATTTTAAGAAAGTTCCAGGTAGGTCCCTGGGAACTCGAGGAGTCCAATTGAAACCATCAACCGTTGAATTACGAACCCAAAATATTTTGGCGCAGCCGGTTTTTCGTGTCTTGGCATAAAACGATATATAAATTAATTAATTACATAGATCTAGGAGTGGAAATAAAAAAAAAAAACAAAACAATCGATTCATATTTCAAACGAGCGCGACCGTGAAGTTGAAAAACAGAAGAAAAATATATATATCTTTAAAGCTATATATTTGTGTAGTGCAAAAAAAAAATAATAATATAAAAAAAACATTTATAGGACACTTTGGAATAGCTACATAGCAGAGAAAAAGGTGCAGTAAAAGCAGTAAAATAAATTTTATTCTTATTATATTTGCATGAGTTTATTTTCTGTGCCCTCTTAAGCACTAGTTTTGAATTTTTTCTTTCTATTTTTGCTGGGTTAAGTCACTGATCTCTATAATTCACTGGATAGTGGATTCCCTTTCTGTGTAACAGTTTTTTTTACTCCAATTGCAGATGACATTTGGTGGCCAAGAGCCCCTTTTGACGTCTACTTTAACAAAAAAAAAAGTAATTTGACGTAAATATATGTGTGAACAGCCAAACAAAACAAATTTTCTTCCGTGCTCTAGATGTAAGTTCAAATTCTTCCGAATATTTTTGTTTTTAATTAAATAATCTTAATACTTTCAACATTTTGATCAAGTAAATTGCATTAATGGCTAATATATTTTCATTTAGTACAAATAACTTTAATATTTTCGTATCTTTTGGGAGCTAATAAATTGATAATTTGTGAAAAACTTAAAGGAAATACATCCAATCTCTTCATTTATATGTAATATTTATTGGAGGAACAATTCTAATGTCTCAAAAAGATGACGTTGATAATGATTTTGTTTCACGGCCACAGCGTCATCACCAGAATTCTCAATTTGGTGAAGTGACTCTTCAATCGCTATTATCGACACAACACCAAACAACTAATTTTTAATGTCTCATTTGGCTTTTTTTTCTAGACATGTTTATAATGTAGCCATCGATCGGCATGCGAAGCTGTATCCAACAAGAAAAAGTTTATATCTAATTGGAAGCAGCGATTACTACTCTAGAGCTACTCAATAGCAATTCACTTTTCAGTGGTAAGCGTGGAACATATCGATCATTAGTGATGATTGTACGTAAAATTCACAGACCATTCAAAATGTGTTATAAACATTACATTAAATTGGTACGTAGTGTTTTAAAACTAAATATTCCAAATTACCAAATTTAGCGGTGGAAGTCGGGATTAATTTTTACCATAATCAAGACTACAGAATATTAATCCATACATCCGTTCGTTCTGCAAACAATTACAAAGTCCGCAACTCACCAAGAGTAAAATGTTACAAATTCCATAAACGGGAGCAAAAAGTTTCTGATTTGATAATTAGGAATGATAGTTTTCAGTTCACAACTAGGTATTGTTAGTTAAAAACCACAACTGAAATAAGGGTGATTATGTTCTTTCAAAACCATTAATTCGAAATATAAGCATTTGTTCTGTAAAAACTGAAAAATAAAACTTAAAATATCATTGGTATAACCAAAGCGAATAAATCTAAAACACTTGAACCTTATAGATATGTTTATTAGGAAAAAAATTCACTTAGTATTACATCACAAAGCTTTTTTTTCAATTGGTAAAATAAAACCATTTAAAACATATTCTGATCGACTCTTGAATGCATTTTATGCTACAATAAGATCATAATAAAATGATAATAATAAATTGTTGTTCTAACAATCTGAAAGCTGGGTTGCACTTTTTTTTTCTTTCTTACTGGAACTAGATCCAAGCTTACAGAGATAGTAATCCTTTTTTGTATTTTATCAAATCTTTTTTCTTAATTATGTTGATGATAAGCGAAAAATATTTTTTTTAACAAAAATGCATAGAATTTTTTGAACATCAAAAATGCATAGAATTAATATCAAGCCAATAGTTTCTGTTTTCCTTAATAATTAATTAGAAACACATCAATTAACTTGAAATGGTATGATATTCTTTGCGAGCTCTAATTGCTACATTTAGAATTTATGTCTAGATATTCGTTTTACATACAATATAAATTGAAATCAATTCATCTGGTGGTTTTTTTTTTGTTAATATACACATTAATAAAAAACTGCTTATGTGTGTGTGTTCGCTCTAAACTTTAGGCATACTTTGTGCAAATAACACTATTTGTGGTGAGCAAAATCTTTACTTGTCCTTCACTATTTTAACAATCCCAAGGGTAGATTTAATTTAAATAGACCACTAGAGCTGCACTATATTCTATGTAATTTCTCGGTCTCTACACGCAATGCCTGTAAATGAAAAAAGTAGGTATATGATTTCATATAGTTTCATTTCAATCATAATATTGCAGTTTACCTGTGATTCATCCTGTATCCTATCAGTGATTAGTTTTCTAGCATCTGGTTCGGGAACATTTCGTTGTTTCATATCCTGAATAAAGTCATCCAAATCCCCATTTCGGTCACATACACTGTATTGTCTGTTCACTTTGCCTTCAGGAAAGAGATGTACCCAATTACCTTTTGATAGTTTCTGTATGCATGCGTCTATGGCATTTAGGTGGACACCAGCTCCTCCTACAAAGACGTTAGCAGTCTCTTTCTCACCATCACTGTTGATCTGCACAAACCTATCCTAGAAGGTTTGCCATTTATAGCTGGACCCTGAAGGTGGACGTGCAGCTGTCGGATTGGATATCTGAGATACCTAAAACCGTGAGATAGAGATAGTAAAACCGTGAAGAAACAACAAGATTGGTAACAAAGAAATTACTATAATATAATGTTAAAGAACTTAACCAACTACTACTAGTTGTTACTTGGTAGTTATTTCTTTTCTGATATATAGTTCAGATAGCCAATTGTATTGACAAATCCATCCGAACGCAACTTTTCTGACAGAAAACTAAAATCCAAAAATAGTTTTGGGCTCTCGAAGATGATATCCAATACAATGATAGCAAAAATATCTAATCATTGTCGAAGGAATACAAATCAACGATTCTTCACATATTTAAACGTCCTACAGGCTACAGCTGTGTTTTATTATCTTCTATCGGGATCGGGATCTGTGCCTGCATTTACTTTTAACACGTTACAAAAACAATTTTGAAAATTTACTATTATTTTTTTAGCTACCATTCCAGCCCATTCAAATGGAAAAGAAAAAACTATTTATTTAAACTCTCATGCTTTTTATTTTCCAAAAAAATTCAATAGCTACATGATTTTTTTTTTTCGAAAAAGATATAAAAAACAAACACAGCAGTTTTAACGATGTTAATGAAAATATTTTATCACAGTTTTTATACTCTCAGCCAGCGAACTAAAACACATATGTATCTTCATCGCATTCTTTTTTACACACATTCAAAAGTAGGTACTCATGATGTATCTTATAACTCTGTATCTTATCTATATATACATATATTTATGTACATGAATTTTTAAGTACTACTTTTTTCGAATCTGTTATTGTATGTACAAATTGTAGATTGGTTTTGTTAAATAATTATTATTGTCGATATTGTTTTTCGTATTGTTAAAATAATTAAACACTTCAAGTATTTTACTAATGTTAATGTACTGATTGTTCTTTGTACGTTTGGGCCTTTAGAAATATTTGTGCATATTATGTATGGCTGGGTTATATTTGTTTATTGTTTATGTATGACTGGTTTATTTTTGAATTGTTACTGTTGCACTGTGCTCTTAATTGTAAAAAAATGGGATTAGTCAAGATTTTAAATATGTAACAGCTAAAATAATATGTTGTGATATTATGTAGGTAGTAAATTATTTTGTATTAACAATGTGACTAACTATTGGTGACCTTTGGTTGAATACTTATTTTTGTTTATTGGTCGTGCGGTATTTATTTTACTATATTTTTGTTAAGCAAACATATATTGACTGTAAGCTTTCATCTTGTAATTAAAAATAACAATTAAAATACAAGCAGGTCTTTTCCAAAACTAATATAACATTTTTTTATTTACTGAATTGACTAAAATATAAGCACGAGTTGTTAGTAGGTTTTCAAATGTATTAGTGTTTTGTTGATTGATGCATTTAATCACCAAATCCGAAAAAAATACTTAAATTTTCTATGACTTAATGGGAAATAAATTTTGAATAAAAGCTATTTGAAAAGTACAGCACAATTTAAAAAATTTGTACTTGGTGTTTTTTTTATATTTAAAAGTAAAGTCATACCATAAGCACAGTATGCACTCCGACTGGATTTCAATGTAAGTATTCTTAATAAATAAGCATTTTTTGTTTTTTTAAGACTATAAATTAAAAAAAAAGTACATACAAAAATATTCTGCAAAACTGCTTTCTCTTTCAAAGTAAGTAAATAGCCCAGTTTCAATCCTTTAAAGCCTTGTACGCCGCTAGTTCGAAGCGACAAATCCCATACAAAAATGACACAGCGAAATCATATACGAAAAATTAAGTTGTACTTTTAGTTCCGCAGTACGCTGTTGGATGAACTGTTGGATTTTTGTTGCAGATTATTTGGAGAAGTCTACACTCTTCTTTCACACACAATAAATAACCCAGACCATTTATTATCTGCTGAAAAATGACATTTATTTTTTTTTTGTTTATTTTTGTTGTTTCTTTCATTTCATTCTTTCTGCCTGTGATTTTTATGCTTTTGTGCAACTGTCAATGAATATTTTTCCACTTCGTTTTCGCAAGCATTTCAGTGTCCTGTTTGAAACCAACTTAAATTTTCGTTTCGCACCAGAAGCGTACTAGGTTTAAAACAGCGAATTCAACATGACCTTCCAATATAAGTAAAAAATTCCACTTGCCTTGCTGGATGCACTAAGAAATGCTGTAGCCTTTCGTTAACCTTGAGTATACAGGAAAGCACTAACACATAACCCTCCAATTTCCTTTATTTAATGGACTTGTAAACGATCTAGAAAAAAAAATTTGGATTGAATTTATTTTATATATGTATTTATATTTTGTAAAAATTGTATTATAATTAATAGTTTTTTTAAACTCATATAAATAAAAAGCACGACTGAGTAGCACGAACTTGCTCTTGGAAAGCCACATCGTAAAAAAAGTACTAAAAATGCATTTATTTTTCAATTTTATTATTGGGAGAATTTCTTTAAAACAGAATTTTGAAAAGCTAAATTTTAACAAGCAGAATTTGAGCAGAATTTTGAAAGCAGAACCCATCTTATGACCAACTTCACAGTCTCGTTTATACCTTGAACTGCGTTCAGTTTGTTCTTCTGAACCGATATTTAAACCAAAAGTGTAATTTAAACATTAAATAGGGAGGTACTCTTTTATAACGGCTAAGTGTACATTTTTCTTAGTTTTTAGTAGACAGTTAAAATTTAAGGTAACACATTTCTTAAGAGTCATTTTTGAGAAAAATGAGATTTTCATTATTATTTATTGTACTATTCATACTTGAATGTCAAGGTATTAGACTTGACCATTCTTTAATCCGTCAATTTCAATGAACAACAACAACTTATTTTCATTTTTATAGAAGGTACAGTTATTTTTGCATAAAAGTAAAATGTTTTTCTAAAATATTCTGAAATTTTAAAAAACCTTTTAAGCCTAGTACTCAGTTCAAATGGAAACTGACTTTTAGTTCACAGCGATGTCATTCCCAACGAGAAGTGTATACCCAAATGTGAATGGCGGCCGGCGCACTATTCAATAGACTGAGAATGGACTTATGTTGTTCTTGTTGTTATGTTTGTCCTCCACAATTTGAGGTTTGTTGTTGTGGACCTGATTATTAAAGAACAAAATTATGTGAAGATGCAAAATGGAGAAATAATAAGTTTAACAAATTGTCCAATTTGGTTAAAAGCTCCCTTTAATTAGTTAAGTAATGTCGTTTTCGTTTGGATGTACGGAGTACTCCTTTTACACTCCTTTTTCACTCCTACTACTCCAAAAGCCTTCGATTGGCTGTTCCGAGTAATGTTTTCGGAGTGTTCTTCTGTCCCCAATTTCATTTTGGAGTAGATGAGGAACACACACATACATATATAGTTTTTCGTTGGATTACTTGTCAAAAGTGATAAATACTTGAAGAAGCCATTTTGTTAAATGGCAGCTTTGGTAGTGTGTGTGTAAATTTAGGAAAGTCAGTGTTTTCATATTCGATTGGAATTGAAAAGGAGTACAATTTACCGAAAATCCAATCGAAAACGACATAAGAGGTTGTTGGACTATAATGATGACCAGTGAAATCCTTGCTGTACTCACCAGAATTCTGCTGCTGCTGTTGTTGTTGCCACTGATTAGCTGTGTGGAAGTTGGTGACAAGTTGCTGTTGTGATTTAACAATTGAACCAGCTTTTAGTTGTGCCTGCTGGAACATATAACACCATATCAGATTCTAAACGAATGAAAAAGCCTTCGGATACCTACCAAAATAGGTCCACTTGCGGCTAGTTGCGATCTAAGAGCCCAATTGGCTGCCGAAATCACTTGAGTTTTCTGCTGCTGTTGAGCACTTCTTCCCGAAGCTGATTGTATCGTCAGTCCCTATGTAAGAGTTTGATTCCCTCCCCCCCTTCCAGAGGGCTGCTGCTGAACAAACACCAACGAACCATTACTCATACTTAATTGATGCGTGGGATGATGATGTGTTGTTTGCACCTGGACCGTTGCACCATTCGCATCTATGTACTGGGGCAGTGGTCCTTGTTGCTGACGTATATGTTGCACAGTACTGCCTTCCGTTGTTATGCCAACAATTTTCGCTCCCTAGGGATTGATGTTCAAGTTCTTAGCCGACTCAACTGTAATCGACTGGTGGTGATGATGATGAAGATGCTGCTGCTGCTGTAGACTAAAATGCTGCTGTTGTTGCTGCTGTTGTGGTTGTGAAATTGCCACAACCAACTGCTACTGCGGGTGCAGTGCATGATGTGAATGCTGATGTTCGGAGTGCCCCGACAACGACGCAACTTGGTGTTGTGCTACAGCAGCAGTATTTGCAGCTGCAGCTGCTGCCAGAGCATTTATTGTAATCATTATTTGATGAGGATGACGGTGTAGAAGTATCCGATGACGACGACTGCCGGTCGTCTTGGTAAAATGCAAGCGAGTACCCCTTATTGCCGGGATAAAGATTGACGACGATTTTGTTTAGTTTTTCACGTTGCACCAGACGTTCCAAAACAAAAGAGCGAGTTCGTAGTCTCACCTACATATACAAAATAATTAAATTTTACATCCTGATGTCTCCGATTAAATGCAAATGGGGAAATTTTTATTGAAATACACAACTAAAAAAAAGTTTGACATTTTGTTTGACAAAAAAAAAGTTATACTATTATACGACCTGGTGCCAAGCGCCCGTATAACAATCTTCAATTGGCGTCAACTTTTTTGTATGAATGCGCTATCCAGTGTATTATAGAGATCAGTGGGTTAAGTAAGTATATTTTGTCTTTTGAAGGTAACTTTTGTTATTCTTGATTTTTTTGTTTTTTTCTTTCATTTCTTCAATTTCAACCACCACCAAGGTAGCTATTATTTGTTAAAGTTAGAGTTTTTTTTGTTGGTGTTAAGTTAATTGCCAAAAGGCAAATGCAGGCCCAACTTAATGATCTCATAGAGGAAACTGAGTTTCTTAAAAAAGCGGAAAAAGAACACCAACGGCAATTGGAGTTTTCAAACAAAAACTAGGTAGGTAGTGCTAAGTTGACACTCTCAGTCCAGGCATTAGAAAAAGAAATTAGAAAATCAAAAGATGGCATTAATTGTAGCTTTTTTGTTGTAAATTACTTGTGGAGACAAAAAAATTCTAAAAATTTTTTTGATAAAGTTTTCAAACAAGAACTAGGTAGGTGGTGCTAAGATGACACTCTCAGTCCAGGCATTAGAAAAGGAAATTAGAAAATCTAATGATGGCATTCATTGTAGATTTTTTGTTGTGAATTATTTGTGCAGAGAAAAAAATTTTAAAATTTTTTTTGACGAAGTTTTCAAACATAAACTAGGTAGGTAGCGCTAAGTTGACACTCTCAGTCCAGACATTAGAAAAGGAATTATAAAAATGCAAGGATTGAACTAATTGTAGCTTTTTTGTTGTAAGTTAGTTGTGGAGAGAAAAAAATTTTAAAAAAATTTTCTGACGAAGTTTTCAAGCAAAAACTAGTTAAGCAGTGCTAAGTTGACACTCTCAGTCCAGGCATTGCAAAAGGAAATTATAAGATCTAAAGATGGCATTAATTGTAGCTTTTTTGTTGTAAATTAGTTATGGAGAGAAAAAAATTCTAAAAATTTGTTTGACGAAGTTTTCAAACAAAAACTAGGTAGGTAATGCTAAGTTGACACTCTCGGTCCAGGCATTAGAAAAGGAAATTAGAAAATGTAATGATGGCATTAATTGATGTGCGTGAAAATAGCATCGCCGTTTTTGATTTTCAAACAAAAAAGTTTTTCTGCAATGTGCTCAACTTGTGCCGTAAATATTTTTCCAAAATTCTCAAATTTGCAAGTTTTTTATGGGTGATATTAAATTTTGCGAAGCCCCATATCGTGAAGTTAGCATCGCCATTTTGGATTTTCAAAAAAAAAAAGTTGTGCTCTAATGTGCTAAACTTGTGCTGCCTTGTGATGTAAATATTTTTCCCAAATACGCAACTTTGCAAATTTTACGGATACATTTTTTTGCAAAATCAAGATTTTTTTGAATTTCAAAGTTGTGCTGTATTGTACACAATTGTTCGTTCTAAGAATTGAAAACTTAAAAAAAAATTTGCATATTTGCAACTTTAACGGTTGATACTAAATTTTGCGTGCTCAACTTGTGCTGCCTTGTGCCGTAAATATTTTTCCAAATCCGCAAATTTGCAAAAGTTATGGATCAATTTTTTTGCACAATCAAGATTTTTTTAAATTTCAAACTTGTGCTTCATTGTACACAATTTCCACGAAATATGTAAGTAAAATAGATCAAAATGATTTGCCTAAATTGGTCTGAATTCATTATAATAATATTAATTAATTAATTTGTTTTTGTTAAATAAATTTTTGTTAACAAACATTTCTTGATAGTTTGAGTTTTATTTTATTTCTAAATCTACTTCGGAAATTTTGGATTTACTTCGTTTTTTTTTCCACATTTGATTTGAAATATTGAATCCTAAGTCCGAACCCTGGACCTGATCCCACCTCATGATTCATACCGAAAACACATTCCACATAAATATGTAACATATGACATATTAAGGGTGTGTTTCTTTATTTATTCCGAATATTCGGAATATCTGGAACACCGCTTTTGCGTTTCTTTATTCTCTGGAATATTCCGGATATACTTTTTTGTTGTTTCTTTATTCGTTCTGGAATTATTGGAATGTGTTCTTTCTGTTCCTAGTCAAGAGCTAATGTAAATGGAATATTCTCTTTTTTGACAGATACATTTCATTTTTTTCATTGGTTACAATTAGGTATTGTTATTTTGTCTGCCGTCTGCGTCTGCCATGGATGAAAAAAAAATAATGAAATGGAAAGGGGTGAGCATGTTTTTGTGATAATTATTTTTGTATCTTCATGATGCTTATGCATGCGCGTAAAATTAATTTACACTTCGCAAAACAAATAATTATTTGTTTCTAAGTATATTTTGTCTTTTGAAGGTAACTTTTGTTATTCTTGATTTTTTTGTTTTTTTCTTTCATTTCTTCAATTTCAACCACCACCAAGGTAGCTATTATTTGTTAAAGTTAGAGTTTTTTTTGTTGGTGTTAAGTTAATTGCCAAAAGGCAAATGCAGGCCCAACTTAATGATCTCATAGAGGAAACTGAGTTTCTTAAAAAAGCGGAAAAAGAACACCAACGGCAATTGGAGTTTTCAAACAAAAACTAGGTAGGTAGTGCTAAGTTGACACTCTCAGTCCAGGCATTAGAAAAAGAAATTAGAAAATCAAAAGATGGCATTAATTGTAGCTTTTTTGTTGTAAATTACTTGTGGAGACAAAAAAATTCTAAAAATTTTTTTGATAAAGTTTTCAAACAAGAACTAGGTAGGTGGTGCTAAGATGACACTCTCAGTCCAGGCATTAGAAAAGGAAATTAGAAAATCTAATGATGGCATTCATTGTAGATTTTTTGTTGTGAATTATTTGTGCAGAGAAAAAAATTTTAAAATTTTTTTTGACGAAGTTTTCAAACATAAACTAGGTAGGTAGCGCTAAGTTGACACTCTCAGTCCAGACATTAGAAAAGGAATTATAAAAATGCAAGGATTGAACTAATTGTAGCTTTTTTGTTGTAAGTTAGTTGTGGAGAGAAAAAAATTTTAAAAAAATTTTCTGACGAAGTTTTCAAGCAAAAACTAGTTAAGCAGTGCTAAGTTGACACTCTCAGTCCAGGCATTGCAAAAGGAAATTATAAGATCTAAAGATGGCATTAATTGTAGCTTTTTTGTTGTAAATTAGTTATGGAGAGAAAAAAATTCTAAAAATTTGTTTGACGAAGTTTTCAAACAAAAACTAGGTAGGTAATGCTAAGTTGACACTCTCGGTCCAGGCATTAGAAAAGGAAATTAGAAAATGTAATGATGGCATTAATTGATGTGCGTGAAAATAGCATCGCCGTTTTTGATTTTCAAACAAAAAAGTTTTTCTGCAATGTGCTCAACTTGTGCCGTAAATATTTTTCCAAAATTCTCAAATTTGCAAGTTTTTTATGGGTGATATTAAATTTTGCGAAGCCCCATATCGTGAAGTTAGCATCGCCATTTTGGATTTTCAAAAAAAAAAAGTTGTGCTCTAATGTGCTAAACTTGTGCTGCCTTGTGATGTAAATATTTTTCCCAAATACGCAACTTTGCAAATTTTACGGATACATTTTTTTGCAAAATCAAGATTTTTTTGAATTTCAAAGTTGTGCTGTATTGTACACAATTGTTCGTTCTAAGAATTGAAAACTTAAAAAAAAATTTGCATATTTGCAACTTTAACGGTTGATACTAAATTTTGCGTGCTCAACTTGTGCTGCCTTGTGCCGTAAATATTTTTCCAAATCCGCAAATTTGCAAAAGTTATGGATCAATTTTTTTGCACAATCAAGATTTTTTTAAATTTCAAACTTGTGCTTCATTGTACACAATTTCCACGAAATATGTAAGTAAAATAGATCAAAATGATTTGCCTAAATTGGTCTGAATTCATTATAATAATATTAATTAATTAATTTGTTTTTGTTAAATAAATTTTTGTTAACAAACATTTCTTGATAGTTTGAGTTTTATTTTATTTCTAAATCTACTTCGGAAATTTTGGATTTACTTCGTTTTTTTTTTCCACATTTGATTTGAAATATTGAATCCTAAGTCCGAACCCTGGACCTGATCCCACCTCATGATTCATACCGAAAACACATTCCACATAAATATGTAACATATGACATATTAAGGGTGTGTTTCTTTATTTATTCCGAATATTCGGAATATCTGGAACACCGCTTTTGCGTTTCTTTATTCTCTGGAATATTCCGGATATACTTTTTTGTTGTTTCTTTATTCGTTCTGGAATTATTGGAATGTGTTCTTTCTGTTCCTAGTCAAGAGCTAATGTAAATGGAATATTCTCTTTTTTGACAGATACATTTCATTTTTTTCATTGGTTACAATTAGGTATTGTTATTTTGTCTGCCGTCTGCGTCTGCCATGGATGAAAAAAAAATAATGAAATGGAAAGGGGTGAGCATGTTTTTGTGATAATTATTTTTGTATCTTCATGATGCTTATGCATGCGCGTAAAATTAATTTACACTTCGCAAAACAAATAATTATTTGTTTCTTTTCTCAGACATAATCGCAAAATGATTTTTTGACATGAAAACAAACAGCTGATAGTTGGATATTCTTTCAATTAAGATCTGTTTCCTTATTTATTCGATTCTGGATAATCTCGGTAGATATTTTGCCTTTTCCGTCTTTTCTATTCTTTATCCGGAAAAAATAAAGAAACACACCCTTAATGACACCAGTTCTTCGTTGCCATTGACTTAGTCCCCTTTCACACGAGGAAACAAGTTGCTGGAGATTTTTTTGACGTTTTCTTTTAATTTCCTTAAAAATTTCCTGTACCTTTCACACGAAGAAACAAAATTGTGGAAACTTTCTGTATTTTCCTTTTAAAATAGCTTGGTTGAACACACTCTACTGTGTGTGTGAAGAGGAATGTCAAAAAAATCTCCTCGAATCGTTGACCGGGGAGATTTCATTTTCCCCTCTTACTTCTTGCCCTTCTCACCAACAAACTGATTGTTGCTGGCAACTCAGTTTCCTCGTGTGAAAGGGGACTTAATATATATGGACTGCCAGGAGCTAACTTCACGTTGACGCCACTTTAAGCTATGCGTAACAAGCGCCGGGTTCAGTCCTATCGGAAAATACAGATACTACTGTTTGACATTTGTACCGAGGATTTTTTTTTCCATCTGATTTAATTTTTCATTGGGTACGTTCAGCAGACACACAAGGGACTACATATGTAGTCAAGTGCTTTCATTGAACGCAAATTTTACAAAGCAAACTAGTTATTTTTTGAGATGTCATTAATGCCAAAATTGAAACTTTACTTCCAACCTTTACCTTCCGTTGATAGTGCAGATAGTATTTATAATAATATTCTTATCTGAAAAACACCTCACACAAATGAATTACGAATTGTATATTATAATTTCTTCAATACATGCATTCTGTGTTTCTGACATCTTTCACGTAGGAGTTTAAGTTTAGATAAATCGTTGATATCTTTGCGCTGAACGTGACTGAAATTTTTCACTTCTTGCCTAGGAGCAAATAAAATTTCCTTTCACTTAAATCGATAACCATTACCGCTGTTTGTTTATTTCATTGGTTGCTATTGTTAATTTGTTTCGCAATGATTCAACTTTGTTTTCATACTTTTTTTAATTAATAACAACAAATTACTAAAACAACATCATCCAGAAGAATTCTGAAACTGAATTGCCAAATAAAACAAACAATAAATGCCAAACCAGTGATAAGGGTTATTAAAAAAACATCCCGTAACCAAATCCGAAAATTTTCTTTTTTTTACAAACAACTTCTCGCTTAATTTTCAAAACTGTTCATTTGTACAAATTTTAGTTATGTCGAAGTTCATAAAATAAAATAAAATTAGTAGAAATTGGCAGATTTGAAAAGTAAATGAGTAGAGGTAGTATTTTGCTTTACACTTTTTGCTAAGAATATTGAATTAAGTAGGCGTGTTTTTTTGCAAGTCCATATGGATTTGTCGAAAATCGACATCGGGACTTAGGAACTTCTTACTTACAGTACGTAAGTCCCGATAATTATCTGGACTTAGCTAAGTCCATATAGATTTATGTTTTTGTTGTATTTACGCTTAAAACAATTAGTTCCGATGTTGTTTTTTCGACAAATCCACATGGACTTGCAAAAAAAACACGCCTAGTAGTTTTAAAAACACAGTTTAAGCGCGTTTTTATAGGGAATTCTAATCCTGTACAATTTCGGTTAAGATAGATTTTACTGGTAAATTAAAAGTAAACTTCGTTCCTTTACTCCCAATTTTTGTGCATTTTAGTACAATTTTATTGTTTTTTTATGAACTTTGACAGAACTTTGGACTGTAATGCACAAAAATCAGAGTTTCAAAATCAAGGAATGAACCTATGAATAAGTTCTAATTTAAAAAAATACGAACGTTTTCAAGAAAAATAAGGTATCTAAAAAGTTGCTCGGAAGTTGCCTAGTGGGCGAGTCATATTTGTTAGATTTTTGACTAGTTACACTGTTTATATTTATTTCTAAATAGTCGGAAAATACTTTATTTGATATATACAAAAAATATTGCAATATTGCATTTGTAGACAATAGATTCCGTTGTCTTAAGGTAGGTAAAAAGTTAGAAAACTTCAGACATTAAAAATTTTTTTTATAACTTGGACGGTCGTCTTAAGTAAGACCGCGTTTATAAAAACGATTGTACGAATTTTTATTTGAAATAATGTTTTAAAGTTATCTTCCTTCACTACATCTTTTGAAATGGTGAAAATAAATTTCATTGAAAAATCTTTTATTTCGTATATGACTCTAAAATCAAAGGTTTTATAAAATAAATCAAATAAGGATTTTTTTCAGTGCTCCCCCAACACTACGCCGATTGGTGACTTCCTATGACAATAGATGGCCTTACCTTCTATGAATGAAATTTCATTCTAGGGCGAAGTATGCAACAGATGGCGCTAGAAATAGTATTTATTATTGTCGGTAGGCCCGAATTTGTCGCTGATTTCGCTTTGAGAACTGGAACCATCATCTCCGCAGGTTTTGTATGGAATTGACAACCAACTAGCAGTCCATATATAATAAGTCAATGTTTGTTGCCATTTAGCTTTGCCTACAAGCTGAAAAATCAGCTGATGTATAAGATTGCATAAGGGTGTGTTTTTTATAATTCTACCTCCTTGTTACACTCGTTTCGTTTGTTACTCCATTTCACTTGACTATTCAACGCATTACGTTTTACATCTGAATATTCAGATATCTGAATTCTTGGAGCCAGCTGCCATAAAAAGTAAGATGAGTTTTAATGACTTTTAGTTACGTTTGCTTACGTTTCATCTGAATTTTCAGCCAAAAATACTCATCTGAAAATTCAGAATAAAGTGATAGTAGTGGGGGAAATATAGAAGTTGAACTTTATGATTTTCGCTCTGGTTAGTGGTTGATTTGTGTGATTAATTTTCATCACGAACAAATTAATAATCTTAACCTACATAAAAGAATTTATTGTTTATTGATAAGTAAGTTTTTAAATCAAAAGATTGACTATTCTTAGAAAAATGTTCGCAGAATTCTCCATCGCAATGCTGTGGAATTATTTTTTCTTTAAACTTGACATAGTCTTGCTGTTATTTGTTGCTGATTTAGTTAAATATATCACCATCAGAACTACCGACGCTTATTTTTTAATTTAAGAATATAAATAAATAGCAACAACAAACGGATACACATCAGAAATAATAGACAATAGACTAATATCCAAAAAGAAAAAGAAAATAAAAAATAAAAAAACAAAAGAAAATACCACAGCAGACAATAAAAAATACATATCAATAGACTACACGAACTTACCACCAAATATCCTACAAAACGAATTTCGAAAAATAAACGTAAATATTTCATTTAAAACAACAAATAACATACAAAAAAATTTACAACATAAACCAATAAATGATATCAAAACATCAAGTGGAGTCTACAAAATAAAATGTGATAATTGCGACAGCTACTACATTGGACAGACAGGCAGAACTTTTTATGACAGATTTTTGGAACATAGACCAAAGCAGAATACAAAATCATCATACGCACAGCACCTAATGGACCATAACCACAACTACACTGACTTCGAGACAAATCTAAAACCATTACATATATGTAAAAAAGGGACAAAATTAGACGCATTAGAGGAGTACGACATTTACAGAGCTTATAAGACTGAACAAGACAAAATACTAAACGACAAATTAACTATAAAAACGAATACACTATACAACACAGCAATTAAACACCTAAGCAGATAATTATACCTCACCCACAATACCCAACAACATTCATAAACGGCAATCAAAAGAACTCTTGGCAATACAACACCGTGAAAAAAGTCAAATTGAAGCCCGAAGATGGTTTTATAGAAACCGAAACGCGTCGCTTTTATAAGTTTATAAAAATTAATGTTGTCAAAAATAATTTTAAATTATTAAATAAATTAAAATAAATTCCTTTATATCAAATTATTTAAGAATACATTTTTTTCTATTTTTAAATATACACACACAACATGGAGACTAGACCACAAAGAAATAACAAGTATGCAATTCACGCCGGTAACACAGTTTTTCTCCGTGCTTAAGTTAAGCCCGAGAATTCTCCGCGCTTACCTAAGCCCGAAGGGGATTAGTTGTTGTTGTATTTAACATGTAAATTGCAGTCGTCGTCGTTTTTTTCGATCGATTTCCTCGGGGCTTGCAAAAATACACGGCTATTGAACAAACTAAACACTTAAGTGCATTATGGATGACTTGCGAAATTGACGTTTCGGACAGAAAAACACAGTTCAGCAAAATGTCATTATGAGAGTAAGAGAATGAAGGCTAAACATTGTGTCATTCACGAAAATACGAAATGCTTCTTTTTAAATAAAGAGTGGGTCATTTTTGGCCACTGATTTTTGACATTTCTTATTGTATTCCTTGTTTATTCAACAAATCGCTTCATTTATTTATGTTGTTTGTAGAGCGCACATGTATACCTGTATGGTTGTTAATATAAATACATATATGTATATCGAGAGCATTGAAAACTTTAATAAGAAATCAAACTAAAGAGAAATTCCAAATTTGAGTCAAGATTTAAAAATCAATGTGTAGCAGCTCACGACTCAGAAGATTAATTTTCAAAAAACTTTTAAAGAAGTTTCATTACTCCAAAGTCGTCGTGTAATAGCGGACTTAGCATCATTAAAATTGTGTTTCTTTCAACACAACTCGATATCCCACCTAATATCGCCCATTTTCATGGTGAAAAGCTGGTGAGTTGGAATTTTTTTAAAGATGGCTGCGTTATTTGCACATACAAAATGGTCGATCTAGCAAAACAGAACAAACCCACCCCATTAAATTGTTGTTGCAATTCACATCTATTCATCGACACGGGATGAAATTACAAATAAATACAACAATGTAAACAAATGGATTTTGGAGGGTGAAACGTACGAAAGATTGTCATCTTTATATGGTGTATCTATGATCTTGGCTATCAGTCCATCTGAACTGAGTCAGATTAGGGGATGTTCAACTTCAAGAGATCTGGCTGAAGCTCGATGCAGTATACGCATCAAAAGGACCCGCTCGAAAGGCGACACTATTAAAGCAATTGGCACAAAACAAGATGACGGAAGCAGACGATTTAAGGGAGTATCTTTGTAAATTTTTTGATATCGTAGATAGACTCCAAAGCATGGAAGTCAACATTAATGATGAGTTACTATCTGTTTTGTTGTTGTACAGTCTGCCGATACCACAAAGAAAATTCCAACGAAAAACTAAAGACCAGGAACGGCAATGGCACAGAAAATCAATCATTCAGATACAACTGCAATTACTGTGGAAAGAAACGACACAAGGCAACCGATTGTTTTAAGAACAAACAAACGAAAATGAGCGCAAGACATTCCTACAAATCGTACCTCATCGATACTTCCAACGAGGATCCCGTAGACGAAAGGTGGTGCTTAGACAGTGAAGGCACCTCGCATGTTTGTGTTCTTTAAAACCGGTAACTCACACGATGCATGCTGAAGCTGGCAACGTCTGCACCGTCGTCCATCACAACCAAGGGTGACGTGGCCATATCGACATGGAACGGAAACGAAAATTTGGATATAAAGCTTAATAACACGCTGCACGTTCCCGATTTACGCATCAACTTGATATCTGTTGCCAAGATAGTCGATAAGGGTGATATAGTCGTGTTCACCAAGAAAAGAGCCTTTATACAAGACAAGGACAGAGAAACGAAAATTGTAGACGAATGCGAGGGTGATTTATTCTACGTTCATTCAGACCAGCAGTGAAGTCACCTCGCAACAAACAATCCAGACGGAGGCCCTGATTTGTGGCACAGAAAACTTGGTCACTTGAACTCTCACGACTTGTCACTCATGGCTAAAAAGCAGTTAATTCCTGAGTTGAAAGGAAATCCTAAAATATGTGAAACATGCCTTGCATCAAAACTGACACGTCTACCTTTTCAAGGTCGAAGCGAGCGTTCCAGTGAATTGTTGGATATCGTACACAGTGACGTATGTGGACCCATGAGAACTGAGTCCCATGGTGGATCCCTTTACTTCATAACTTTTATTGACGACTGTAGCAGATTTCGCATGACATATTTTATGCAAAGGAAGAATGAAGTTGTATCGAAATTCAACGAGTTCAAAAATTTCGCAGAGACTCAAACGGGAAGAAAAATAAAAGCACTACAGTCGGACAACGGAACCGAATATTGCAACCGAGTAATGGACAACGTCCTGAAAGAATACTGTATAAAGCGCCGACTCACGACTGTACACACTCCCAAACAGAACGGAGTAGCCGAAAGAAAAAACCGAACCTTGATAGAATCGGCAAGATGTATGCTAAAAAAGTCAGGTCTTCCATCTACTTTTTGGGCAGAAGCTATAGCTGCAGCAAATCATATTCGAAATCGATGTATCACGAAAAGTCTTGATGGAGAAGTTCCTTATGAAAAGTGGACTGGTACACTACCGAATTTAAATAACCTGTATCCGTTTGGCAAAAAAGTTTATATCCTAGATAAGACACTCGGAAAGGGAAAGTTTGATGATAGGGGCATCGAGGGAATCTTCGTTGGTTATCCTGATACACAAAAGGGTTACCGAGTGTATCAATTCACATCTCGAGAGACGTCAAGTTTGTTGACCTTCACAATCAAGGTAATTTCAGTGAATTTACAAGCGAAGAGACACTTAATGGACGTTACGGTCTGGAAGATTCGAATGCCACTACGAACATTGTTCTTCAAAACAAACCTAGACACGACGTTTTTCGATCCGCCATACAAAAAAATGTTGGCATATTTTGACACCTGTCAAACTAAGTGTCCTAGTGGACCCAGCACGTTGGCCGAGACACTTAAATAATATCCACCTCCTAAATCGATTGGCGTACTCCGTTTTTCGATCCGCCGTACAAAAAATATTGGCATATTTTGACATCTGTCAAACTAATTGTAAGTGTACTAGTAGACACAGCACGTCGGCCGAGATACTTAGGTAATATCTTAGAGGATATATAATATGGAGTGCTTGTTTTTGTTCAAATGCGAACATTTGATAGGGGTCACTGTTAAAGTTTCGGTCACTGAGTTTTCTGCACATTGGAGAAAAAAACTAAAAAGGAAGATATTGAAATCCTTAAAATAATAAACAAACACTTATTAATTTCAAGAATAACTTCAAAGTAGAACAATTTAGAAAGAAAATAAGCAAATTAAACTTACAATTGATAGCAGCTATACGATATCTTCTAAGACTTTATCTTAACCGAAAATGAAATAGCGCCCTCTATCATGGCCCCAGGCACTACAATGCATTAGGGATAGAAACGAGCACTTCATGTTATATTATATGTAATATCCATCTCCTAAATCGATTGGCGTACTCCGTTTTTCGATCCGCCATACCAAAAATGCTGGCATATTTTGACACCTGTTTAATTAAGAGTTCTATAGTGGACCCAGAACGTCGGCCGTGACTTTAAGGTAATATCCACCTCCTTCATTGAGATTGGGATGGAAAATCGAGAATAAACCTCCACCTCAGCAATTTCGTCTACCCTGGCCACCACATACGTCCCTCACCAACGTGCTTAAAAATCGGAAAAAGAAATTGCATCATTTAAAAGCAGTCATTATATTCACTTTAAGGCCTGACGCCCATTAGGTAACTTAGTTGCCGGCAACTTTTAATTGCTGGGTGTTTCCGGCTACTGCTAGCAACTAAAGTTGCTGGCCCTCGCCCACTAGGCAAATTCCGAGCTACTTTTAAATATGTATGTTTCTGTTTTTTTTATTTAGTTTTCTATAAAAACGTGCTACACCTATCTCAATTTGATCTGTCTAACAGCCCGTCTCTGGCAAACCTCACTGATCCCTCACAAGTCACAACAACCTCACAAGGTGAGGTAAACTCAATTTTGTGAGGTTTTTGTATTGTGAGCCTCACAAGAACTGTCAAAGTTGTGATCTCCTTTAAGCCCGAACCACACTACTCTCGTGTTGTGGGGCCGTGTGTCACTATCGCTCTAGTGTATTTTATATGCGTAGAGCCGTATTTCTATCGTGTGATGCGAGGTGTCGAAATGTATGAAATACATTGGAATGACAGCGCAACACTACTCGCCAACACACCACACGAGAGTAGTGTGGTTCGGGCTTTAGAGTAGGTCACAACTTGAATTTCGGGACTTTGATTTGACATTCGATATATTTTGTGAAAAAATTTGCTTCTATTATTGTGTATCTATTGCAGAAAAATGGAATTGGAATTGATTCTGGTGCGTCTGATTGCAGAACTTTCGTCCGAAAATGAAAAGTTAGATTTTTACAAAATTAGGTACATATTTTTTTCGGAAAACTAATCATATTGGTAAGATTGCAGCTCCAGCGCCTCTTAAGGACTTTGAGGGATGGGAATGATCCATTTTCTATCCAAAGCAATATTTTTATAAAGTTTTGTCCGATTCACAAAAACTTCATGCTGGAACGTCATTCAGAGCTTGAAGCCTCTTGAAAATCAGGAATCTTCTTTACCATTTGACAAGTGGAAACTACGCCATTAATAAAAATGGAACGATACACGCTTCAACAACGCATTGAAATTATTAAAATTCACTATAAAAATGGTGAAAATTTGGCAGAGACGGTTCGTAAAACTAAAACATTTTTGGGTCATCGTGACCGCAATACAGAAATTGGTGGACAAATTCGAGCTGTTGGGACAAGTTAGTGATGTGAAGAATAAAACCCGTGCACGTCGCTCAAGAACAACTGAGAATATTGCTGTTGTAGCCCAAAGTGTTGAAGAAAACCCAGGTTTGTCCATTCCTCGTCGTTCTTTGGAATTAGGCATTCCACAAACGTCATTACACCGTATTTTGCATAAAGACTTGGGTCTTAAGGCTTATAAAGTTCAGTTAACACAAGAACTCAAGCCGGCTGGTCATCAACAACGTCGTGTCTTTGCTGATTGGGTCCTTGAAATGCATGAAAATGATCCGGAATTTAATCGAAAAATCATCTTGACTGATGAGGCCCATTTCCACCTCGGAGGCTACGTCAACAAGCAAAACTGTCGCATCTGGGGCTCGGAAAACCCAAGAGTTATTGTTGAAAAGCCTCTCCATCCTCAACGCGTGACTGTTTGGTGCGGTTTATGGTCCGGCGGGGTCATTGGACCTTACTTTTTCGAAAATGAGGCTGGAGCAACAGTTACGGTCAATGGATTGCGCTATCGAGAGATGATTAATTATTTTTTATGGCCGGAATTGGATGGTATTGATCTGGATAACGTTTACTTTCAACAAGACGGCGCTACGTGCCACACAAGCAATGAAACCATCGATCTTTTACGGGAAAAGTTTCCGGACCGTGTTATCTCTCGAAGAGGTGATCACAATTGGCCACCGAGATCTTGTGATTTAACACCTTGCGACTTCTTCCTTTGGGGCCACGTGAAAGATAAGGTCTACGCCAACAGCCCAGCGTCGATTCAAGACCTCAAAGATGGAATTCGTGAAGCTATCGAGGACATAGGGCAGCCACTTTGCGATTTGGTTATGGAAAATTTCATGAAAAGGATATGGTCCTGTAAGCGTGGTCGTGGCGGCCATTTGGCTGATGTTGTGTTCCATTATTAACGGCATACCTTCCTCTTTATAATAAAATGCCATTTTTCTTTGAATATCAAAATAACACCTCTTATTGGAAAACCCTTTATATAAACTCTATAGTACTCTCATGGAACAGAATTTTTTGCTTCAAATCCGTCGCCTAAGGTGGCGTTGCAGATGGCAAAATTCACGTTTGCAGACTGAGAGCAGAGGTAGGATAGCAAACGAGAACAAGAAGCGAGAAAGAGAGGATTGTATTATTTGCAATTCGTATATTAATAAAGGGAGTGAGAGAGATAATTAAATCAGATAATTAAATCAGCTGGCAACGACAATAAGGAGGAGAAAATTAAATTTTGTTGTCTAGACCTATTCAACGGTTTTGACGTTTCTCTTTGTAGAAATAGAATTTTTGTTTTCTATGTGCTATTGACATATGTTTATATTTTTATACATTTCCTATGCTTTTTATTTTCAGCACAATTTGAATTTGTTTTTAGATATTCAGTTTTGTTGATTTTCAAAGCAACGTTGTTAAATTTCTCAATAACTTGTGGAATAAATACGTTGCTATTTTTTGAATTATGCTGTATAGGTATACCCACTTTCAAAGTGTGGTATGTAGGTATACATATACATATTATATTTCTGTTAGGCTTTTCTTATCGTATGGACAACAAAGGTTTACATTAAATTAAAATAAGCAAACGGGGTATTATACAATTTCCTTAAATAAAGAAACCCGTGGGAAGCAGATTCTGATTATGTGAATTTGAGATTTTTGTAAATTAAGATTTTGGCTTTCGATATTTTGTCGTAGTGTTCCTTGTGAAGCGCGGGATCAAATGTTAATTTTACAAGATATTTACTCCTAAGCCTAAACTAAGTAGTAAATATTGTTTCTTAGGTATCTAATGTCGTTTTCGAGTGGACGTTCGGAGCAACTCCTTTTTCATTCCTTTTACTCCAAATTTTCGATTTTCAA
Organism: Leucozona laternaria; assembly: GCA_932273885.2. NCBI lineage: Eukaryota > Metazoa > Arthropoda > Insecta > Diptera > Syrphidae > Leucozona > Leucozona laternaria. Next base: position 130,575,646 of record OW026366.1, on the reverse strand, counting down.
TAGGAATGGAACAGTTCCGAAATCCAAACGAAAACGACATAACCTAATACCTCAGAAATATCTTTAAATTTACGGGATGAATAACGTTCAGATGTTTTATAATAAATGGCAAAAAAATTCCCACAACCATCTGTATGCATTTACGACATCGTCATTTCCCATCAGAAGCGGCTTGTTCAAAATTGATTCAATTTTTATTACCTCGTTGGAGAGACTATAAATGAATGTGCATTGAATTAGGTGCTTTACCTACTTTCCCAACAGTAATGTTCAACAAAGTGAAATCATTTATTTTTTGTCTTAATTTGCATGGAATTGTCGTGAGCGAAAATGGGTTTTTCTTTCTTTCATCGCAAATTGAATGGCAATTGAAAAAAAAACATCAAGTTTTTCTTTTTTAGTAGATATAATAAATCAGTCTTTGGGATTAACTTTTTCTGGATATATTTGATATTCTTATTCATAGCTGTCCTGTATATTAAGGAGATCTGTTGAAATTAAACATGTTAATCCTAGGTATATTGAAAGGAAGGAAAGCATAAAAGTTTTGTTTATAAAGGTACTGTTTATGCGGCCCGCCAAAGCCCTCTCCAGGGAGGCATTTGTTTGTTTTCAAGTTGCGCGAAACTCGTTAACGCATGCTCCCTTTTAACCTCAATAAACTGTCTAGCTGTTATAAATTGGCATATTAGCGAAGGTTTTAATTTTTTTTTAAGTGCCAGTGGGTAGATATTATTTTCTTTTTGATTTTTGAACCCCATTCATTATCGCGCCTGAAAATTGCATCAAAATCGGTTAAATGGTCCAGTGTTTATTGATGATTTTTTCCAATCTCCTATACAAAGTGTGCCACTGTGCGGAGGCTTGGTGAAGACCACTTTTTTGGAATTCTGAATCATCTTAATTTTTTTTTCACGAAACCAAAACTTGCCTTTTAAAGCAAGTAAAAAAAATCTCCTAAGGCCCAGTTTTTCAGCAAGATATTAAAGATATCCCTTGATGTTTTATCCTCCGAGTCTGTTGGGTCGTTCAACATGCATCCTTCACTACAAAATTACTTCCTTAGTTTACTGTAGATTAATTTATGTTCAAAGTTAAGAAACTCTGGTGTAACTCACCACTAAAAAACTGGGCCTTGATGGGATATAAATGCTGCCCCAAGAAGAGGGCACAATATGACACACGACAGACCACACGAGCTCGTTGTGTACGATAACTTTGGCGCCAAAAATTGATAATGGTTTCTTGTAGAAGGGTCAAAAATAAGCATTTTTTACTACAGGTGGGGGGTCTACCTCACCCCGTTTAGGAGGTAGGGGCAATTTTAGAAAAAAATTACTTAAAATTAAAAAATAATTATTAAAAAACAACGGCAACACTTACAGTAATTAAATATACCGTTTTTGAAAGCTAGGAATCTGAACTTTAATCCTGAATTTAAATTAAATTATTTTAGCCGATAGTTTTTTAAAAAATTCGCAGGCAAACTCAAAATTTTGATAAAAAAATGGAAAAAAAGGTTAGACCAATTTTTCTCAAAATTTTGAAATGATGCGCTAAATTAGCTAATAAAAGTTAATGAAAATATTAATTCTGAATCGAACGTCTTTCAGAGCTTGAAGCCTCTTGAAAATCAGGAATCTTCTTTACCATTTGACAAGTGGAAATTACGCCATTAATAAAAATGGAACGATACACGCTTCAACAACGCATTGAAATTATTAAAATTCACTATAAAAATGGTGAAAATTTGGCAGAGACGGTTCGTAAAACTAAAACATTTTTGGGTCATCGTGACCGCAATACAGAAATTGGTGGACAAATTCGAGCTGTTGGGACAAGTTAGTGATGTGAAGAATAAAACCCGTGCACGTCGCTCAAGAACAACTGAGAATATTGCTGTTGTAGCCCAAAGTGTTGAAGAAAACCCAGGTTTGTCCATTCCTCGTCGTTCTTTGGAATTAGGCATTCCACAAACGTCATTACACCGTATTTTGCATAAAGACTTGGGTCTTAAGGCTTATAAAGTTCAGTTAACACAAGAACTCAAGCCGGCTGATCATCAACAACGTCGTGTCTTTGCTGATTGGGTCCTTGAAATGAATGAAAATGATCCGGAATTTGATCGAAAAATCATCTTGACTGATGAGGCCCATTTCCACCTTCCACCTCGGAGGCTACGTCAACAAGCAAAACTGTCACATCTGGGGCTCGGGAAACCCAAGAGTTATTGTTGAAAAGCCTCTCCATTTTCAACGCGTGACTGTTTGGTGCGGTTTATGGTCCGGCGGGGTCATTGGACCTTATTTTTTCGAAAATGAGGCTGGAGTTAATGGATTGCTCTATCGAGAGATGATTAATTATTTTTTATGGCCGGAATTGGATGGTATTGATCTGAATAACGTTTACTTTCAACAAGACGGCGCTACGTGCCACACAAGCAATGAAACCATCGATCTTTTACGGGAAAAGTTTCCGGACCGTGTTATCTCTCGAAGAGGTGATCACAATTGGCCACCGAGATCTTGTGATTTAACACCTTGCGACTTCTTCCTTTGGGGCCACGTGAAAGATAAGGTCTACGCCAACAGCCCAGCGTCGATTCACGACCTCAAAAATGGAATTCGTGAGGCTATCGAGGACATAGGGCAGCCACTTTGCGATTTTGTTATGGAAAATTTCATGAAAAGGATATGGTCCTGTAAGCGTGGTCGTGGCGGCCATTTGGCTGATGTTGTGTTCCATTATTAACGGCATACCTTCCTCTTTATAATAAAATGCCATTTTTCTTTGAATATCAAAATAACACCTCTTATTGGAAAACCCTTTATATAAACTCTATAGTACTCTCATGGAACAGAATTTTTTGCTTCAAATCCGTCGCCTAAGGTGCCGTTGCAGATGGCAAAATTCACGTTTGCAGACTGAGAGCAGAGGTAGGATAGCAAACGAGAACAAGAAGCGAGAAAGAGAGGATTGTATTATTTGCAATTCGTATATTAATAAAGGGAGTGAGAGAGATAATTAAATCAGATAATTAAATCAGCTGGCAACGACAATAAGGAGGAGAAAATTAAATTTTGTTGTCTAGACCTATTCAACGGTTTTGACGTTTCTCTTTGTAGAAATAGAATTTTTGTTTTCTATGTGCTATAGACATATGTTTATATTTTTATACATTTCCTATGCTTTTTATTTTCAGCACAATTTGAATTTGTTTTTAGATATTCAGTTTTGTTGATTTTCAAAGCAACGTTGTTAAATTTCTCAATAACTTGTGGAATAAATACAACGTTGCTATTTTTTGAATTATGCTGTATAGGTATACCCACTTTCAAAGTATGGTAGGTAGGTATACATATACATATTATATTTCTGTTAGGCTTTTCTTATCGTATGGACAACAAAGGTTTACATTAAATTAAAATAAGCAAACGGGGTATTATACAATTTCCTTAAATAAAGAAACCCGTGGGAAGCAGATTCTGATTATGTGAATTTGAGATTTTTGTAAATTAAGATTTTGGCTTTCGATATTTTGTCGTAGTGTTCCTTGTGAAGCGCGGGATCAAATGTTAATTTTACAAGATATTTACTCCTAAGCCTAAACTAAGTAGTAAATATTGTTTCTTAGGTATCTAATGTCGTTTTCGAGTGGACGTTCGGAGCAACTCCTTTTTCATTCCTTTTACTCCAAATTTTCGATTTTCAATAGGAATGGAACAGTTCCGAAATCCAAACGAAAACGACATAACCTAATACCTCAGAAATATCTTTAAATTTATCGGATGAATAACGTTCAGATGTTTTATAATAAATGGCAATAAATTCCCACAACCATCTGTATGCATTTACGACATCGTCATTTCCCATCAGAAGCGGCTTGTTCAAAATTGATTCAATTTTTATTACCTCGTTGGAGAGACTATAAATGAATGTGCATTGAATTAGGTGCTTAACCTACTTTCCCAACAGTAATGTTCAACAAAGTGAAATCATTTATTTTTTGTCTTAATTTGCATGGAATTGTCGTGAGCGAAAATGGGTTTTTCTTTCTTTCATCGCAATTTGAATGGCAATTGAAAAAAAAACATCAAGTTTTTCTTTTTTAGTAGATATAATAAATCAGTCTTTGGGATTAACTTTTTCTGGATATATTTGATATTCTTATTCATAGCTGTCCTGTATATTAAGGAGATCTGTTGAAATTAAACATGTTAATCCTAGGTATATTGAAAGGAAGGAAAGCATAAAAGTTTTGTTTATAAAGGTACTGTTTATGCGGCCCGCCAAAGCCCTCTCCAGGGAGGCATTTATTTGTTTTCAAGTTGCGCGAAACTCGTTAACGCATGCTCCCTTTTAACCTCAATAAACTGTCTAGCTGTTATAAATTGGCATATTAGCGAAGGTTTTAATTTTTTTTTAAGTGCCAGTGGGTAGAAATTATTTTCTTTTTGATTTTTGAACCCCATTCATTATCGCGCCTGAAAATTGCATCAAAATCGGTTAAATGGTCCAGTGTTTATTGATGATTTTTTCCAATCTCCTATACAAAGTGTACCACTGTGCGGTGGCTTGGTGAAGACCACTTTTTTGGAATTCTGAATCATCTTAATTTTTTTTTCACGAAACCAAAACTTGCCTTTTAAAGCAAGTAAAAAAAATCTCCTAAGGCCGATTTTTTCAGCAAGATATTAAAGATATCCCTTGATGTTTTATCCTCCGAGTCTGTTGGGTCCTTCAACATGCATCCTTCACTACAAAATTACTTCCTTAGTTTACTGCAGATTAATTTATGTTCAAAGTTAAGAAACTCTGGTGTAACTCACCACTAAAAAACTGGGCCTTGATGGGATATAAATGCTGCCCCAATAAGAGGGCACAATATGACACACGACAGACCACACGAGCTCGTTGTGTACGATAACTTTGGCGCCAAAAATTGATAATGGTGTCTTGTAGAAGGGTCAAAAATAAGCATTTTTTACTACAGGTGGGGGGGTCTACCTCACCCCGTTTAGGAGGTAGGGGCAATTTTAGAAAAAATTACTTAAAATTAAAAAATAATTATTAAAAAACAACGGCAACACTTACAGTAAATAAATATACCGTTTTTGAAAGCTAGGAATCTAAACTTTAATCCTGAATTTAAATTAAATTATTTTAGCCGATAGTTTTTTAAAAAATTCGCAGGCAAACTCAAAATTTTGATAAAAAAATGGAATAAAAAGGTTAGACCAATTTTTCTCAAAATTTTGAAATGATGCGCTAAATTAGCTAATAAAAGTTAATGAAAATATTAATTCTGAATCGAACACTAAAAACCGAAACGATTTATGTCTTCCAGTTTTTGAGAAAATTGAAAATTACTAAAACTACTTTCTTATGAGATTTTTGTTTTTTGGTATTTATGTTGATTAGGTTCATCTTTGTAAGTTAAGTACAGCAATTCATTTAGCGTTACCGAGAATGCACCACTAGGAGGTAGAATTGCATTGCATTCCACATCCCAGTCGGTCAGTTATTGAGTAAGTCAGGAGTTAGTTAAAAATAGTAAGGTCAATGTTCATTTATTAAAGATGTATGTAAGTCTCGTCAATGAAGTTATCGTCCGTACTGGTGTTACTGTCGAGTTCATTGAGTTCGTCGTTGATGGTGAAAATCCGAGGTTGTTTTGGCGGTAAAACACCCTCTAAGTGCTCACTGTGAACAGTGGGAGGGTCGAAGTCCTTTAGTTGCAAACCCATACTTTCTTCACCATCGATAAAACCTGGGTACACTTTTTTAACGTCTAGTAAAAATTCCATGATTTGGGAGCCCAAGTCGTCCTTATATTTTTGTTCAAGGCAGTATTTTCTATAAAATAAAAGTGCCATATATTGGTGAAGGTGGTGCGTTGTTTTCCGGCGTAAAATAGGTTTTTTTAGAAGCTTGTTTTCTTCGCCGCCAATGTTAACATCAACGTGAGACGCTATTATTTCGGCTATTTCACGACAACAGTTAAAGTTATCTACTATAGTAGATTTACTAAGCTCACTTTAGGTGCATCAAGCTAGCAGGACACCTTTCCCAAGAATACATATAAACGGTCCGGAAGTGGATATTTGTTGAAAATGAATTAAACGCTAATTAGTTACGCAAAAAAAAAATTTATCGCACTTTCGGATTCCGAAAAATTGGGTGTCCTGCTAAGTTGTCGTCAAGTTAGCATGACACCCAATTTCTCGAAATCCAACAGAGCGATTAATTTTTTTTCGTGTAACTAATCAGCAACTAAATAGCAGCTAATTACTACATATTCTTTATTCTGAAAATTGAAAAGTGTCCTGCTAACTTGATGCACCTGTTCTTTTACTGTCGTGATGGTGCTTTTTTGAGCATTACAATTGCATTATATAGGTATGTAAGACACAAACATACATTATTAAGAAATTTATATATTTGCTGCAGTCGTACAGTATTACCTAATGTTAATTTTTTATAATGCAATACATTTTCATGTCTGAAAATTTTAAATGCACAACTTTGGGCCACGTATATGTATATTTAGAAATCAGCTGTTGACTTGGATATATATAAGACAAATTGAAAGTTTAAATCCAGATTCTTTAAATGCAAAAGAAACTTTGCATGCACCCAACCTCGCACATACCCCAAATCCTATAGTGTGCCAAGCAGGGGGGTTGCAGGGGGGCAGCATGCCCCCCTTACATATCTCACTATTTATACGCCGTAGTGCTGGGTGCTAGCATTGTATATATGTAAGCAGCAAAAAAAAACTAAAATCTCATACAAAAGTAGTTTTAGTAATTATCAATTTTCTCAAAAAATAGAAGACATAAATCAATTCGGTTTTTTGTGGTCGATTCAAAATTGATATTTGCATTGACCACAAAAAGCCAATTCAGCGCATCGTTTCACAATTTTGAGAAAATTTAGTCTAAGCTTTTTTTTCCATTTTTTTTATCAAAATTTTGAGTTTGCATGCGATTTTTTTAAAAACTATCAGCTTAAATAATTTAATTTAAATGCAGGATTAAATTATAGATTCCTAGCTTTCAAAAACGGTATATTAATTTACTGTAACTGTTGCCGTTGTTTTTTAATAATTATTTTTTCATTTTGAGTAATTTTTTTCTAAAATTGATCCTACCTCCTAAATGGGGCGAGATGGACCCCCCCTCCAATAGTAAAAAGTGCTTGTTTTCGACCCCTCTAAAAAAAACCGTTATCAATTTTTGGCGCCAAAGTTATCGTACTCGTGCCCGTTGTGGTCGTTCGGAGCAAAACTTAACAGCAATTAGCGAGGCTGTGGTCGAAATACCAGGAACGTGGCGTGCATCAATTGGAAGATTTTTCTCTATCAATCATGTCATGGTTTCAGCATAAAATGAAATAAATTTGTTGGTGCCGGACATGTGATAACGAGTGAATAACTTTAACTTGCGTTTTTTGTATTAATATGACTGTAAGTACTTAAGTGAATCTTTATAGAAAGACTTATTGCTATTAACATGACTTACACTCAGTAAAAATTTAAAAGTTCTTAAAATGTAATAAATTTCCATACCGAGTTTTACTTCTTGACGAAGAAATAACGTCACAAATGCATATTCACATCACGTATTTTTTTTATATTTTTGTTATTCAAAAGGAAGATAATTGGAATTTTGAATAACAAAAATAATAATTAGGTATGTAGGTAAGGTAGGTAGGTATAATCCTTTTTTAACTTTTAGGTAGGTATGTAGGTGGGTACATAAATATTAATGTAGGGATGGAGGTACGTGGGTGGGTATCCACAGGGTGGTACCGATTAAGATATTGAGTTTTTTGAATATTTTTTTCAAAAAAGTTTTTTTGTTTAACTTTTAGGTAGGTAAAATAAATACTAATGTAGGGATGTGGGTACCTAGGTAGGTTTTTATCGCAGGTATTTTATTATTTTTGTTATTCAAAAGGAAGAAAATTGGAATTTTGAATAACAAAATTAATAATTATTTAAGTAGGTACCTACCTATTAGGTAGGTTGGTATAATCATTTTCATAATTTGTTTTTTAACTTTTAGACAGGTAGGTAGGTAGGTATGTAAGTGGGTTCATAAATATTAATGTACCTTTGTAGGTTCGTGGGTATGAACAGGGTGGTATATCTACCTACCTATTAAAATATTGAATTTTTAAACATTTATTAAAAATAAAGCTAGGTACCTACATATGTATGTTTTTGGTAGGTAGGTTTGTCAGTTTTAAATATTAACTACCTACCCACCCATGCACCTATTAAAGATTATTGTCAAAGAAAATCAAATAGGTACCTTATACATATCTACATACCTACCTACCTAACTTTCTTTTTTAAAAAAAATAGTACCTACCTATCTATTGGTAGGTAGGTACCCACGTTAGTTATAGAAAAAATTAAAAAAAATTTGGTTCATAGGTACTAATGCACCTATACAATTTTGAAAATAATTTAAAAACTAAATTGAATGATTTTTTCGAAAAAAATAGCAATTTAGCAAAACTTGAAAAAAAAATGAAATGCTTTTTATTTCGAAAAAAGTTTGCTTTCATCAGCAGACAATTTTTCAAGAATTAAAAAAATAGTTTTCCAGTTTTGAAAATCGATTGAAATACACTTAAAAACTGTTTTCAAAAAAAATTAAGCTAATTATTTCGAAAAAAATAGTTTTCATGAATATATAACGGGTGATTTTTTGGCTGGTTTGGTTTTGGCAACACTGGTTTTGACAGCTGACGTGTGTTTAGTACCTTGTGTCACTGTCAAACAGCTTCAGTTTGGTTTGCAATTTAACCATGGATCGTCTTACAAATGAACAACGCTTGCAAATTATTGAATTTTACTATCAAAATTCGTGCTCGGTTCGAAATGTTCATCGCGCGCTGCTTGTGTTCAGCGATGAGGCTCATTTTTGGTTGAATGGGTACGTAAATAAGCAAAATTGCCGCATTTGGAGTGAAGATCAGCCAGAAGCATTGCAACAGCTACCAATGCATCCCGAAAAAGCCACTGTTTGGTGCGGTTTACGGGCCGGCGGCATTATTGGGCCATATTTCTTCAAAGATGATGCGAATCGCTACCGAGCGATGATAACAAACTTTTTTTTTGCCCGAAATGGAAGTTCTTGACTTGCATGATATGTGGTTTCAACAAGACGGTGCCACATGCCACATAGCACGCGAAACAATGGCGCAATTGCGAGGCGAGTTTGGTGAACAGTTAATTTCACGTTTCGGGCCGGTCAATTGGCCGCCTAGATCGTGCGATTTGACACCATTAGATTATTTTTTGTGGGGGTATGTCAAGGCTAATGTCTATAGGGACAAGTCCGCTTCGATTGACGCACTGGAAGCCAACATCCATGCATTCATTCATGAGATACCGGCCGATATGTGTGAAAGAGTATGCCAAAATTGGACTCAGCGGATGGGCTACCTGAGACGCAGCCGCGGTCAACATTTGCATGAAATTATCTTTAAACATTAAATTGCAAGGTTCAAACTATCGATTCAAATAAATATTTCATTCATTTTTTCGAATTTTTTTTTTTAAAAAAGTTCTAAGCCTCTTAAAAAATCACCCATTACAATTTTGAAAAATGTAAAAAATCAAAAATTTGGTGTTTTTGTTTGAAAAAATAATTGCAATACTCCTAAAAACTATTTTTTCGAAAAAATAAAGCAAATTATTTTGAAAAAATTAGTTTTCATATATATAGACTATTTTGAAAAATGTAAATAATCAAAAATTTGGTGTTTTTGTTTGAAAAAATAATTGCAATACTCCTAAAAACTATTTTTTTCAAGAAAATTATCCAAATTATTTCGAAAAAAAAATAATTTTTATGATCATAAAATAAAAAATTATAATCTCAAAATGACTTGTACTACAAAAGACGTTTAAACCTATACGAAAAAGTATGACATGATAACCACATTTTTGTTTAAAAATAAAAACAGTAAAAGTTAATTAAGAAAAAAGTTAATAAAGAATTTTGCAATTTAACCAAAAAACAAAGCTATGCATGTATAGGGATTAGGGAGTGACTCGCATTTACCATTAGTGGCCAATTTTCTATAAAAAAATGACTTGAAATAAAAAAAAGTCTAAAGAATCGTGTACTTTCGGGATAAAAAATTGCAATCTGTCGAATTACAATATTGAAAAGTACACTTAAAAAACAAAAATTCATTTATTATGAAAATTAAATGTTTTTCATTAAAACTAGTTCTTGCAAGATACAAATACAAATCAAAGTATCCAATAGCCATTTTCAATTTTGTTTGTTCTTTGAATTTTGAAAAAAAGTTAATAAAGCATTTCATACTTATTTCTTAAAAAAATGATCTTAATTTTGTATTCATAACTTGGTTTAAAGCATTTTTTTATTAAATTGAAGTCAAATGCTACTTTTCAAAAAATCGATAGTTCATTTTTCTTAAAAAAAACCACGAATTTTTTTTAATGACGATATTTTTGTTCTTTAAATTCTAAGCTATAAATTTGGCTAAAAAAAATACGTAGAGCCACATAAATTCAAAAACTAAATTAAAAACTGCACAGAATAAATTCATCAGATGATAGGCAGGTATGATGGTAAATTTAAAAGCATTTCAAGTTTCAGCTCAATTGGATGATTATTTCTTTTTGTATACCTATTTTGGTTTTATTTTTTATCGAAAACTCAAAGAAAGTTATTTACGTGTACTTCTGACAAAACAATACCTACATTATGCAAGCTTCAGCTCAATCGAATGGGTAGTTTTTGAATACAACGACATAAACAAACGATCATCTGTATATACCTCCCTATATAGTACATAACCTACATACACATATAGACAAAAATAAATACCTCTACCCATTTAAAACGAATGTAGGGCATCTAACTTGACTTTGCAAAAAATCTACAATGAGAGCCAATCTTATAAATTTATGTTTCTATTTAAATACCTATATTTAAATTGCAACGAAAAAACTACAATGCAACGAACGAGGAATGTATTGCTAAGAAAAGTGGGTATGTTACTAACTAAAACATTTCTCTTGAAAATGTTAAATATAAAATAAATAATTCACATTTTTTTTTTAACAAATACAACATAAAAGGTACTATTGGAGCTTTTGACTGTACCAATATAGTCCCCTTTCACACGAGGAAACTCAGTTGCCAGCAACAATCAGTTTTTTGGTGAGAAGGGCAAGAAGTAAGAGGGGAAAATGAAATCTCCCCGGTCAACGATTCGAGGAGATTTTTTTTGACATTCCTCTTCACACAGAGTAGAGTGTGTTCAACCAAGCTATTTTAAAAGGAAAATACAGAAAGTTTCCACGATTTTGTTTCTTCGTGTGAAAGGTACAGGAGATTTTTAAGGAAATTAAAAGAAAACGTCAAAAAATTCTCCAGCAACTTGTTTCCTCGTGTGAAAGGGGATGTTTAGAAATGAATTTTAATGCCTTAAACTCTAAAGTAATATTTCTTGACTTACCTAAATATTATCTTAATACTTTTCTATTTTGAATTAAAATTAACGTAACATTTTTTCTCTTACAACTAAACATTGTATAATTTGCCCTATGCAGTTTTCCTGTATTGGTTTTTTTTTATGAGCACATATTTATATTTTCATAATTTTTTGTTGGTCATCTTCCACCGCACAAGCACACATCTTGATGTGCAAGTTCAATGCAAAGTACCGGAGTCTATTCTTTGCTGTTTAAGTAATTGCATGTACATAATATGTATGTACATAGCAGAGACTGGGTCCCGCTGCCTAACACTTGTGCTGTGTAGTGGGATGATGGCAACGGCATTTTGGTTTGCTTTAATTGTTAAAACCTAATACTCGTTCCTTTTTTATAGCAACCACCGAGGAGTAAAGACGTTCTTGCTCATAGTTATTATTTATAAATAATTGGCTCGATTGATAATGATTTATAATTATTACTATACATGTAAAATAAATTGAAGATCTCGAAAGGCGTATTTTACTTAAATCGGAAACAAATTGGTCCTTTGCGTCACCGGATTAAAAGGCATTTTAATTGATTATTTTCCTCGTTTAATCGGGTGGTTGCTATCGGATTTGGATACAGTCCACATACACATTTTAAATCCTCTTTGCTTGAGGATAGGTAAATATAACTAATTTGTTGTTTCTTGGCTGGAGCTGGGTTTTGCTGTTCGCAGTTAGTGGTTATACTTCGGTTAGTTTTGAGACTCTTGAGGCATGGACATATTATTAGAATCACGTGGTCATATTAAAGCATGTATTGAGCGGGTGCACAACTTTTCGCTTTCGATTCCTGACGATACATTACTCGAGGCAATTGAAGTAAGGTAAGATCGCTTAGAAGACGCATGGAAGGACTTTAGTGCAAATCAATTCGACCTCCATCAATATCACGCAGAAGAAGAATACGTAGATCCTGAGGTTGAATTCGAAATGATTGAGTCCAAGTTCATTATGGCTAAATCCTTGCTTTTAAGCTTCCTCACAGGGAAAGTTCCTAAAGGGGACGCTTTAGCCAGTAGGGTTTCTCGTCGTTCCTCTTTAAATCCTGAAAAAGCTAACCAAAATAAGCCCGGCGTCGTAAACCAGAAAGACGACATTGACGATGGGGCTTCGCCTGGTTCGAATATTCGAGATCTCTCGCGTGAAATTGAACTACCGGCGTTTAAAATTACACCATTCGCTGGTGATTATCGGGAGTGGCCGTGCTTTCGCGACATGTTCCTAGGTAGCATAGACTGTCGAAAAAACTTATCTGGTGCGCAAAAATTCCGCTATCTGAAATCTTTCTTACGGGATGACCCGGGTAACTTACTAAACGGTATCTATATATCAGATGCAAACTACAAACAGGCATGGGAAAAACTTGAACATCGGTATGATAGACCTTTGTATATTATAAATCAGTTTATTGAAATGTTTTTGAACATGCCTTCGGTTACAAACGTAGATCATAAGCAGTTTCGCAAATTAATAGACAATGCCGATGAAGTTATACGGGGCTTAGCTGCATTAGGGTGTGAAAGCAGGGATCCGTGGTTAACGTTTCTGCTAATAAGTAAAACAGACAGTGATACGCGTCAAGCTTGGGCTTTGCACAATGCACATTCGCAAGAAGCTACAATTGACCAGTTGATTGACTTTTTAGAGAAAAGGTGTTGTGCGTTAGAAACAAGCGAATCTAAGTTTAAAATTAATAAGTCGGATTCTCGTTCTTTGAAATCTGCTGCAAAAATTAAAAGCTTAGCTGTTGCAAAAGTTATATGCCCGAAATGTAAAAGTGACCATCCCCTCTATCAATGCTCCGAGTTTATCGCGTTGCCCGTCGAAGAACGTCGCCGCTTTGTTAAAGACCAAAAACTTTGTTATAACTGCCTAGGGACGCAACATTCGTCGTCACGTTGTCAACAGAAGAGCCGGTGCCTTCATTGTTCTTCGCGTCATCATTCGTTGGTGCATCTTAATGCTGCTGGAGCCGTTAGCTCCAAAATCGACAATATTCCTCAAAAGGAGGTTCCGCCTGCTCCGCCTTCGCTTCAGCAAATTGTGAGCAATCACAGTATGTCCGTTAACCCATCCTCTGTTATTCTACCTACTGCGGTTGTAAGGGTGTTGGACGTTACGGGAAAATTTCACCACTTGCGGGCTCTTCTAGACACGGGTTCGCAGGTCTCCTTTGTAACTGATCGTGCTGTAAGGATGCTAGGATTATCTCGTTCTCATTCCCGGTTGTCTATTTTTGGCATTTCTGCGGTAAATGCTGGTGTAACACAAGGAGTCGTATCTCTACAGATAACTTCTCGTATGGAGTCTTGCTCAATTTATGTTCAGGCCTTCGTGTTGAAAACTATCACCTCAATAACCCCACCGACTTCCTTCTCTATTGGGAATCCTCTCGCTTTTACTGATCTGCAACTAGCGGATCCTGGATTCAATATCCCTGGACCCATCGATATTTTACTGGGCTCAGATAGGGTGTGGAGTAGTTTGAGAGATGGACATCGCTCGGATAGTAACGGGAATATTATTGCCCATAACACTGTTTTCGGTTGGGTAATTGCTGGTAACATACCAAAAAATCAAGTTATTTCGATGCATGTAGGTATTGAGGTTGAGACTCTAATGAAATCATTTTGGGAAATAGAAGAGGTTGCGTCTCATCATCCATCCGTTGAAAATGAGGATTTGGCTGATAAGCACTTTGAAGAAACCTTTTCTCGAGCCCCAGATAACAAGTTTATTGTTGAATTACCTTTTCGTCAGAGTGAAGTGCAGTTTAGGAATACCGTTTCTGGTGCCCTATCGAGACTATTCAGTTTGGAGAGACGGTTCGCTCGCAATGAAAACCTGCGGCTTGAGTATTCCAGATTTATGAAGGCATATGAAGAATTAGGTCATATGAGTCGTATCCCAGATATTGAAATTGAGCCTACGTCGGGTAAAACGTTTTATCTACCCCACCATGCTGTCGTCACCAATAAGATGAGGGTTGTTTTCAATGGTTCATACAAGGATTCGGCAGGACTAAGTTTGAATGAAACTCTTCATATCGGGCCTCCTCTTCAGAGAAATTTATTGCAAGTATACATGCAATTTAGATTGTATCGTTATGTTTTCTGTGCGGATATAGTAAAAATGTTTCGTCAAATTTGGGTCAGCCCTAAGGATCGTGACTTCCAACGTATCGTCTGGAGGGAATCTCCGACCGACACTATTGCTCATTTTCGACTGAATACGGTCACCTATGGTACTGGCCCAGCACCTTTTCTGGCAATTAGAGTCTTCAGACAACTAGCTAAGGACTATGGGGATCAGTTTCCTAAGGCTTCATACGCGATTCTGCATAATTCATACGTCGATGATTTTGCTGCTGGTTCGGATTCGTTGACTGAGGTTTTGGAGTTGAGGGATCAGCTAGTAGGAATTCTCTCTTGCGGTGGCTTAGCACTTAGCAAATGGGTGTCGAATTGTTGGATGATTCGGAGTACTACCGAGGAAGATGAAATGGTTTCACTGGACCCTGATTCCGAATGGAAAAAAGTGCTTGGAGTTGTCTGGAATCCATATCAGGACATTTTCTCTTTCAAGATAGTTTTGGAAGAATCGTCAAAGCCCACAAAAAGAAATTTGTTGTCGGAGGTTTCCAAGGTCTTTGATCCCATGGGATTTCTAGCCCCTTCCACTATTCTCTTCAAGATGTTATTCCAAGAGCTTTGGTTGGATGAAAATAGGATAGACTGGGATGACCCACTGCCACCAGTAATAGCGGAAAAATGGATATCTTACCGAGAAAATCTGAAGCATTTTAGCCAGCTTAGGATCCCTCGTAGGTATACTTTGAATGCAAGCAACTTTGACCTAATAGGATTCTCTGACGCTTCTGAAAAGGCTTATTCAGCAGTGGTATATGCACGCAGTACTTCTGAAAGTGGAATCGTCGAAGTTCAGCTGGTAGCTGCAAAAACCCGCGTTGCCCCTGTTAAGCAGGTTTCGATTCCTCGTCTTGAGCTATGTGGAGCTCTTCTTCTTAGTCGCATCATAAAGCTCATATGTTCGTCATTAGATGCCAAACCTGGACAAATTTACGCTTTTACTGACTCTACTATTGTTCTTGCTTGGCTTTCTTCCCTCCCACGCAGATGGAATACCTTCGTAGCTAATCGTACAGCCGAAATCTTAGATAATCTGCCTCGATCGGTCTGGAATCACGTTCGCTCCGAAGATAACCCAGCGGATAGCGCTTCCAGAGGAGTGGAACCTAGTAAGCTGCTGGATTTGGGACTATGGTGGAATGGACCCGCATGGATTGTATCGAAACCTGATCAATGGCCAGCTCTTGTCGTCGTCAACGTGTTGGAAAATGCTCCAGAAGAAAGGAAGCGCCAAGCTGCCGTATTGGTAGCATTACCGAATACAGAAACTCATTTTTTCGATGAACTTATAACCAACGTGTCTTCGTGGAGAAAACTAGTTAGCGTTGTGGCCTTCATTTTACGGTTTATTCAGAATTCCCGAGTTGGCGCAGCTGAGAAGCGTCACTCAGGTTTCCTAAAGTTTTCTGAACTTCGAGCTTCGAAAGAGTCTTGTCTTCGATTTTGTCAAAGGGAGTTCAGGGAAGAAGTTCGCCAGCTTAAAGAGCGAAATCAGGTCTCACCACAGTCTAAGTTAGCATCGCTATCTCCATTTATTGATGAAGTAGGGCTGTTGCGGGTTGGGGGACGGATTTCAAATGCTCCCCATGTCTCTTTCAGCATAAAACACCCAATTATATTACCTAAAAATCACACTGTTTCAAAGCTTATACTTTCAGACACTCACATAAAGTTTCTTCATGCTGGTGTGTCCGAGTTGTTTTCGGTAGTCCGCCAAGAGTTCTGGATAATTGGAGCCAGAAACATGATTCGAAATGTGGTACACACTTGTATACCTTGTTTTCGCTTGCGGTCATCGACTTCTTCACAGCTGATGGGAAATTTGCCGTCATCGCGCCTTTCACCATCATTTGCATTCGCCGAGACTGGATGTGACTATGCAGGTCCTTTTATGCTCCGGGGCTCTAAACTCCGTAAAGCAAAGCTAACAAAAGCATATTTTGCTCTTTTTGTGTGTATGGCAACTAAGGCCCTGCATCTGGAAGTGGGCAGCGATCTTACAACCGAGGCCTTCATTGCGGCACTACGAAGATTTATTGCTAGAAGGGGAAAGTGTAATGTCATTCATTCCGATAATGGCACTAACTTCCAAGGAGCTGCTCGAAAGCTTTCGGAGATTTATGAATTAGTGAGATCCTCCAAACACAACGAGTTAATTTCCAACGCCTTGGCAGCTGAAAACATCAGATAGGAATTCATTCCACCCCATGCCCCTCACTTTGGAGGGTTGTGGGAAGCGGGTGTGAAATGCGTTAAGCAGCACCTTCGTCGTATCATTGGAGAAAACATTCTCACGTTTGAGGAAATGAGCACCTTGTTGTCCCAAATTGAGGCCCTTTTGAATTCTCGACCGCTATGTTCTATTTCCGACACCGATTTGAACCCACTAACCCCTTCTCATTTCGTTATAGGTCGCCCATATACCGCCGTACTGGATCCTCATTATTTGGAGGTTCCTCTCAATCGACTTGGACGCTGGGAACTTATCCAAAACATGCTCCAAAGCTTCTGGCATAGATGGCAGTCTGATTACATAACCTCGCTTCAGCAGAGACCTAAGTGGAGACAAATTAACCGAGACTTCAGAGTACATGACTTGGTCGTCTTAAAGGAACCTAATTTACCCCCTTCACAATGGGCTTTAGGTCGGATCGAAGAGCTTCACCCTGGTAATGATGGACACGTTCGAGTAGTAACCCTTCGCACCAAGAGTGGGATGTTTCGGAGACCTATTGCTAAACTGGCCCTTCTACCAGTTTCCTGAAGTGCCCTTCAGAGGTGGCGGCGTGTTTAGAAATGAATTTTAATGCCTTAAACTCTAAAGTAATATTTCTTGACTTACCTAAATATTATCTTAATACTTTTCTATTTTGAATTAAAATTAACGTAACATTTTTTCTCTTACAACTAAACATTGTATAATTTGCCCTATGCAGTTTTCCTGTATTGGTTTTTTTTTATGAGCACATATTTATATTTTCATAATTTTTTGTTGGTCATCTTCCACCGCACAAGCACACATCTTGATGTGCAAGTTCAATGCAAAGTACCGGAGTCTATTCTTTGCTGTTTAAGTAATTGCATGTACATAATATGTATGTACATAGCAGAGACTGGGTCCCGCTGCCTAACACTTGTGCTGTGTAGTGGGATGATGGCAACGGCATTTTGGTTTGCTTTGATTGTTAAAACCTAATACTCGTTCCTTTTTTATAGCAACCACCGAGGAGTAAAGACGTTCTTGCTCATAGTTATTATTTATAAATAATTGGCTCGATTGATAACGATTTATAATTATTACTATACATGTAAAATAAATTGAAGATCTCGAAAGGCGTATTTTACTTAAATCGGAAACAGGGGACATACCGCTTGTAACTCCAAAAGCTACAGACGATAGTACTCCAGCATAACTCTATTTGAATCGAAAGGGGTACTACAGTATAAACATTGTATATACAGGGTGTCCCGTAATGAGTGGATAATACTGCAGCTGGTGATAGCAGGCCTTATGACTCCTCAGAAAAAAAATATAAAAAAAATATTTTTCTTGTGGTCTCCATGGTATAATTTATTTTCGAAAAATGTTAAAAAATTCAGGGTCTCCTAAAATACCTAATTACAACGGCCACCCATAAAAGATTCTTGTTATTTTTGTATTTTTATAATATTTTTGAATAACCGTTCTAAATGATGGGTAGTAAATTTTAACACCAGCTGATGCATTTTTTGTGTTATAATTTTTTATAATTATTTTTTTATTCAAAAATAATTCAATATTTTTTTTCACCAAAGTTTGAAAATTAATAAAGAGAAAAAAATGTTTGAGAACATAAGTGGCAAATTTGATAAAAATTGTCCTGTTTAATGTACTTTCCAAAATGGTATAACACATGTTTGTGTCTACAACCATGACCAATAAAATTGGCATTTAATCTACTAAAGTAGTTTTTTAACATTTTATCAGATGAAATTAAGTTACAAAGTTAAGTAAACACTACGACGACGAATGAAATAAATTTTAATTTTTATTGCATTTAAAAATAACCGTTATTAAAGAAAGGCACTAACATTTAACACTGGTTGCTAGTTGCAATAACACATTAAATTGGCTATTAATCTACTAGAGAAGATTTTTAACACTTTCTCAAATCTAAATTGACTTGTAATAAAATAGGCATTAAAATGCATAAAAAAGTATTATTTGCAAATATTGTCAATTCTCTGTCATTAGGTAACGTATAACGTTGTTATACTGGTTTCGTCACTTAAACGAATTTTTGAATTTGATTAAATTAATACTGATTAAGAATGTCACAGTATACGCCGCTGGAGTATGCAAATATGCATTTAATATACGGGGAATGCAGAGGAAGCGCCAACGCAGCTGCAGCTCTCTATAGAGATCGATATCCAAATGCGCGACATCCGGACTATCGAGTGTTCATCAGAGTCCACCAATGTTTTTCAGAAGGACGAAGGCCTGGTAATGGACTGGGCGGCACTAGCGGAGGACGTTTACCGCGAGAAGAAATTGATGGTATTGTGCTGAATGAAATTGAAGCAGATTCAACTACATCAACACGGGTGATTGCAAGACGAACAGGGATCGCAAAATCATCTGTTCATAAGGTATTGCAAAAATATAAATTTCATCCTTTTCATTTAACGCGTGTCCAGACTCTGCTACCAACAGATTTCCCCGCAAGAGTTATTTTTTGTCAAAAAATGTTGGAAAAAATTCACGAAGATCCGGAATTCTTCAAAAAAATATTGTGGAGTGATGAGTCGTCTCTTAAAAGGGATGGATATTTCAATATCCATAATTTACATAGCTGGCAACTGGAAAACCCAAATTTAATGCGCGAGGACAGATCGCAGTACCAATTCAAAATCAATTACTGGGCAGGTATCCTGAATGGACAAATTATAGGCCCTTTTGAATTACCAGGCAACTTAGATGGTGAAGCCTATCTTAATTTCTTGCAAACTAATTTGCCAACTCTATTGCAAGAAGTGTCCGAGGAGCTAAGGAATTCAATGTATCTTCAAAACGATGGATGTCCTGCTCATTATGCTGTAGATGTAAGGAGGTACTTGGATCAAACGTATCCCAACAGGTGGATAGGCCGTCTGGGCCCAATTTTGTGGCCACCACGTTCGCCAGACCTAAATCTTTTGGACTTTTTCTACTGGGGATGTCTGAAAGAAATCGTTTATACTAAACCAATTACATCCATTACGGAATTGCGTCGTCGTGTTCAAGACGCTGTGATGAAAATAAATGAGCGCCAATATGCTCGTTTTATTGAGAGGTCCTTCATTAGAAGATGCAGAGCCTGTATCACAGTGAATGGGGGAACGTTTGAACATTTAATATAAATTTATTTAAATTACGAACATATCATAATTTTTAATACTGTTGTTTTTATTTATCGCATTTCCCATACCTAAATCAAAACCTTTTTGAAAGTGCATACTATTATTTTAGTTAGTGAATTTAGCAGACATAATAGTGACACTGGTATATTTATTGACTTTTCCTTCCAAATCAATTTTTGTTGTCATCAAACATCAAAATAAATACTTAATCATTTTTTTATTAAAAAATTAATTAAAAAAATTATTAAAAAAAAATCCAGCAACTAGTGTTAAATGTTAGTGCCTTTATTTAATAACGGTTATTTTTAAATGCAATAAAAATTAAAATTTATTTCATTCGTCGTCGTAGTGTTTACTTAACTTTGTAACTTAATTTCATCTGATAAAATGTTAAAAAACTACTTTAGTAGATTAAATGCCAATTTTATTGGTCATGGTTGTAGACACAAACATGTGTTATACCATTTTGGAAAGTACATTAAACAGGACAATTTTTATCAAATTTGCCACTTATGTTCTCAAACATTTTTTTCTCTTTATTAATTTTCAAACTTTGGTGAAAAAAAATATTGAATTATTTTTGAATAAAAAAATAATTATAAAAAATTATAACACAAAAAATGCATCAGCTGGTGTTAAAATTTACTACCCATCATTTAGAACGGTTATTCAAAAATATTATAAAAATACAAAAATAACAAGAGTCTTTTATGGGTGGCCGTTGTAATTAGGTATTTTAGGAGACCCTGAATTTTTTAACATTTTTCGAAAATAAATTATACCATGGAGACCACAAGAAAAATATTTTTTTTATATTTTTTTTCTGAGCAGTCATAAGGCCTGCTATCACCAGCTGCAGTATTATCCACTCATTACGGGACACCCTGTATATTATTATAGAACTATTATGAAGAGGAACGAACGCAGCGCCCCCTAAGCAACAGTTTTTCGTTATTTTGAGGAGGGATGTGCAGACTTGAGTGTGCAGATTTAAGAGTATTAAATAAGAGGAAGAGCAAAAAATAATGTAGGTTAAAAGAAAAATGAAGATTGAGAAGAACTTATACAAAATGTATGGCAGTTCAAGGGAGACAGGAAAAAACCTATTTTGTTTTTATCATTTCTTTTACAAAGGGGAAAACGTGTTTTTTTTTTGCTTTTGTAGGTAGAGGCAGAACGAAAATAAATATTGTTCGAAAAAAGTTGGATTTTTTTGCCTTGCCGTGACGTAGTATGGGAATAGAGAAAATGTATAATATGCATGCAAATGTTTTCCCTTTCTGTGACGTTGTTTGAGATTAGCGCACTTTTTCAATTTGCATGCAAATTATACGAACGGGGTTACCACTAAGAAAAATAATTTGGTTTTAAATAAGTACACTTTAACTGAATTATATCGAAGGATGTTTTTAGTTTTTGTAAGTAGTTTTTTCGTTGCAATTTAAATATAGGTATTTTTGTTCTGAAGGCAATAAAACTCGGCAATTATAAATATTCTGCATGAGCTTTATTGAATTTACATTCATATTAGGTGGGGCGGCGCGCGGTTTAAAAATTTGTTTTTTACTACGGCTTACATTTGCGACCGCTGCCTTCTGCTATTTTTTCCACACAGCCATCGTTCGATTTGAGGTTCACGGTTATAGATATTTTGGCGATAGAAGGGCTTTTTCTATTGGCTGACCAATCAGAGAAATTCTTTTAAATTGACGTTTCATATTTTTTAGGTGCGTTCCATGGGCGTTGGTTGTAACCACAATCTTGTTTTTATTTTGGCGGCGATGACATTGACGACGACATCCCACCCTCCGTGAATCCACGAAGTGATTCTCAATCAACTTGAAGTACGGCAAGTTTCGATGCTGGTCGACGAAGTATTCCGTGCGGTGTTTTTACATCGGCGCTTCTTACTTGTCCGTCTGCTGCTGGATACACGTGAACTATTCTTCCTCGCTGCCATTTGTTACGAGGCATGCTTGCATCACAAATTATGACTAGGTCATCAACTTTAAGAGGGTCTACTTTCTCATGCCACTTGCTGCGTTTGGTTAGCATTGGAAGGTATTCCTGTATCCATTTCTTCCAAAATCTGTCTTTTAACTGCTGGGATATCCTCCACTGCTTTCGGCAGCATATCGGTGTGTCTTCCAGGTTCGGCGTCTGAGTGGAGTTCACACTACCAATCAAGAAATGGTTGGGTGTGAGCGGCTCATCATCTTCTGATGTCAATGGCAATTCTGTTAAAGGCCGGGAGTTGACGATATTTTCGGCTTCGATTAATAGACTTCGGAGTGTTTCCACGCGTGGTGCTTCTTCTCGAAGTGTTACCTGTAGCACCTTCTTTACCGACTGCACCATACGTTCCCATATGCCTCCTTCACTGGGATTTAATGGACATGAAAACTTCCATTCAATTCCTCTTGTCGCCATTTCGTCCTGTATCAGTGTCAAACAGTTCGGCTTCTCGTTCTAGCTCTTTTTTGGCCCCAATGAAATTTGTTCCATTGTCACTTCATTAAAGTGACCATTCGTCGCACATTACGTGGGACAGTCCCACATTCACACAAACTGTTCCACATCGAAAATTGTCCCACAAACGTCCCACAAAATTATAAGATGGCCCACGCTGTCCCACAAAATCGAAATTGAATTTTTCGATCGTTTATTTTATAATTTATCATAATAAATTAACTGAGGGGTCATTCCGTAATTCGATTATCGCCACACGATATCGTTTTGACGACAGCCTTACATCACGTAAAAACAATAATCACTATCGACTGAAAGATATCGTCTTGACGATCGAAAATTTGCTTTCCGTAAATCAAAAATCCTCAAAACGTGATCGTTAAATCGTTAGCATTTGAACGATACCTATTAAGCTATCGTTTTGTTTGATTTTGTAAGCAATTTATGCATTTTATCATATGAAGCAACGAAATGTAGGATTTTCAATAAGGGCGGGTAGATGTTTTCGGTTGATCCTGGCTTTCGTTGACGCAAAGGCGTTGGCTGATTGTCCACTGAATTGGTCAACTCAAATTTGGGCACCAAACTTTGGATAATCGGCTTGGGAGGACAACCATGTAAACCGTAAAATGGGCGCAACGCACGTATCGTTGCCTAAAAGATTTTTATATTAAAGTCTTATCATTTGGACGTGTTGTTTAATCGTGTCACTTGCCATGGTGATTTGGCATCAGTAACTGAATAATAAACAACAGATTTGGGGTAGGTGTAACGTTGGTTATATGCAGTTTTTTTGGATTTAAAGAACCCTCACTGTATATATATATACTTCACTGTTTAGGTGTGAGAACTAATTTCGCGTACGCGAAACTACGTGCCTTTAGACAGTTTCTAATTAATTCTATGCAGCTTTGGATAGATGGATAACCGATTTGGTTATAGGCGACATCAAGTTTTGGCTTCACATTCTTTTCACTTCTTAATAAAAATTGACATTTTTTGGGCGGTACTGACCTACATATAGGTTAAACCATTGTTTAAAGTATTTTTTTAATATTTCACAAATAAATATTGGATAAATAACTTTTTCATTGCTCCAAATATAAAAACACAAAAATAAATTATTGAATTGTCATTAATGACAATGATTGACAAGTCGATCCTTCTCAAACTGTGATTTAGTGATTGTGTTACGTGAAGCAAATTGATGACGATAACGTGCACGGTTATCGTTTAGACGATTATCGTTTTAAAAATTACGGAATGACCCCCCTGAACGCTACCAACATTACAAAAAATTAAATGCATAAACATAACGACTGAATGCAACTGCTAATAAATTACAAAACTGGAGTAATGAAAAAATATCAGCTGCTATAAGATGGGTGGAAATTTTCTCACATTTAAAAAACTGCAATATTCCTTACCAAAACTCCAAAAATGTTGATTATACCCTCTATTTGCCGGGGACTAATGCGTCGACGGAAAGAATATTTTCAATTGTGAACAAATTGTGGACGGAGGAGAAGTCACAACTCTCTGTCGAAACAATTAAAGCGATATTGGCTGTGAGATCGAGCTATTCAAGATGCGAAAATTTCATACAGGAAGTATCAAAAAATAATAACTTATTGAAAAAAATTCATTCATCAGAGATATATGGGTGGATAATTTATTAATTTATACACACATAATACATAATAGAATACATTTTTTGTTTTTTTTTCTGCAAATCTTTTAGTTTGATGTGCATTTTAAGAATCATTAATTGCGATAAATTAAATCTGCAAATATGTGTGTGCACGCCCCAAAGTTTCACAATGAAATGAAGTGGAAAATTTTTTGAAATTAATTTTCCTAGATTAAAAGAATATAAAGTGAAGAAAAGAAGTGTTTTTTTTATGTTCTGCAACCTACTTTAGTAAAATTGAAATTGTCCCACATTTAAAAAAAATATATATATGTGTATTATTTTCGGGTGAGTTTCTTTACTTTGTCCCACATTTTGGCTTTTTGCATCTGGTCACTTTACACTTCATATACGGACTGGCACTCCTCGACGATTGATGAAGTTCCTCAAGCAAAGAATACACGCATCAGTTGACAAATCTCCAGCTACTTCTGAATGGATAGCTCTTGTTGTAAGGCAGGTAAACAATGCCACCCATCGCTTCTCTCTCCTTCGACCTACGGATACTTGCAGTGGCCCGAAATAGTCCAAGCCAGTGTACGTAAAAGGACGAACTAACGGCGTTAAACGGTCTGGTGGAAGCTGTCCCAGAAGTGGGGTTGCCGGTTTAGCTTTAGCAATTTTGCATATTGAGCAATTCGGAAAGTAATTAAGATGTTGCATGAATAAGACGTGTGTTGATACCAGTCCAGCTAAAGTCAGCTTAAATTGTGCGATAAGTCTTCCAAACCGGTGCAGAGTGCAAACTTTTGTTAAAATAGTCTTTTTCTGTTTCCTACTTCGTGCATGTGATTAAAAGCTAATTAATTGATCTATTTCTAAATGAAATTAAATTAAATCACTTCTCGAAATCCAAGACTTTTTTTTTATCATTCTTTCACCTATATGTCCGCAAACGTGCAGAGAATAACAAGAGCTACAACATCTAAGAGAAAGAGAATGCCTTCTCCATCCACACAATTTTCCCCGAAAGCATCTGTCAACGTTCCCTTAACGGCTGGGGTTCTGGCGGAGCATTTATCCAAGCAGGCTGATGATATACGTAGGGGATTTGTCGAGGAGATTTCCAGCCTTCGTAACGATTTTGTTTGTAAGATTGAGGCTATTTCTTCAAGCTGGAGCCAACGTTTCGATGCATTAAACAAAACCGTCACCAACTTAATCAATCGTGTCAATCAGATCGAAGAGAATTTCTGTAAAAAGGCTCAACTCCAACACTCTGAAATAACAACTTTACAAAAACAATGCAGTGCTATGCAAAAAAAAGAAGTCTCTTGTGATGCCGTACTCTTCGGTATACCCGGGCTTCCCAATGAGAACCTAACCAACTTGTTCAACAGACTCTGTCATACAATTGCTTGTAACCCACCTGTACTCACAAACATTTTCCGTACTAAGAAAACCAGCGACACCTCATCGTCTCCCATCATCATCAAATTCAGAAACTCATTAGAGAGAAACAACGTTTTGATGTCGGCCGCCAACTATCGCAAACAACATTCGACTGAACTTCGTTTGCCTGATTTTGGCATCGAACCTGGCTCCAACAACAACAACTGCTGCTACTTAAATGAAAGTCTGACGAGACAAACACGTTTTCTTTTAAACAGCGCTTTGGGTCTAAGGCGAAAAAAACAACTCTTCGCTGTCCATACTAAGCACGGTAATGTGTACGTGAAGACGTCATATAATAGTCAAAGCTTTCTCATTGAAAGCTCCGAAGATCTACTTGATGCTGCTGCTGCTGCGACTGGAACTCACTCATGATTAATGTATTTAATTTATTTTAAGCTTCTTGTTTTTTTATGTATTACTATTTAATCTTATTCTTTTTTTATCTTTTTTCTTTTGATATTTACATTTATCTATTTTTATTTTCAATTAAATCATTTAATTTTTAATCTGACATTCTTTGATCTCTTTCTCCCATTTCTTTGCTCCTACTCTACTTTTACACTTTTGTTCTTTTTTTTTTTTTTTTAGTTCTGTTGTCTATCTCATTTTGTTTGTATGTTCAATATTGTAAATTCTGAGCGAAACAGTATGTATGGAAAATCAACGCACACTCTAGTAAATATTATTTCTAAATATTGCGATTTAAGAGTTTGTTACTTAAATGCACGTAGTCTTAATGCTTGCAAACTTGACTATCTAAAGTATTTATTTTCCGGTTCTTGTATTGACATTGTTTGTGTAAGTGAAACTTGGTTTAAGCCCGACTTTTGTGATCAAGTGTATGGCATCCCTAACTTCAAACTATATAGAAATGATAGAATTACCGAAACTTTTGGCGGAGGTGTTGCAATTTATTGTAAATCGACCATCAAAGCAAAAGTCATCACTAAATCTAGTGGGCCAGGCGTCGAATTCATAATTATCGAAGTCAGTGACTCTTATAATAAATGTTTAATTTCATGTGTCTATAGTAAAAATCGTAACTGTTCTTCTGCTCTATTTTTTTCTACCCTTAGTAATTACTGTGCTAATTCTGAGCATATAATAGTATGTGGTGATTTCAATGCTGATTTGCTGAAACAAGATACTTGCGCCTTTCAGATGAATGATTTAGTTTCATCAGTAGGAATGAACATTGTGAACACCTTTTCTCCTACACGCTTCGCCCCTAATTCTGATCCAAGTCTTCTGGATCTAGTCATTGTTTCTGATTCCTCGTTCGTGCAACTATACGATCAGTTATCGTTAGATATCTCTGATCATGACCTTATATTTTGCACATATAATCTTAAATTTTCGCAGCCTGCTAGAAATGAAACTTTCACCTACAAAGACTTCAACGCTATTGACCTTTACAGTCTACATCTAGCTACTGCCTCGGCCCCATGGCTTAGTTGTCGCCTTTTTGAAAATGCCAACGATAAGGTTAACTCTTTCCAACATTTGTTACTTCAACTGTATAACGAATGTGTTCCCACCAAGACAGTAAGAGTTCAAAATAACCGTTGTCCTTGGTTTACCTCAGCTGTGATAATTGCTATCAAAAACAGAAATATTCTTCATAGTAGATGGAAACGCAGACCAACGACTGCAAATTGGAGAGCCTTTACAGCAGCCCGCAATCAAACAACAACTTTAATACGAACATCAAAGACTAACTATTACACATCCAAACTAAATACCTCTTTACCCCCTAAAAAATTATGGAGCAACCTCAGTAAAATTGGTGTTGGCAAAGACAAAGGATCTCAATGCTCTCTTGATCCAGATCTTCTTAATGATTTTTTCCTTAGTGATCCAGGCTCTGTTAGTGAGTATGAGGTTAATAATTCAATAAACTCGTCAAATTCTGTGCCCGGACTTGAGGATTTTGAAGTAGTTAGTGAAGATGATGTTATTAAATGCGTAAAGGCCATCAGATCTGACTCTATAGGAGAGGATGGAGTACCTATCCGTTTCGTCAAACTTATATTGCCACTAATTATTGCCCATCTCACTCATATAATTAACTGGTGCATTGTCACTGCTACTTTCCCTATTTCTTGGAAAATTGCCAGAGTTCTTCCGATAGTTAAAAAGCGTGATTCTGCCTCCCCAGCTGACTTCAGACCAATCAGCATCCTACCTTGCCTCTCTAAAGTTTTCGAGAAGATAATTGAGAAACAAATTTCAAATCATTTATCTAGCAACAATTTGTTATATGATAAGCAATCGGGATTCAGAGCAAATCACAGCTGCACTACTGCTACGGTCAATCTTCTTGAGGATATTAGGGTTGATTACGATAAGGGTCATCTTAATCTTCTTTGCTTACTAGATTTCTCAAAAGCTTTTGACAAAGTGAATCACAACATTCTTCAATATAAACTGCGTAATTTATTCGGTTTTAGTGATCGGGCATGCAAACTAATAACAGATTATTTGTCAGGCAGATTTCAAAGAGTCGTTTCTGGTGGTAAATGCTCAGCCCTCAGACCTGTATTACAGGGAGTTCCTCAAGGATCGATTCTCGGTCCAATACTCTTTTGCATGTTTATAAATGATCTGCCCTCTTGTTGTTCGCATGCCTCGATTCACTTATACGCTGATGATGTTCAACTTCATCTGGCCAAGCCTTTTCACCAGCTTGATGAACTGTTCCTATCCATCAATGAGGATCTTAGTCAAATAAATGCTTGGTCTATTACCAATGGCCTACTTCTAAATCCCACAAAATCTATAGTCATTCCAATATCTAAAAAAAAAGTTTGATTTCAGCACTCTACCTGACTTATGGCTAAGAGATAGTAAAATCAAAGCAGTCGATCATTGCACCAGCCTTGGTTTCGTTATTGACCGAGATCTATCTGGATATAAGCACACTAACGTTGTCATTGGTCGCATATACGGTTGTCTCAGAAAATTATGGCCTTCAGCTTACTTTACTTCTGTTGAAACTCGACGCAAACTCATACTGTCCTTAGTTTTACCCTTAATATCGTATGCTGAGATAGTTTATAGCGATATTGATTCACTATCTCAACGGAAATTACAAGTTGCTTTCAATGACGCCATTCGTTATATTTATGGGTTACGAAGACACGACCACGTCTCTGATTTTTCAAAAAATCTGCTGGGTTGCACTTTGCAACAATTCATTAATGCAAGGAACTGCCTATTTCTACATAAATTGATCCATCTTAGGACTCCGTCCTATTTATTTACCAGACTTTCATTCAATCGCTCACCTAGAAGTATTAATATCATTCCTCTTATTTGTACTTATTGTACCTTAACTCGTCCCGTTTATTTTTCATTCGTGCTGTTAGACTCTGGAACTCGCTCCCGCCTTCAATAAAATCAATAGTTAACTACAATGAATTCAAACACGCTATCTTTCTTTACTTCTCAACCCTCGTGTTGCAACCATAATCCTTTTCCTTTCAATATCAAAGAATTGTTGAAAACATTATTTCAATTTAATTTAATTTAAACTCTTCTTAATTGTATTAAAATGAATGTATTATCTATAAACTTGTATGCCTAAGTACTATAAAAGATATTATCTTACTGTACATACCACGATTATAATAATAAATAAATAATAATAAAATAATAATAATAATAATAATAATAATAATAATAATTCTTCTTATTGTGTTTAATCACTGACCGGATATGTGGGATCCAATAACGTTGGCGGATTTCATTGATGATTAATCCGTCATTTTGATGATGTAACGACCGATGATAGTGGCTTACTACTAGGTCCATAAAGGCATGGTTCTGTGGTAGGATGATTGGTCTTCTTGCATCAGATGAGAGCCAATTAGCAGAATCAATTCTTCCATTTACTCGTAGTAAATCGTCTTGGTCTAGTTGTGGCGTCAACTGATAGATTGCACTTTTTTTTGAAATTTGATTTCCCATCGTGAGTGCTATTCTATCTTCTCTAAAGGCTTGGATTTGAGCTTGTTTACACAGGAGTATTTCAGCTGAAGTGATTTCTGCAGCATTTAAAGGTTCCCTTTGAGGGAGTTTGTTGTGTTTTGATGCAGAATTGCTTTCGGCTGACCTAATTTCTGCGGCTTGTCCTTGAAGAAGTTTGGGGGAGGCTATTTTTTCCCTTGCTCGGCTATGCAGGGAACGTATGTAACGAATTACCCAAGCTATGGTTCGTTTCAACCTGGACAACGCAGAAAAATTTGTAAATTTAATTATAAAGTTACTTGCCTGATTTATATGAAGCATTTTGGCACGTAGTTCTTCATCGAGCTAGTCTGGAACGTGAATAGTGGGGTCTTTAGGCCACTGATGCTCAGGAAAGCGGAGGAATTCTGGTCCTGTTAACCATCGGTTGTTTTTTATGAATTTTGGAGGGCTGTTAGCCCTGGTAGCGGCATCTGCTACATTCAATTCCGTCGGAACCCAATTCCAGTCGGATGATTTCGAAGTATCCAAAATTTCGGCTACTCTATGTGCAACAAATGGTTTAAATCGGCGGTGTGGAGATCTAATCCACCAAAGAGTCGTTTTTGAGTCACTCCAGTAGACAATGCGAGATATATTGAAGTTATGACCGGCTTGAATTGATGTCTGTAGACGACTTCCTAATACTGCGGCTTGTAGTTCCAGGCGTGGGATGGACAAAAGTTTCTTGGGTGCACATCTCGTTTTTCCGAAGGCGAAGGCAATGTCGACTGAGTTTTCATGCAGAATACGAAAGTACCCAACTGCGACGAAAGCACTTTCACTTGCATCTGTGAATATGTGAAGTTCGGTTTCGCGTGAATGTTGAATATTTGGCGAGTAACATTGATTTGTTTGGAAGTGTTTAACGTTCGCAACTTCTTTCCACCAAAGTTTCCATTGATAATGGAGATTGCATGGGAGTGGATCATCCCATCCCATACCAGTCTTCCAAGTGTTCTGTAGAAGTCAGCTAAAAATCCGTATGGGTCAAATACTGACATTACGATGCTTAACATTTCTCGTTTGGTTGGTGGCCTTGCTGCTTCTAAAACCTCTCTCGCTATTTTGTGGAATTTAAGATGAAATCGAAAGATATCTTCTTCGGTGTCCCAATACATTCCGAGTACTTTCTCCACTTCTTTGTCCGACTCCAGGTTGACATATGATTGAAGCGGGCACGACGAACCATTAAGTTTCCGTTGTATTTCTTTCTTATTACTTCCGAAGCTGCGAAGTTTAAAACCACCCTCCGCATGGATCTGTTGAACTTCCATACTAATCCGTTCAGCTTCGGCCTCACTTGTAAAGTTGCAAACATAATCATCCACATAATGGTTATCTGTTATTCTCCTGACAGCATCCGGAAATTCCTTTTCGAATTCCTTGGCGTTTCTATTTTTGATGTATTCCGCGGAACACGGCGAGCAAGAAGCTCCAAAAATCATTGACGTCATGGCGTACGTTCTAACAGGCTGGTCTGTCTCACCATCTCTCCACAAGAACCTTTGTGACACCTGATCAGCTGGGCGAATCTTGATTTGAGAGAACATCTCTTGTATATCTGCAACAACACCAACTACTCCCTGACGAAACTGGAACAATACTGATAAGAGCGGCTTGGCTTGCTCTGGACCTTTGAGTAGCAGTGAATTGAGAGAGATCTCTTCAACTTCGGCGGCTGCGTCAAAAACTATCCTTAGTTTTCCTGGCTTGTGATGGCTGGTTACGCCAAAATGTGGCAAATGCCATGTTCGGCTGTTGTTGGAGTAGACTTCCTCAGGATCTAGTTGCCTGGCATAACTCTTCTCCACATAGCCTTTCATTTGTGCCTTGTATTGTAATGCGAACTCTGGATCTTTTTTTCATTTTTGCCTCTATATTATGAAAACGTCTCATAGCCATCTTAAAGCTGTCTGGCAGAGCAATGTTATCTTGGCACCACAATAGGCCGGTTTCAAACTGTTTTCCTACACGCTTCGTTGACCTTTCTAAGATTTCCCTGACTCTTATGTCATCGTTGGATTCCACGACTGCTTCTGATTTTTCCACACCAAGACTTTCCAACATGAAGTATTTCTCAACTAATTGATTCAGTTGTCTGAGTGTCTCTCTTTCTTTTATGTGCATTACTACTGGCAAATTGGCATTATTGGTATGCTGGGGCCCATAAGCTACCCATCCTAGTTTGGTACGAGCAGCAATGATTTTATTAGCCTTTCTATCCTCTTTGACTTCTCTGGCCACTCCAAGATGGCAATTTTCCAACCCTATCATGAGTACTGGTTTTGCATCTCTGTAGTCCCTGACCGGAACATCCTTAAGGTGCTGATAATTACTCTTGTTGAATGATTGGCTGGGCAAACTCCACTCTTTAATTGTCCTTACGTTTTTTAAGGAAAAATATATGTCACCTTCACCGACTCCTTTGACCTCAACAGCAACCTTTCTTGATG
Source organism: Leucozona laternaria (assembly GCA_932273885.2). NCBI lineage: Eukaryota > Metazoa > Arthropoda > Insecta > Diptera > Syrphidae > Leucozona > Leucozona laternaria. The sequence goes on along the minus strand of OW026366.1, from coordinate 130,543,556 downwards.
GTTCAGTCACCACTTTGGTTCCACACCACTGTAATGTTAGTGGTTGTGATTGGCCCTTAAGTCCTAGCTTGTCTGCCACTGTTTCCTCCAAAATAGTGATTGATGAACCTTCGTCGAACATTGCATACGTTTCTATGTGTCCTGTTGGACCAGACAATGTTACCGGCACAATTCGAAATAATTGTCCATCGGTGATTTGTGTTTGACAGGTATGCATGCGAATCGATGACTGGTCGGTTGTTGGAGCGGCTTCTGGTTGTTGAGATATTGATGTTGAATTGTTAACAGCTGAACTTGCTGACGGCAAATTTGTATTTCCGTGAAGCAATTTGTTGTGAAATTTACCACAACCACTCACCTTGCACCTCCTTTTTGTTCGGCATGTTGCAGTTCCATGGCCAATTTTCATACACGAAAAGCATAGATGCTTATCTTTGACCAGCTTCCATCTATCGTTGGTGGATAAATTTCAAAAAGAATCACAATCCGTCAGCTGATGATTGCTTCCGCAACCTACACACCGTGCCCTTACGACATCCTTTGACGATACCTCATTCTTCTCATTGGTATGCAGCATTCTTTTTGGATGCAATGTTTGACTTCTTGCAGTTCAAGGACCATATGACTGTGGGATCAGCTGTATTATTTTCGCCTGTTCATTCAACCATGTCGCAAAATCTTTGATTGTCACATATGGTGAAATTTCTAATGCTTTCCTCGCCCACTCAAACCTTCTTGACGGTGGCAACTCCATAACAAGTGCCTCCAAAAGCATCGGATTAGACATGTGGTGTTCACATTTTGCCGATGACAAAAAGGCAACCACATTTTCAACCGTTGTTGCAAATGGAATAAGGCTTTCGATACGAGCTTCGCTAATAGCTGGAAATATTTGCACTTTGTTGAGTTGAGCTTTCACCAGCAAATCCGGTCGGCTAAAACGAAAGGCTAATGTTTCTATGACTTGCGTCACATTGTTTGGATGGATCAGTAGTGCTTAAACAGCTTCTTTGGCCTCTCCTTGAAGACATCTTTGTAAACGTATCGTGTTTTCCATCGCAGAATATCCAAAGTTGGCAGTTGTTTCTTCAAAGGTGGCCAAAAATAAGGGCCACTCTTCCGGTTTCCCATTAAAGTTTGGCAAATCGTAAAATTTTTTATATGGCTGCAACGTTGGTGTTGGTACTGTTGTTATCTGTTGTAATTGTTGTTGTGTCTCTTGTGGCTGTTGCTCTGGCTGTGCTGGTGGCGGCTGCACTCGTGCTGGCGGTGGTTGCACTGACTGTGCTGGCGGTGGTTGCACTGTCTGTGTTGGCGGCGGTTGCACTCGTGCTGGCGGTGGTTGCACTGACTGTGCTGGCGGTGGTTGCACTGTCTGTGTTGGCGGCGGTTGCACTGTTTGTTGCTGTGTCTTATCCATTTTGGCCCTTGGCGTAGCACCAAAACGTGTGGCGGGCGTGCCTCGGTTGGACCTGTTGCTACTGCGAGGCGGCGACGGCATAAACTGTACTCGAGGTTCCCTTCAGTGGGAATCCTGGTAGGTTATATTTTCAATTTCTGGCACTTAATTTACTGCTGCAGCTTGGCTTATCTACAACAGTAAAGTCACGACTGTCCAAAATGAATCTCTAAACATTTACCCCTTGGCAGCAACAGTATAGCTTAAGACAGCAATTATCGCAGCAGGCAATTTTATCTTGGCAGAAATCCAAACTACGAAACAAATCCGAGTAAGCTACACAGTGTTCGGTGAAATCCTATTTACAATTTGATTGGAAACGGCTGGCTTATATCCACTTGACTAATTTCTGCCACCTTGTGGCGTGAATAACGTATTTTCGTTATTTCGTTATTTAATCTCCACGTGGTGTCTTTTTCTTTGCGGCCAAGATGGCGAAACTTAACAGCAGATTTTCAGCAAAAACTTCCAAAGGTGACTTTTTTTGTTTGCCAATTAAAGTCCTTTTGTTCAATTGCAATTTTAATTGGCACGGCGATTTGATGTCGATGGCGATGGTTGTAATCGACTTCTAACTCTAAGGCAGCGGCGCACACGATTGTAGTTTAATTCTTAAACACGAAATTTTTAAATTTTGTTGTTATGAAGGCAATAAAACTCGGCAATTATAAATATTCTTCATGAGCTCTATTGAATTTACATTAATTTTAGGTGGGGCGGCGCGCGGTTTAAAAATTTGTTTTTTACTACGGCTTACATTTGCGACCGCTGCTTTCTGCTATTTTTTTCACACAGCCATCGTTCGATTTGAGGTTCACGGTTATAGATATTTTGGCGATAGAAGGGCTTTTTCTATTGGCTGACCAATCAGAGAAATTCTTTTAAATTGACGTTTCATATTTTTTAGGTGCGTTCCATGGGCGTTGGTTGTAACCACAATCTTGTTTTTATTTTGGCGGCGATGACATTGACGATGACATCCCACCCTCTGTGAATCCACGAAGTGATTCTCAATCAACTTGAAGTACGGCAAGTTTCGATGCTGGTCGACGAAGTGTTCCGTGCGGTGTTTTTACATCGGCGCTTCTTACTTGTCCGTCTGCTGCTGGATACACGTGAACTATTTTTCCTCGCTGCCATTTGTTACGAGGCATGCTTGCATCACAAATTATGACTAGGTCATCAACTTTAAGATGGTCTACTTTCTCATGCCACTTGCTGCATTCCAAAATCTGTCTTTTAACTGCTGGGATATCCTAGACTGCTTTCAGCAGCATATCGGTGTGTCTTCCAGGTTCGGCGTCTGAGTGGAGTTCACACTTCCAATCAAGAAATGGTTGGGTGTGAGCGGCTCATCCTCTTCAGATGTCAATGGCAATTCTGTTAAAGGCCGGGAGTTGACGATATTTTCGGCTTCGATTAATAGACTTCGGAGTGTTTCCACGCGTGGTGCTTCTTCTCGAAGTGTTACCTGTAGCACCTTCTTTACCGACTGCACCATACGTTCCCATATGCCTCCTTCACTGGGATTTAATGGACATGAAAACTTCCATTCAATTCCTCTTGTCGCCATTTCGTCCTGTATCAGTGTCAAACAGTTCGGCTTCTCGTTCTAGCTCTTTTTTGGCCCCAATGAAATTTGTTCCATTGTCACTTCATATACGGACTGGCACTCCTCGACGATTGATGAAGTTCCTCAAGCAAAGAATACACGCATCAGTTGACGAATCTCCAGCTACTTCTAAATGGATAGCTCTTGTTGTAAGGCAGGTAAACAATGCCACCCATCGCTTCTCTCTCCTTCGACCTACGGATACTTGCAGTGGCCCGAAATAGTCCAAGCCAGTGTACGTAAAAGGACGAAATACGGCGTTAAACGGTCTGGTGGAAGCTGTCCCATAAGTGGGGTTGCCGGTTTAGCTTTAGCAATTTTGCATCTTGAGCAATTCTTCTTATTGTGTTTAATCACTGACCGGATAGGTGGGATCCAATAACGTTGGCGGATTTCGTTGATGATTAATGCGTCATTTTGATGATGTAACGACCGATGATAGTGGCTTACTACTAGGTCCATAAAGGCATGGTTGTGTGGTAGGATGATTGGACTTCTTGCATCAGATGAGAGCCAATTAGCAGAATCAATTCTTCCATTTACTCGTAGTAAATCGTCTTGGTCTAGTTGTGGCGTCAACTGATAGATTGCACTTTTTTTTGAAATTTGATTTCCCATCGTGAGTGCTATTCTATCTTCTCTAAAGGCTTGGATTTGAGCTTGTTTACACAGGAGTATTTCAGCTGAAGTGATTTCTGCAGCTTTTAAAGGTTCCCTTTGAGGGAGTTTGTTGTGTTTTGATGCAGAATTGCTTTCGGCTGACCTAATTTCTGCGGCTTGTCCTTGAAGAAGTTTGCGGGAGGCTATTTTTTCCCTTGCTCGGCTAAGCAGGGAACGTATGTAACGAATTACCCAAGCTATGGTTCGTTTCAACCTGGACAACGAAGAAAAATTTGTAAATTTAATTATAAAGTTACTTGCCTGATTTATATGAAGCATTTTGGCACGTAGTTCTTCATCGAGCTAGTCTGGAACGTGAATAGTGGGGTCTTTAGGCCACTGATGCTCAGGAAGGCGGAGGAATTCTGGTCCTGTTAACCATCGGTTGTTTTTTATGAATTTTGGAGGGCTGTTAGCCCTGGTAGCGGCATCTGCTACATTCAATTCCGTCGGAACCCAATTCCAGTCGGATGATTTCGAAGTATCCAAAATTTCGGCTACTCTATGTGCAACAAATGGTTTAAATCGGCGGTGTGGAGATCTAATCCACAAAAGAGTCGTTTTTGAGTCACTCCAGTAGACAATGCGAGATATATTGAAGTTATGACGGGCTTGAATTGATGTCTGTAGACGACTTCCTAATACTGCGGCTTGTAGTTCCAGGCGTGGGATGGACAAAAGTTTCTTGGGTGCACATCTCGTTTTTCCCAAGGCGAAGGCAATGTCGACTGAGTTTTCATGCAGAATACGAAAGTACCCAACTGCGGCGAAAGCACTTTCCCTTGCATCTCTGAATATGTGAAGTTCGGTTTCGCGTGAATGTTGAATATTTGGCGAGTAACATTTAATTATTTGGAAGTGTTTAACGTTCGCAACTTCTTTCCACCAAAGTTTCCATTGATAATGGAGATTGCATGGCAGTGGATCATCCCATCCCATACCAGTCTTCCAAGTGTTCTGTAGAAGTCAGCTAAAAATCCGTATGGGTCAAATACTGACATTACGATGCTTAACATTTCTCGTTTGGTTGGTGGCCTTGCTGCTTCTAAAACCTCTCTCGCTATTTTGTGGAATTTAAGATGAAATCGAAAGGTATCTTCTTCGGTGTCCCAATACATTCCGAGTACTTTCTCCACTTCTTTGTCCAACTCCAGGTTGACATATGATTGAAGCGGGCACGACGAACCATTAAGTTTCCGTTGTATTTCTTTCTTATTACTTCCGAAGCTGCGAAGTTTAAAACCACCCTCCGCATGGATCTGTTGAACTTCCATACTAATCCGTTCAGCTTCGGCCTCACTTGTAAAGTTGCAAACATAATCATCCACATAATGGTTATCTGTTATTCTCCTGACAGCATCCGGAAATTCCTTTTCGAATTCCTTGGCGTTTCTATTTTTGATTGAGAGAGATCTCTTCAACTTCGGCGGCTGCGTCAAAAGCTATCCTTAGTTTTCCTGGCTTGTGATGGCTGGTTACGCCAAAATGTGGCAAATACCATGTTCGGCTGTTGTTGGAGTAGACTTTCTCAGGATCTAGTTGCCTGGCATAACTCTTCTCCACATAGCCTTTCATTTGTGCCTTGTATTGTAAAGCGAACTCTGGATCTTTTTTCATTTTTGCCTCTATATTATGAAGACGTCTCATAGCCATCTTAAAGCTGTCTGGCAGAGCAATGTTATCTTGGCACCACAATAGGCCGGTTTCAAACTGTTTTCCTACACGCTTCGTTGACCTTTCTAAGATTTCCCTGGCTCTTATGTCATCGTTGGATTCCACGACTGCTTCTGATTTTTCCACACCAAGACTTTCCAACATGAAGTATTCCTCAACTAATTGATTCAGTTGTCTGAGCGTCTCTCTTTCTTTTATGTGCATTACTACTGGCAAATTGGCATTATTGGTATGCTGGGGCCCATAAGCTACCCATCCTAGCTTGGTACGAGCAGCAATGATTTTATTAGCCTTTCTATCCTCTTTGACTTCTCTGGCCACTCCAAGATGGCAATTATCCAACCCTATCATGAGTACTAGTTTTGCATCTCTGTAGTCCCTGACCGGAACATCCTTAAGGTGCTGATAATTACTCTTGTTGAATGATTGGCTGGGCAAACTCCACTCTTTAATTGTCCTTACGTTTTTTAAGGAAAAATATATGTCACCTTCACCGACTCCTTTGACCTCAACAGCAACCTTTCTTGATGGTTCAGTCACCACTTTGGTTCCATACCACTGTAATGTTAATGGTTGTGATTGGCCCTTAAGTCCTAGCTTGTCTGCCACTGTTTCCTCCAAAATAGTGATTGATGAACCTTCGTCGAACATTGCATACGTTTCTATGTGTCCTGTTGGACCAGACAATGTTACCGGCACAATTCGAAATAATTGTCCATCGGTGATTTGTGTTTGACAGGTATGCATGCGAATCGATGACTGGTCGGTTGTTGGAGCGGCTTCTGGTTGTTGAGATATTGATGTTGAATTGTTAACAGCTGAACTTGCTGACGGCAAATTTGTATTTCCGTGAAGCAATTTGTTGTGAAATTTACCACAACCACTCACCTTGCACCTCCTTTTTGTTCGGCATGTTGCAGTTCCATGGCCAATTTTCATACACGAAAAGCATAGATGCTTATCTTTGACCAGCTTCCATCTATCGTTGGTGGATAAATTTCAAAAAGAATCACAATCCGTCAGCTGATGATTGTTTCCGCAACCTACACACCGTGCCCTTACGACATCCTTTGACGATACCTCATTCTTCTCATTGGTATGCAGCATTCTTTTTGGATGCGATGTTTGACTTCTTGCAGTTCAAGGAGCATATGACTGTGGGATCAGCTGTATTATTTTCGCCTGTTCATTCAAACATGTCGCAAAATCTTTGATTGTCACATATGGTGAAATTTCTAATGCTTTCCTCGCCCACTCAAACCTTCTTGACGGTGGCAACTTCATAACAAGTTCCTCCAAAAGCATCGGATTAGACATGTGGTGTTCACATTTTGCCGATGACAAAAAGGCAACCACATTTTCAACCGTTGTTGCAAATGGAATAAGGCTTTCGATACGAGCTTCGCTAATAGCTGGAAATATTTGCACTTTGTTGAGTTGAGCTTTCACCAGCAAATCCGGTCGGCTAAAACGAAAGGCTAATGTTTCTATGACTTGCGTCACATTGTTTGGATGGATCAGTAGTGCTTAAACAGCTTCTTTGGCCTCTCCTTGAAGACATCTTTGTAAACGTATCGTGTTTTCCATCGCAGAATATCCAAAGTTGGCAGTTGTTTCTTCAAAGGTGGCCAAAAATAAGGGCCACTCTTCCGGTTTCCCATTAAAGTTTGGCAAATCGTATAATTTTTTATATGGCTGCAACGTTGGTGTTGGTACTGTTGTTATCTGAGATGTTGTTGCTGGATATCTTCGGTGTGGCCGGCCTCGATTATATTCATATTGAGAAGCTGTCTTCCAGTCTGCTGGTCTATTGTTTCCCTTAGACGTTGTGTTTCGGCTTGGTTGATACCACAGTTGTAGCGCAGCTACTGAATTTGCGCTACCAGGGCCGTTAATAATTGACTTTGTTGTAATTGTTGTTGTGTCTCTTGTGGCTGTTGCTCTGGCTGTGCTGGTGGCGGCTGCACTCGTGCTGGCGGTGGTTGCACTGACTGTGCTGGCGGTGGTTGCACTGTCTGTGTTGGCGGCGGTTGCACTCGTGCTGGCGGTGGTTGCACTGACTGTGCTGCCGGTGGTTGCACTGTCTGTGTTGGCGGCGGTTGCACTGTTTGTTGCTGTGTCTTATCCATTTTGGCCCTTGGCGTAGCACCAAAACGTGTGGGGGGCGTGCCTCGGTTGGACCTGTTGCTACTGCTAGGCGGCGACGGCATAAACTGTACTCGAGGTTCCCTTCAGTGGGAATCCTGGTAAGTTATATTTTCAATTTCTGGCACTTAATTTACTGCTGCAGCTTGGCTTATCTACAACAGTAAAGTTACGACTGTCCAAAATGAATCTCTAAACATTTACCCCTTGGCAGCAAGAGTATAGCTTAAGACAGCAATTATCCCAGCAGGCAATTTTATTTTGGCAGAAATCCAAACTACGAAACAAATCCGAGTAAGCCACACAGTGTTCGGTGAAATCCTATTTAAAATTTGATTGGAAACGGCTGGCTTATATCCACTTGACTAATTTCTGCCACCTTGTGGCGTGAATAACGTATTTTCGTTATTTCGTTATTTAATATCCACGTGGTGTCTTTTTCTTTGCGGCCAAGATGGCGAAACTTAACAGCAGATTTTCAGCAAAAACTTCCAAAGGTGATTTTTTTTGTTTGCCAATTAAAGTCCTTTTGTTCAATTGCAATTTTAATTGGCACGGCGATTTGATGTCGATGGCGATGGTTGTAATCGACTTCTAACTCTAAGGCAGCGGCGCACACGATTGTATTTTTTAAATTTTGTTGTTATGAAGGCAATAAAACTCGGCAATTATAAATATTCTTCATGAGCTTTATTTTAGGTGGGGAAGCGGTTTAAAAATTTGTTTTTTACTACGGCTTACATTTGCGACCGCTGCCTTCTGCTATTTTTTCCACACAGCCATCGTTCAATTTGAGGTTCACGGTCATAGATATTTTGGCGATAGAAGGGCTTTTTCTATTGGCTGACCAATCAGAGAAATTCTTTTAAATTGACGTTTCATATTTTTTAGGTGCGTTCCATGGGCGTTGGTTGTAACCACAATCTTGTTTTTATTTTGGCGGCGATGACATTGACGACGACATCCCACCCTCCGTGAATCCACGAAGTGATTCTCAATCAACTTGAAGTACGGCAAGTTTCGATGCTGGTCGACGAAGTGTTCCGTGCGGTGTTTTTGCATCGGCGCTTCTTACTTGTCCGTCTGCTGCTGGATACACGTGAACTATTCTTCCTCGCTGCCATTTGTTACGAGGCATGCTTGCATCACAAATTATGACTAGGTCATCAACTTTAAGAGGGTCTACTTTCTCATGCCACTTGTTGCATTCCAAAATCTGTCTTTTAACTGCTGGGATATCCTCCACTGCTTTCGGCAGCATATCGGTGTGTCTTCCAGGTTCGGCGTCTGAGTGGAGTTCACACTTCCAATCAAGAAATGGTTGGGTGTGAGCGGCTCATCCTCTTCTGATGTCAATGGCAATTCTGTTAAAGGCCGGGAGTTGACGATATTTTCGGCTTCGATTAATAGACTTCGGAGTGTTTCCACGCGTGGTGCTTCTTCTCGAAGTGTTACCTGTAGCACCTTCTTTACCGACTGCACCATACGTTCCCATATGCCTCCTTCACTGGGATTTAGTGGACATGAAAACTTCCATTCAATTCCTCTTGTTGCCATTTCGTCCTGTATGCGATCAGTGTCAAACAGTTCGGCTTCTCGTTCTAGCTCTTTTTTGGCCCCAATGAAATTTGTTCCATTGTCACTTCATATACGGACTGGCACTCCTCGACGATTGATAAAGTTCCTCAAGCAAAGAATACACGCATCAGTTGACAAATCTCCAGCTACTTCTAAATGGATAGCTCTTGTTGTAAGGCAGGTAAACAATGCCACCCATCGCTTCTCTCTCGTTCGACCTACGGATACTTGCAGTGGCCCGAAATAGTCCAAGCCAGTGTACGTAAAAGGACGAACATACGGCGTTAAACGGTCTGGTGGAAGCTGTCCCATAAGTGGGGTTGCCGGTTTAGCTTTAGCAATTTTGCATCTTGAGCAATTCTTCTTATTGTGTTTAATCACTGACCGGATATGTGGGATCCAATAACGTTGGCGGATTTCGTTGATGATTAATGCGTCATTTCGATGATGTAACGACCGATGATAGTGGCTTACTACTAGGTCCATAAAGTCATGGTTCTGTGGTAGGATGATTGGTCTTCTTGCATCAGATGAGAGCCAATTAGCAGAATCAATTCTTCCATTTACTCTTAGTAAATCGTCTGGTCTAGTTGTGGTGTCAACTGATAGATTGCACTTTTTTTTGAAATTTGATTTCCCATCGTGAGTGCTATTCTATCTTCTCTAAAGGCTTGGATTTGAGCTTGTTTACACAGGAGTATTTCAGCTGAAGTGATTTCTGCAGCATTTAAAGGTTCCCGTTGAGCGAGTTTGTTGTGTTTTGATGCAGAATTGCTTTCGGCTGACCTAATTTTTGCGGCTTGTCCTTGAAGAAATTTGCGGGAGGCTATTTTTTCCCTTGCTCGGCTAAGCAGGGAACGTATGTAACGAATTACCCAAGCTATGGTTCGTTTCAACCTGGACAACGAAGAAAAATTTGTAAATTTAATTATAAAGTTACTTGCCTGATTTATATGAAGCATTTTGGCACGTAGTTGTTCATCGAGCTAGTCTGGAACGTGAATAGTGGGGTCTTTAGGCCACTGATGCTCAGGAAGGCGGAGGAATTCTGGTCCTGTTAACCATCGGTTGTTTTTTTATGAATTTTGGAGGGCTGTTAGCCCTGGTAGCGGCATCTGCTACATTCAATTCCGTCGGAACCCAATTCCAGTCGGATGATTTCGAAGTATCCAAAATTTCGGCTACTCTATGTGCAACAAATGGTTTAAATCGGCGGTGTGGAGATCTAATCCATCAAAGAGTCGTTTTTGAGTCACTCCAGTAGACAATGCGAGATATATTGAAGTTATGACGGGCTTGAATTGATGTCTGTAGACGACTTCCTAATACTGCGGCTTGTAGTTCCAGGCGTGGGATGGACAAAAGTTTCTTGGGTGCACATCTCGTTTTTCCCAAGGCGAAGGCAATGTCGACTGAGTTTTCATGCAGAATACGAAAGTACCCAACTGCGGCGAAAGCACTTTCACTTGCATCTGTGAATATGTGAAGTTCGGTTTCGCGTGAATGTTGAATATTTGGCGAGTAACATCGATTTATTTGGAAGTGTTTAACGTTCGCAACTTCTTTCCACCAAAGTTTCCATTGATAATGGAGATTGCACGGCAGTGGATCATCCCATCCCATACCAGTCTTCCAAGTGTTCTGAAGAAGTCAGCTAAAAATCCGTATGGGTCAAATACTGACATTACGATGCTTAACATTTCTCGTTTGGTTGGTGGCCTTGCTGCTTCTAAAACCTCTCTCGCTATTTTGTGGAATTTAAGATGAAATCGAAAGGTATCTTCTTCGGTGTCCCAATACATTCCGAGTACTTTCTCCACTTCTTTGTCCGACTCCAGGTTGACATATGATTGAAGCGGGCACGACGAACCATTAAGTTTCCGTTGTATTTCTTTCTTATTACTTCCGAAGCTGCGAAGTTTAAAACCACCCTCCGCATGGATCTGTTGAACTTCCATACTAATCCGTTCAGCTTCGGCCTCACTTGTAAAGTTGCAAACATAATCATCCACATAATGGTTATCTGTTATTCTCCTGACAGCATCCGGAAATTCCTTTTCGAATTCCTTGGCGTTTCTATTTTTGATGTATTCCGCGGAACACGGCGAGCAAGAAGCTCCTAAAATCATTGACGTCATGGCGTACGTTCTAACAGGCTGGTCTGTCTCACCATCTCTCCACAAGAACCTTTGTGACACCTGATCAGCTGGGCGAATCTTGATTTGAGAGAACATCTCTTGTATATCTGCAACAACACCAACTACTCCCTGACGAAACTGGAACAATACTGATAAGAGCGGCTTGGCTTGCTCTGGACCTTTGAGTAGCAGTGAATTGAGAGAGATCTCTTCAACTTCGGTGGCTGCGTCAAAAACTATCCTTAGTTTTCCTGGCTTGTGATGGCTGGTGGCAAATACCATGTTCGGCTGTTCTTGGAGTAGACTTCCTCAGGATCTAGTTGCCTGGCATAACTCTTCTCCACATAGCCTTTCATTTGTGCCTTGTATTGTAATGCGAACTCTGGATCTTTTTTCATTTTTGCCTCTATATTATGAAGACGTCTCATAGCCATCTTAAAGCTGTCTGGCAGAGCAATGTTATCTTGGCACCACAATAGGCCGGTTTCAAACTGTTTTCCTACACGCTTCGTTGACCTTTCTAAGATTTCCCTGGCTCTTATGTCATCGTTGGATTCCACGACTGCTTCTGATTTTTCCACACCAAGACTTTCCAACATGAAGTATTCCTCAACTAATTGATTCAGTTGTCTGAGTGTCTCTCTTTCTTTTATGTGCATTACTACTGGCAAATTGGCATTATTGGTATGCTGGGGCCCATAAGCTACCCATCCTAGTTTGGTACGAGCAGCAATGATTTTATTAGCCTTTCTATCCTCTTTGACTTCTCTGGCCGCTCCAAGATGGCAATTTTCCAACCCTATCATGAGTACTGGTTTTGCATCTCTGTAGTCCCTGACCGGAACATCCTTAAGGTGCTCATAATTACTCTTGTTGAATGATTGGCTGGGCAAACTCCACTCTTTAATTGTCCTTACGTTTTTTAAGGAAAAATATATGTCACCTTCACCGACTCCTTTGACCTCAACAGCAACCTTTCTTGATGGTTCAGTCACCACTTTGGTTCCACACCACTGTAATGTTAGTGGTTGTGATTGGCCCTTAAGTCCTAGCTTGTCTGCCACTGTTTCCTCCAAAATAGTGATTGATGAACCTTCGTCGAACATTGCATACGTTTCTATGTGTCCTGTTGGACCAGACAATGTTACCGGCACAATTCGAAATAATTGTCCATCGGTGATTTGTGTTTGACAGGTATGCATGCGAATCGATGACTGGTCGGTTGTTGGAGCGGCTTCTGGTTGTTGAGATATTGATGTTGAATTGTTAACAGCTGAACTTGCTGACGGCAAATTTGTATTTCCGTGAAGCAATTTGTTGTGAAATTTACCACAACCACTCACCTTGCACCTCCTTTTTGTTCGGCATGTTGCAGTTCCATGGCCAATTTTCATACACGAAAAGCATAGATGCTTATCTTTAACCAGCTTCCATCTATCGTTGGTGGATAAATTTCAAAAAGAATCACAATCCGTCAGCTGATGATTGTTTCCGCAACCTACACACCGTGCCCTTACGACATCCTTTGACGATACCTCATTCTTCTCATTGGTATGCAGCATTCTTTTTGGATGCGATGTTTGACTTCTTGCAGTTCAAGGAGCATATGACTGTGGGATCAGCTGTATTATTTTCGCCTGTTCATTCAACCATGTCGCAAAATCTTTGATTGTCACATATGGTGAAATTTCTAATGCTTTCTTCGCCCACTCAAACCTTCTTGACGGTGGCAACTTCATAACAAGTTCCTCCAAAAGCATCGGATTAGACATGTGGTGTTCACATTTTGCCGATGACAAAAAGGCAACCACATTTTCAACCGTTGTTGCAAATGGAATAAGGCTTTCGATACGAGCTTCGCTAATAGCTGGAAATATTTGCACTTTGTTGAGTTGAGCTTTCACTAGCAAATCCGGTCGGCTAAAACGAAAGGCTAATGTTTCTATGACTTGCGTCACATTGTTTGGATGGATCAGTAGTGTTTAAACAGCTTCTTTGGCCTCTCCTTGAAGACATCTTTGTAAACGTGTGGCCAAAAATAAGGGCCACTCTTCCGGTTTCCCATTAAAGTTTGGCAAATCGTATAATTTTTTATATGGCTGCAACGTTGGTGTTGGTACTGTTGTTATCTGAGATGTTGTTGACTGGATATCTTCGGTGTGGCCGGCCTCGATTATATTCATATTGAGAAGCTGTCTTCCAGTCTGCTGGTCTATTGTTTCCCTTAGACGTTGTGTTTCGGCTTGGTTGATACCACAGTTGTAGCGCAGCTGGTCAACCGACCCTTTAAGCGCCTGAATTTGCGCTACCAGGGCCGTTAATAATTGACTTTGTTGTAATTGTTGTTGTGTCTCTTGTGGCTGTTGCTCTGGCTGTGCTGGTGGCGGCTGCACTCGTGCTGGCGGTGGTTGCACTGACTGTGCTGGCGGTGGTTGCACTGTCTGTGTTGGCGGCGGTTGCACTCGTGCTGGCGGTGGTTGCACTGACTGTGCTGCCGGTGGTTGCAGTGTCTGTGTTGGCGGCGGTTGCACTGTTTGTTGCTGTGTCTTATCCATTTTGGCCCTTGGCGTAGCACCAAAACGTGTGGGGGGCGTGCCTCGGTTGGACCTGTTGCTACTGCTAGGCGGCGACGGCATAAATTGTACTCGTGGTTCCCTTCAGTGGGAATCCTGGTAAGTTATATTTTCAATTTCTGGCACTTAATTTACTGCTGCAGCTTGGCTTATCTACAACAGTAAAGTCACGACTGTCCAAAATGAATCTCTAAACATTTAGAACTATGACATTTCTCTTATGTACTAAACTTATATACTAAACTAATAATAAGAACTATACTTCTCAACTTCATATGGTATGTTCTCACAACATCTCCCTTCTTATTATATAAAAAATATATAATATGAAAACATAAATAATATTTGGTTATTAATTATTTCATTTAACAAAATTATTTCATTTAACAAAATAAGAATTCGATTATAAATTTATTAATGGATTACATCCTTTTTATTTTTTTTTTTTTTTTTTTTTTTTTTTTTTTTTTAGTTGATTCAAAATTTATAAAAAAAAATAATTAATTCATTATAAACTTAATTTAATTCAATTCATTTATTTATACTTCAAATTATTTCATTAAATTTTTTTTTTTTTTTTTTTAATTTTACAAAGGATATCTCTTCGGCTCTTTAACCTTTCTTCCTCTTTGAGTTTTATAATTTGGACTTTTACATGTAGTATCTGATGTTTCGACTAATGAAGATCGTTTGTCAGAACATTCCGGAGTTATACTATCTGCATTTGATTGCTTATTGGTATTATCCGAATGTAAACCTTCAATTGATTGATTTTCACGAGACTGATTTTGTAAAATTATATGTTCCCTATTTCGTCTATACTGTCCCGTACCGGATCGATCATCGGACAGATCTTCAACTATATACGAATTAGGTTCTTTGCATTGCTCTAATATTTTACCTGGCGACCAAGTATCATTAGGTTTTCGTTTAAAAAGAACTCCATCGCCAAGAACAACTTTGGGTAATATCTTTGTATGTATGTCGTAGTATTTTTTCATTTTTTCATTATATTTTTTTACGTTTTTGCTGTGAGTTTTTGCGTCGACTATTTCAGGTTTCAAATACTTTGTATTGACAGGTAAATTAGATCTGAGATTTCTAGACATTAATAATTTAGCTGGTGATTCAAACTTATCTTTGGGTGTGTTTCTGTACTGCAGAAGACCTATATAAGGATCAGTATTTGATTCATAACACTTTTTAAAAATATTTTTAATTGTTTTAACAGATCGCTCTGTTAAACCGTTAGACCTAGGGTAATTAGGACTGGACGTAAGATACTCAATATCCCAAGCAGATAAAAAGTTTTTATATTCCATTGAATTGAAAGGCGGTCCATTATCGGACATCAAAATTTTTGGTATACCATGCCTAGCAAAGAAAGATTTGAGATGGTTTATAATGTTTTTACTTGTAGAATTTTTTTTTAAATTTGCAACCTCTATATATTTAGAGTAGTAATCTACAGCTAAGAGGTAAACTTCGTTTTTCCAATGAAAAAGATCGACACCTAACTTTTCCCATGGAATATTTGTAGGAGGGTGAGGAGTAAGAGGCATTTTTGGATTTGATGGTCTATATTTACCGCACGTTTTGCAACTCAGAACAATATTCTTTATGTCATTGTAAATATTGGGCCAGTACACAATGTCTCTGGTTTGATTCAAACATCTTTTAATGCCAAAATGACCCTCATGAATCTTATTTAAAATCTCTCTCCTCATTGATTTAGGTATGATAAGACTTTTGTTTTTAAAAATTAAATCGTCAATAACCGTTATCTCTCCCCTCATATGAAAATAAGGTTGCGCTTCTATTTTTGTCAAACTATTTCTTTCTGGCCATCCGTTTAAACAATATTCTTTGACGACTTGCAGAGCACCATCATCATTCGTTTTTCTTTTAATTTCTTCTAATTTTGTTTCTGTTACTGACAAATTTGATAATATCAAATTAACATGTACATTTACCTCATCAGAGCTTTTTTTAAATTCAGAATCATTAACGCAGCATGCTCTTGATAAAGTATCCGCAACATACATGTTTTTCCCTGGGACATAAATAGGGTGTAAATCATAGATTTGAAGCTTAAGAAGAATTCTTTGAAGCCTAGGAGAAACTTTACATAAACTTTTTTTTAATATCGGTATGAGTGGTTTATGGTCTGTTTCAACCGTAACCGCTTGACCATAAAGATATCTGTGAAACCTATTGCAGCCGAAATATATTGCCAAGAGTTCCTTTTCAATCTGGGAATAATTTTGTTGAGTTTCGGTTAACGTTGTGGATGCATAGGCTATAGGGCTTTTTTCATGCAAAATAACCGCTCCCATCGCATCTTTGGAAGAGTCAACTGAAAGTGTTATTGACTTTTTAGGGTCAAAATGACATAATATTGGTGATTTACAAAGTAAATTTTTAATTTTTTCAAATTCTTTTTGATGTGAACTAGTCCATTGCCAGTCAATGTTTTTTTTAAGAAGCAATCTTAGATTTAGCGTCTCTGCTGATAAATTTTGAATGTAAGCACCAAGATAATTTACCATGCCTAAAAATCTCTGTAGATCTTTAACACATGATGGCGTAGTCATGTTCTGGATAGCTTCTATCTTTGAAGGATCCGACGATATACCTTCAGGTTCGAAAATGTGCCCTAAATATTTGATTTTAGTAACCCCTATTTTGCATTTGTTTTTGTTTAATTTTAGGCCTAACTGTTTTGTTCTTTCTAAAACTAGTCTTAAATTGTTATCATGCTCTTCTCTCGTTCTTCCATGCACTAAAAAATCATCAACGTATATTAATAATCCTGGTAAATCACTAAATAATCTTTGCATGCAATTATGAAAAATTTCTGAAGCCGCGCTGATTCCATATGGTAGTCTTAAAAAACGTTTCCTTCCAAAAGGAGTATTAAAAGTACAAACAAAAGAACTTTTTTCGTCTAATTCTATCATCCAAAATCCTGAATTCGCATCAAGAAGGCTAAAGAACTTAGAACCTGCCTGCTGAGAACGAATATATTCAAAATCAGGCATTTCGAAATGCGGGCGAACTATTGCCTCATTTAAATTTCTAGGATCAAGACAGACTCTGAGTTCTTTATTTGCCTTTTCTACTAGCACAATCGAACTTACCCATGAAGTGGGTTCATGAACATCAGTTATTACACCAAGCTGCTCCATACGACCAAGTTCTTCTTTATAACGCTTCATTAATTTAAACGGCACTTTTCTTGGAGCATCTATTTTAGGTTTTACATCCGGATTTACTTTCAAACTTATTTTTTCTGACAAAAGACCTGAGCCTTCGAAAACATCACTGAACTCCTTTAATAAATTATTTTCACATGTTTCATTAGTTATTTCATAAACTTTTTTCAATAAATTTAATTCTTTGCATGTTTTTAAACCAATAATTGGAATACAATCATCTTTTTTAACTACAAAAAAATCAATATCTACTTCTTTTTTACTGTCTAAACTACATTTTAATTTGCAAATTCCGCTGTTAATAATACTTTCACCTGTATAAGATATGATTTAAGCTATAGTAGGTTTAATTTTTATATTTGTTAACAAAAGTTCATTTAATGTTTTTTCTGAAATTACATTGGCTTGAGCGCCGGTGTCTAACAAACAACTAACTTTTTTCTTATTTATGCATAATTCTACAGTCCAAAGATCATTACCAGTCATCGCCTTACCATTGCCACCTTTCATCTGCTTTATTGTTCCTAAAAATAACTCTTCTTCTCCTTCTTCCGCATTTATGACTCTTACATGAAGCTTACTTTTGCACATAACAGCATAATGATTCCGTTTACCGCATTTTTTACATGTTGAACCTAAAGCTGGGCATTTGAAGTGGTGTTGCTGTCCACATCGATAACAGGGTTTTTGTGTATGTGTAGCCTTTGTCTGGTGATAATTTTTCTCCGCTACTGATGACGTCTTCGTATTTCTGCCTCTTTCCTTCATTGCATTGCTATTGTATTTAACGTTAGATCTCGGTAGCCTTCTACAACTTGGCAACTACACTTGTTGTTGGAGTTTCAAGTTGCTTTGCCTGCTCTTTCGTATTTTCCATAAGGCGTGCAATTTCTATTGCTTTATCAAGTTTTAATTTGTCATCTTGCAATAGCTTATCTCTTATGGAACTATTTTCTTTACTTAAGCCACAAATGAAGATGTCTTTTACTATGCTACTTTGCAACGTTCCAAGTTCACATGATTTGCTTAAATTTTTAAGATTTGTAACAAATTCTGTAATGGACTCACCAATGATTTGCTTTCGCGTAAAGGAGTTGTGTCTTTCCATCGCAATATTCTTTTTTGGAGAACAGAATTCTTCGAATTTATCGATTACGTCTTGCAAACTTACTGTGTCCATTTCGAGATTAAACGAGCTGAAGATAGGCAACGAGTCTGATCCAAGATAATGCAGAAATATAGCCACTTTTCGTTGATCTTTTTCTTTTTCCATGTTGGATGCTCTCAGGAAAATTTTAAATTGTAGGATCCAATTTTTCCAGAGATCGGATAAATTTTGATGACCATGTGTAAAATCCAATGGTGATAACGTTGGGACTATTCCCACGTGTCCTTCGTCAGACATAACTTCAATTTTGGGTTTAGTTTCAGCAATTTCTGTTTTATTTGGACTTTTGCCTTTAGTCATAAATTTTTTTTTTTTTTAACTTTTTATAAATTGCATCAATTTAAATTTAAATTTGTCTCTTTTTTTTTTTTTTTTTTTTTTTTTGTTTTTTTAAGTTTTTACTTCTGACACCATATTATAGTGTGAAGGCGAGAGTTCTTTTAAGACTAATTTATTCATCAATATAAAAAACTTAGAACTATGACATTTCTCTTATGTACTTAACTTATATACTAAACTAATAATAAGAACTATACTTCTCAACTTCATATGGTATGTTCTCACAACACCCCTTGGCAGCAACAGTATAGCTTAAGACAGCAATTATCCCAGCAGGCAATTTTATTTTGGCGGAAATCCAAACTACGAAACAAATCCGAGTAAGCTACACAGTGTTCGGTGAAATCCTATTTAAAATTTGATTGGAAACGGCTGGCTTATATCCACTTGACTAATTTCTGCCACCTTGTGGCGTGAATAACGTATTTTCGTTATTTCGTTATTTAATCTCCACGTGGTGTCTTTTTCTTTGCGGCCAAGATGGCGAAACTTAACAGCAGATTTTCAGCAAAAACTTCCAAAGGTGATTTTTTTTGTTTGCCAATTAAAGTCCTTTTGTTCAATTGCAATTTTAACTGGCACGGCGATTTGATGTCGATGGCGATGGTTGTAATCGACTTCTAACTCTAAGGCAGCGGCGCACACGATTGTAGTTTAATTCTTAAACACGAAATTTTTAAATTTTGTTGTTATGAAGGCAATAAAACTCGGCAATTATAAATATTCTTCATGAGCTTTATTTTAGGTGGGGAAGCGGTTTAAAAATTTGTTTTTTACTACGGCTTACATTTGCGACCGCTGCCTTCTGCTATTTTTTCCACACAGCCATCGTTCAATTTGAGGTTCACGGTCATAGATATTTTGGCGATAGAAGGGCTTTTTCTATTGGCTGACCAATCAGAGAAATTCTTTTAAATTGACGTTTCATATTTTTTAGGTGCGTTCCATGGGCGTTGGTTGTAACCACAATCTTGTTTTTATTTTGGCGGCGATGACATTGACGACGACATCCCACCCTCCGTGAATCCACGAAGTGATTCTCAATCAACTTGAAGTACGGCAAGTTTCGATGCTGGTCGACGAAGTGTTCCGTGCGGTGTTTTTGCATCGGCGCTTCTTACTTGTCCGTCTGCTGCTGGATACACGTGAACTATTCTTCCTCGCTGCCATTTGTTACGAGGCATGCTTGCATCACAAATTATGACTAGGTCATCAACTTTAAGAGGGTCTACTTTCTCATGCCACTTGCTGCATTCCAAAATCTGTCTTTTAACTGCTGGGATATCCTCCACTGCTTTCGGCAGCATATCGGTGTGTCTTCCAGGTTCGGCGTCTGAGTGGAGTTCACACTTCCAATCAAGAAATGGTTGGGTGTGAGCGGCTCATCCTCTTCTGATGTCAATGGCAATTCTGTTAAAGGCCGGGAGTTGACGATATTTTCGGCTTCGATTAATAGACTTCGGAGTGTTTCCACGCGTGGTGCTTCTTCTCGAAGTGTTACCTGTAGCACCTTCTTTACCGACTGCACCATACGTTCCCATATGCCTCCTTCACTGGGATTTAATGGACATGAAAACTTCCATTCAATTCCTCTTGTCGCCATTTCGTCCTGTATGCGATCAGTGTCAAACAGTTCGGCTTCTCGTTCTAGCTCTTTTTTGGCCCCAATGAAATTTGTTCCATTGTCACTTCATATACGGACTGGCACTCCTCGAAGATTGATGAAGTTCCTCAAGCAAAGAATACACGCATCAGTTGACAAATCTCCAGCTACTTCTAAATGGATAGCTCTTGTTGTAAGGCAGGTAAACAATGCCACCCATCGCTTCTCTCTCCTTCGACCTACGGATACTTGCAGTGGCCCGAAATAGTCCAAGCCAGTGTACGTAAAAGGACGAACATACGGCTTTAAACGGTCTGGTGGAAGCTGTCCCATAAGTGGGGTTGCCGGTTTAGCTTTAGCAATTTTGCATCTTGAGCAATTCTTCTTATTGTGTTTAATCACTGACCGGATATGTGGGATCCAATAACGTAGGCGGATTTCGTTGATGATTAATGCGTCATTTTGATGATGTAACGACCGATGATAGTGGCTTACTACTAGGTCCATAAAGGCATGGTTCTGTGGTAGGATGATTGGTCTTCTTGCATCAGATGAGAGCCAATTAGCAGAATCAATTCTTCCATTTACTCTTAGTAAATCGTCTTGGTCTAGTTGTGGCGTCAACTGATAGATTGCACTTTTTTTTGAAATTTGATTTCCCATCGTGAGTGCTATTCTATCTTCTCTAAAGGCGTGGATTTGAGCTTGTTTACACAGGAGTATTTCAGCTGAAGTGATTTCTGCAGCATTTTAAGTTTCCCGTTGAGCGAGTTTGTTGTGTTTTGATGCAGAATTGCTTTCGGCTGACCTAATTTTTGCGGCTTGTCCTTGAAGAAGTTTGCGGGAGGCTATTTTTTCCCTTGCTCGGCTAAGCAGGGAACGTATGTAACGAATTACCCAAGCTATGGTTCGTTTCAACCTGGACAACGAAGAAAAATTTGTAAATTTAATTATAAAGTTACTTGCCTGATTTATATGAAGCATTTTGGCACGTAGTTCTTCATCGAGCTAGTCTGGAACGTGAATAGTGGGGTCTTTAGGCCACTGATGCTCAGGAAGGCGGAGGAATTCTGGTCCTGTTAACCATCGGTTGTTTTTTTATGAATTTTGGAGGGCTGTTAGCCCTGGTAGCGGCATCTGCTACATTCAATTCCGTCGGAACCCAATTCCAGTCGGATGATTTCGAAGTATCCAAAATTTCGGCTACTCTATGTGCAACAAATGGTTTAAATCGGCGGTGTCCAAAGAGTCGTTTTTGAGTCACTCCAGTAGACAATGCGAGATATATTGAAGTTATGACCGGCTTGAATTGATGTCTGTAGACGACTTCCTAATACTGCGGCTTGTAGTTCCAGGCGTGGGATGGACAAAAGTTTCTTGGGTGCACATCTCGTTTTTCCCAAGGCGAAGGCAATGTCGACTGAGTTTTCATGCAGAATACGAAAGTACCCAACTGCGGCGAAAGCACTTTCACTTGCATCTGTGAATATGTGAAGTTCGGTTTCGCGTGAATGTTGAATATTTGGCGAGTAACATTGATTTGTTTGGAAGTGTTTAACGTTCGCAACTTCTTTCCACCAAAGTTTCCATTGATAATGGAGATTGCATGGCAGTGGATCATCCCATCCCATACCAGTCTTCCAAGTGTTCTGAAGAAGTCAGCTAAAAATCCGTATGGGTCAAATACTGACATTACGATGCTTAACATTTCTCGTTTGGTTGGTGGCCTTGCTGCTTCTAAAACCTGTCTCGCTATTTTGTGGAATTTAAGATGAAATCGAAAGGTATCTTCTTCGGTGTCCCAATACATTCCGAGTACTTTCTCCACTTCTTTGTCCGATTCCAGGTTGACATATGATTGAAGCGGGCACGACGAAGCATTAAGTTTCCGTTGTATTTCTTTCTTATTACTTCCGAAGCTGCGAAGTTTAAAACCACCCTCCGCATGGATCTGTTGAACTTCCATACTAATCCGTTCAGCTTCGGCCTCACTTGTAAAGTTGCAAACATAATCATCCACATAATGGTTATCTGTTATTCCCCTGACAGCATCCGGAAATTCCTTTTCGAATTCCTTGGCGTTTCTATTTTTGATGTATTCCACGGAACACGGCGAGCAAGAAGCTCCAAAAATCATTGACGTCATGGCGCACGTTCTAACAGGCTGCTCTGTCTCACCATCTCTCCACAAGAACCTTTGTGACACCTGATCAGCTGGGCGAATCTTGATTTGAGAGAACATCTCTTGTATATCTGCAACAACACCAACTACTCCCTGACGAAACTGGAACAATACTGATAAGAGCGGCTTGGCTTGCTCTGGACCTTTGAGTAGCAGTGAATTGAGAGAGATCTCTTCAACTTCGGTGGCTGCGTCAAAAACTATCCTTAGTTTTCCTGGCTTGTGATGGCTGGTTACGCCAAAATGTGGCAAATACCATGTTCGGCTGTTGTTGGAGTAGACTTCCTCAGGATCTAGTTGCCTGGCATAACTCTTCTCCACATAGCCTTTCATTTGTGCCTTGTATTGTAATGCGAACTCTGGATCTTTTTTCATTTTTGCCTCTATATTATGAAGACGTCTCATAGCCATCTTAAAGCTGTCTGGCAGAGCAATGTTATCTTGGCACCACAATAGGCCGGTTTCAAACTGTTTTCCTACACGCTTCGTTGACCTTTCTAAGATTTCCCTGGCTCTTATGTCATCGTTGGATTCCACGACTGCTTCTGATTTTTCCACACCAAGACTTTCCAACATGAAGTATTCCTCAACTAATTGATTCAGTTGTCTGAGCGTCTCTCTTTCTTTTATGTGCATTACTACTGGCAAATTGGCATTATTGGTATGCTGGGGCCCATAAGCTACCCATCCTAGTTTGGTACGAGCAGCAATGATTTTATTAGCCTTTCTATCCTCTTTGACTTCTCTGGCCACTCCAATATGGCGATTATCCAACCCTATCATGAGTACTGGTTTTGCATCTCTGTAGTCCCTGACCGGAACATCCTTAAGGTGCTGATAATTACTCTTGTTGAATGATTGGCTGGGCAAACTCCACTCTTTAATTGTCCTTACGTTTTTTAAGGAAAAATATATGTCACCTTCACCGACTCCTTTGACCTCAACAGCAACCTTTCTTGATGGTTCAGTCACCATTTTGGTTCCATACCACTGTAATGTTAATGGTTGTGATTGGCCGTTAAGTCCTAGCTTGTCTGCCACTGTTTCCTCCAAAATAGTGATTGATGAACCTTCGTCGAACATTGCATACGTTTCTATGTGTCCTGTTGGACCAGACAATGTTACCGGCACAATTCGAAATAATTGTCCATCGGTGATTTGTGTTTGACAGGTATGCATGCGAATCGATGACTGGTCGGTTGTTGGAGCGGCTTCTGGTTGTTGAGATATTGATGTTGAATTGTTAACAGCTGAACTTGTTGACGGCAAATTTGTGTTTCCGTGAAGCAATTTGTTGTGAAATTTACCACAACCACTCACCTTGCACCTCCTTTTTGTTCGGCATGTTGCAGTTCCATGGCCAATTTTCATACACGAAAAGCATAGATGTTTATCTTTGACCAGCTTCCATCTATCGTTGGTGGATATATTTCAAAAAGAATCACAATCCGTCAGCTGATGATTGCTTCCGCAACCTACACACCGTGCCCTTACGACATCCTTTGACGATACCTCATTCTTCTCATTGGTATGCAGCATTCTTTTTGGATGTGATGTTTGAATTCTTGCAGTTCCAGGAGCATATGACTGTGGGATCAGCTGTATTATTTTCGCCTGTTCATTCAACCATGTCGCAAAATCTTTGATTGTCATATATGGTGAAATTTCTAATGCTTTCCTCGCCCACTCAAACCTTCTTGACGGTGGCAACTTCATAACAAGTTTCTCCAAAAGCATCGGATTAGACATGTGGTGTTCGCATTTTGCCGATGACAAAAAGGCAACCACATTTTCAACCGTTGTTGCAAATGGAATAAAGCTTTCGATACGAGCTTCGCTAATAGCTGGAAATATTTGCACTTTGTTGAGTTGAGCTTTCACCAGCAAATCCGGTCGGCTAAAACGAAAGGCTAATGCTTCTATGACTTGCGTCACATTGTTTGGATGGATCAGTAGTGTTTGAACAGCTTCTTTGGCCTCTCCTTGAAGACATCTTTGTAAACGTATCGTGTTTTCCATCGCAGAATATCCAAAGTTGGCAGTTGTTTATTCAAAGGTGTCCAAAAATAAGGGCCACTCTTCCGGTTTCCCATTAAAGTTTGGCAAATCGTATAATTTTTTATATGGCTGCAACGTTGGTGTTGGTACTGTTGTTATCTGAGATGTTGTTGACTGGATATCTTCGGTGTGGCCGGCCTCGATTTTATTCATATTGAGAAGCTGTCTTCCAGTCTGCTGGTCTATTGTTTCCCTTAGACGTTGTGTTTCGGCTTGGTTGATACCACAGTTGTAGCGCAGCTGGTCAACCGACCCTTTAAGCGCCTGAATTTGCGCTACCAGGGCCGTTATTAATTGACTTTGTTGTAATTGTTGTTGTGTCTCTTGTGGCTGTTGCTCTGGCTGTGCTGGTGGCGGCTGCACTCGTGCTGGCGGTGGTTGCACTGACTGTGCTGGCGGTGGTTGCACTGTCTGTGTTGGCGGCGGTTGCACTCGTGCTGGCGGTGGTTGCACTGACTGTGCTGGCGGTGGTTGCGCTGTCTGTGTTGGCGGCGGTTGCACTGTTTGTTGCTGTGTCTTATCCATTTTGGCCCTTGGCGTAGAACCAAAACGTGTGGGGGGCTTGCCTCGGTTGGACCTGTTGCTACTGCGAGGCGGCGACGGCATAAACTGTACTCGAGGTGTCCTTCAGTGGGAATCCTGGTAAGTTATATTTTCAATTTCTGGCACTTAATTTACTGCTGCAGCTTGGCTTATCTTGGCAAGCTACACAGTATTCGGTGAAATCCTATTTTAAATTTGATTGGAAACGGCTGGCTTATATCCACTTGACTAATTTCTGCCACCTTGTGGCGTGAATAACGTTATTTCGTTGTATATGCCGTTCCAATAAGTAGTCCCTTTGTGTCGTCTTGCTACGACACGAACTCGTCCAAGGAAGTCCCAATAGATGCCAGTATAGAGACACGTGCTATATATGTAGTTTTCACCAGTACTGTATTACAGTTAGTAACGCGCTATAAAAGAATTTGGGCAGTTATCTTTTCTTGATGGATCTGTGTAATATATACTTATACAGATGATCGTTTGTTTATGTCGTTGTATTCAAAAACTCCCCATTCGATTGAGCTGAAGCTTGCATAATGTAGGTATTGTTCTGTCAGAAGTACACGTAAATAACATTCTTTGAGTTTTCGATAAAAAATAAAACCAAAATAGGTATACAAAAAGAAATAATCATCCAATTGAGCTGAAACTTGAAATGCTTTTAAATTTACCATCATACCTGCCTATCATCTGATGAATTTATTCTGTGCAGTTTTTAATTTAGTTTTTGAATTTATGTGGCTCTACGTATTTTTTTTAGCCAAATTTATAGCTTAGACTTTAAAGAACAAAAATATCGTCATTAAAAAAAAATTCGTGTAGTGTAGCATTTGACTTTAATTTAATAAAAAAATGCTATAAACCAAATTATGAATACAAAATTAAGATCATTTTTTTAAGAAATCAGTATGAAATGCTTTATTAACTTTTTTTTTAAAATTCAAAGAACAAACAAAATTGAAAATGGCTATTGGATACTTTGATTTGTATTTGTATCTTGCAAGAACTAGTTTTAATGAAAAACATTTAAGTTTCATAATAAATGAATTTTTGTTTTTTAAGTGTACTTTTCAATATTGTAATTCGACAGATTGCAATTTTTTATCCAGAAAGTACACGATTCTTTGGACTTTTTTTTATTTCAAGTCATTTTTTTATAGAAAATTGGCCACTAATGGTAAATGCGAGTCACTCCCTAATCCCTATATATGCATAACTTTGTTTTTTGGTTAAATTGCAAAATTCTTAATTAACTTTTTTCTTAATTTCTTAATTAACTTTTACTGTTTTTATTTTTAAACAAAAATCACAAAAATGTGGTTATCATGTCATACTTTTTCGTATAGGTTTAACCGTCTTTTGTAGTACAAGTCATTTTGAGATTATAATTTTTTATTTTATGATCGTAAAAATTATTTTTTTTCGAAATAATTTGCATAATTTTCTTGAAAAAATAGTTTTTAGGAGTATTGCAATTATTTTTTCAAACAAAAACACCAAATTTTTGATTTTTTACATTTTTCAAAATTGTATATATTCATGAAAACTACACGAACCTACAAAGGTACATTAATATTTATGAACCAACCTACATACCTACCTACCTACCAGCCTAAATGTTAAAAAACAAATTATGAAAATGATTACTTACTACTTACATAATTATTATTTTTGTTATTCAAAATTCCAATTTTCTTCCTGTTGAATAACAAAAATAATAAAATACCTGCGATAAAAACCTACCTAGGTACCTACATCCCTACATTAATATTTATTTTACCTACCTAAAAGTTAAACAAAAAAACTTTTTTGAAAAAAATATTCAAAAAACTCAATATCTTAATCGGTACCACCCTGTGGATACCCACCCACGTACCTCCATCCCTACATTAATATTTATGTACCCACCTACATACCTACCTAAAAGTTAAAAAAGGATTATACCTACCTACCTTACCTACATACCTAATTATTATTTTTGTTATTCAAAATTCCAATTATCTTCCTTTTGAATAACAAAAATATAAAAAAAATACGTGATGTGAATATGCATTTGTGACGTTATTTCTTCGTCAAGAAGTAAAACTCGGTATGGAAATTTATTACATTTTAAGAACTTTTAAATTTTTACTGAGTGTAAGCCATGTTAATAGCAATAAGTCTTTCTATAAAGATTCACTTAAGTACTTACAGTCATATTAATACAAAAAACGCAAGTTAAAGTTATTCACTCGTTATCACATGTCCGGCACCAACAAATTTATTTCATTTTATGCTGAAACCATGACATGATTGATAGAGAAAAATCTTCCAATTGATGCACGCCACGTTCCTGGTATTTCGACCACAGCCTCGCTAATTGCTGTTAAGTTTTGCTCCGAACGACCACAACGGGCACGAGTACGATAACCTTGGCGCCAAAAATTGATAACGGTTTTTTTTAGAGGGGTCGAAAACAAGCACTTTTTACTATTGGAGGGGGGGTCCATCTCGCCCCATTTAGGAGGTAGGATCAATTTTAGAAAAAAATTACTCAAAATGAAAAAATAATTATTAAAAAACAACGGCAACAGTTACAGTAAATTAATATACCGTTTTTGAAAGCTAGGAATCTATTATTTAATCCTGCATTTAAATTAAATTATTTAAGCTGATAGTTTTTAAAAAAATCGCATGCAAACTCAAAATTTTGATAAAAAAAATGGAAAAAAAAGCTTAGACTAAATTTTCTCAAAATTGTGAAACGATGCGCTGAATTGGCTTTTTGTGGTCAATGCAAATATCAATTTTGAATCGACCACAAAAAACCGAATTGATTTATGTCTTCTATTTTTTGAGAAAATTGATAATTACTAAAACTACTTTTGTATGAGATTTTAGTTTTTTTTTTGTTGCTTACATATATAAATTAAAACTCTTGGAGTTTATTTTAGTTAAAAAAAAGCAAATGCTTTTTGGAGCTAATGCTCTTTATTAGATAGAAGTCGAATTAAAACTAAACTTAAAAATGAACAAATAATTCTTATCTACCCAACAACACAATACCACACAATCATTGAAATAGCCGACGCTGCGTCTATGATGCATTCCTTCACGTATCCA
This sequence comes from Leucozona laternaria, assembly GCA_932273885.2. Taxonomy (NCBI): domain Eukaryota; kingdom Metazoa; phylum Arthropoda; class Insecta; order Diptera; family Syrphidae; genus Leucozona; species Leucozona laternaria. The sequence goes on along the minus strand of OW026366.1, from coordinate 130,515,504 downwards.
CGATGTGTAACACGAATCCACCCGTGGGAAGGCTGCTGTTGTTTATTGATGCTGACTGGGAAGCTGTTGTTATTTTGTTTTAATTTATTTGATATGGTGTTAACTCCTCCGCCTTTAAAAATCGAACGCGCACGTTCGATGCTGTCGCCTGGACGTGTTGAGGAATGTCTTCTAGCCCTATTATTCTCGGTGTTGGGAAAGGGTTTCCCTGTACTGGTTCTTCTGCAGCAGATACGTCAATCATTGCTATTGCATTTGTTGTTGTTGTTTTCGGTATTGTTGATTTAATATTTCTTTTCAGCCTTAAAAGGTAAGATATTGCTAACGCGATGAAAAGGATTGAAATTGCGATAACGGCTATGCCGTTGTACTTGTTCCGGGTTTCCAAAAGGTCGATATACTTTGAGTTTTTGGCATGCAATTCCTTTATCATTTGCAGAGATAATAATTCTTCAGTATTTTTTTTTAATAGAAGCAGGTTGAAGTACAGCTGGTAAAGGTTTGTAGGTAGATATTTCGGTTGATTTAAAAACTTGATTCTGGATTCTGAGTGATGTGTTGTGGAAATGTATTATATAACTTCCGTCTAACGGTACCACTTCCTCATTTATTTCAAGGGATCCTGTATAGTGATTTAAGAACAGGATACCTAGTGTGATTTCTCCAAATGATGGTATATGTTGATTGTTTATTTTAGTGCAATTTGCGGCTTTGCTATTCAATAGGTGTGGGATACACGTGGAGTTGGTTATATCGATTATATTATTTCTATGACATATAGATAATTTATGAAATGTTAAACATGGAGACATAACTCCATAAATTTTATTCTTACATTCTAACACATTTTCGTAAGGGATCTTAAGAATAGTTTTGCTTTTTTTTACGGCTTTAATTAAAATTGTTTTACGTGTTTCTACTGAGGTGGTTGGTAAGCTTATCATATATAGAATTAAGGAATTATTTGAAGCAATTTTTACTTGAGCAAATTCTAGTGCTTCTAAGACATTTACATACGGCATTTCTTCTTTATTTAAAATTTCTTGTATAGTGTTTATTTCGATATTTGACAGAATGTAACTATTTATAATGTTGGCCTTGGCCCAGTGAATTGCATATTCTAAATTTACAATCTCTTCTTTTATTATTCCTAGTTTTAATTCTATGTTTAAGATTAACTCGTCTTTAAATTGATCGCTTTTTTTCATTTCGTTACTGATATTATTTGTTGTTTTTACAATTTCATCAATTTTTTTGATTAATATTTTATTTATTACAATTTGATTATTATTATTGGTTAGAACATTATTTATTTTTTCTTTAATTATATCAAAATCATGTTTATCAGGACTCCCTGAAATGAATTTCCAGGCACTCCCTAGAAAATCTATAGAGCGTTTAGCTTTAGCTCTGGGCATTAGTCGATTAAGATGGGTTTTAGTTTGGGTAATTTCATTTTTTAGGAAGGGAAGGATGGGATTTTTTCCTAATGTGTTGTCTGTTAAGAGAATTTCCAATTCTTCAATTATTGTTTGGTATTGCTTGAGATCGATACTATGAATGATTTTGAAGGTTCCTGACTGAACCTTTGCTGAGCCTGTTTCTATGGCTATTGATTGAGCGCTGGAATAGTCCAGGATCTGTACTTCTGCAGTACATGTTGCGATGAACAATCTAAAAAAAAGGATAAGGGTTTCAGTTTCTTATGAGTGATTTGTGAACCACCCTACCGGAATTTGTAAGGATAGTTGTGGATCTATTTTGGGATACTATTTCTTTTTTGTATTTTGGAGAAAGTTTGTTACCTAATCTCTTATTAATTTTCACGTAAATAACTTCTCCAACGGAATAGTTTTTGGGTGGATCCCTATTTTTATTGTGGTAATTTAAATCTATTACTTGTTTGTTTTTAATTCTTTCCTCGTTTTCTTTTCTTTCCAGTTCAAGCTGTTCTGGGTTATTTAATGTTTCTTTGCCAAAGAAAACATCCATGGGTTTTTTTCTTGTTGTAGAGTGAACAGATCTATTATATTCATAGCCTGCCATGTCCAGCAGTTCTGAAAATGTTTTATGGAGTTGTTTAGATTTTATGCAACGCATCAGCTCGGAGAGTGTGGAATGGAATCTTTCCACTTGTCCGTTAGCTGAGCTTGTATAGGGAGGAACTTTGAATATCTTGATTTTAAAAAGGTTTTCTAACATGAACGATACAGAACTTGAGCTTAAAGACTTTTCATTGTCTACTACAATTATCTCCGGTACCCCAAAAGCTAAAACAAGTTCCCTCAGGGGTTGCTTTAAATCTTCGGTGGCTCTGGAGTTTAAAATTTTCGTTAGTGCATATTTTGAGAATTTATCAATAGCCGTTAAAATAATCTTTCCGTCGGTAAAATAGATATCTATGTGTAGTATCTGACCAGGGAATTTAGGGATCGGGGTTGGTTGTATTTCGGGTTTGTTGGGGTGACGATCGTATTTATTTTCTATACAGACAGTACATGCCTTAGTGATCCTTCGTATTTTCCCAATCATGCCCGGAAAATAATATTTTTTCAAGATTTGAACTCTATTTTCTCTTAAATCTCTATGTGCACGTTGATGCGTATCGGTTATAATGGTTTCCTGATCTGAATCGTTGGTAACGTCTTCAACCTGTAATTGCGTGAATTTTATTTTAAATTTTTTAAAATGAGACGCATATATGATTTGTATCATATCCATTATATGTTCTGCTGTTTTGATACAGTTTATTACTGACGGATTTAACACTTTCTTGAGAATCTGTTTCAGATTCTCTTGGTTAAATTCGGGCTCAACTACCACATGTCTGTGATAGGTGGGGAAAATAATTTGAAAATTTGAAGAAGAAGTTTCGCCTACTTGCAGGATAATTTGGTTTTTAAATACGTTTATTGGGACCTCTACATTTGGTATAGTGTTATCCGATGAACTGTCATCGTTGTCTTCTGAATCTGTGAGAGAATTTATCTGTGAGTTTATTCGAGGAGGGCGTGACAGCGCGTCTGCCACTATATTTGTTTTGCCTGGTTTATAATGTAATTCGTGGCTATATTCTTCGAGAATTGCCTTCCAACGCTTCATCTTACTATTTGTATTTTTGTTGCTGAGGGCATGCGTAAGAGGCTGATGGTCAGTGTAAATTTTTACGTGTGCAGACCCATATAGGTAATTACGCAGGGAATTCAAGGCCCATATAATAGCTAGCATTTCTTTTTTATTAGCTGCGTAACTTTCTTCGGCTGGACCAAGTGTTCGAGAAATAAAGGTGATCGGCCTACCTTCTTGGGAAAGAACGGCACCAAGCGCAAAATTGGATTCGTCTGTGGTTAGTTCGAAAGGTTTGTTAAAATTGGGATATGAAAGAATTATGTATTCAGAAGTGAGGGTATTTTTGATTTTTTCGAACGCATCGATAGCCGCGGGATTCAGAAAAATCTGTTTCTTTGCGGATTGTGTTTTGGACATACGTCCATCCTCCCCTCTTAAAAGGGCGGTAAGGGGCTTCGCCAGCTTGGCATAATCTTCGACAAAGCGGCGATAGTATCCTGATAGCCCAAGAAATGAGCGTAAATCTTTGATGGTTTGCGGTAATGGAAAGCCATTTATCGCTTCAATCTTTGCGGGGTTGGTCTTTATTCCTTCAGATGAGACTATGAATCCTAGGAATTCTACTTCCCTTTTATAGAAATAACATTTGTCTAATTGTACCTTCATGTTTGCTTCATAAAGTGTTTTAAAGATGTCTGCTATGTGACGGGCATGGTCACCTTCTGTTTTGCTAAATATTACTATATCATCGATATAGACATAGCAGATTTTTCCTATGTGCTCTCTCAATATATCGTCGAGAGCTCTTTGGAAAATCGACGGCGCGTTTTTTAATCCGAACGGAAGTCTAGTAAATTCGAATTTGCCGTTATTTATAGAAAAAGCTGTTTTTTCGATATCAGATTCCTTCAAGGGAATCTGGTGAAAACCGCTCTTTAAATCGAGAACGCTAAAAAATTTGTTTTTACCTAGTTGTGAAAGAACTTCGTTTATATTGGGAATAGGATAGCGGTCGGCTATAGTAACGCTGTTTAGCTTCCTATAATCAATCACCATTCTATATTGTTTTTTTCCCGTGGAATCCGGTTTTTTTGGTACAATCCATACCGGGGAATTATACGGATACCTAGAAGGTCTTATGATTCCATCCTCTAAAAGTTTTTGAATTTGTTCTTTGACTTACGATTTAAGGGACATGGGAAAAGGATAATATTTGCTAAAGACAGGGGAATCTGTTGATGTTCGAATTTCTCCTAAGACCCTTGTGGTGAAGGTCAATTTCTCGTTGGGTTCACAAAACAAATTTGGGAAATTGTCAACGGCTGAGTTTAAAAATTTCTTTTGTGTTTCTGTCATCTTGTCAGTATTAAGGAGAAGGGTATTTACCATTGGGGAAATTAGCTGTTTAATTTTAATTCTTACAGAGTTCAATATTTGCATGTAATTAGTTTTTGGGTGGATCCCTATTTTTATTGTGGTAATTTAAATCTATTACTTGTTTGTTTTTAATTCTTTCCTCGTTTTCTTTTCTTTCCAGTTCGAGCTGTTCTGGGTTATTTAATGTTTCTTTGCCAAAGAAAACGTCCATGGGTTTTTTTCTTGTTGTAGAGTGAACAGATCTATTATATTCATAGCCTGCCATGTCCAGCAGTTCTGAAAATGTTTTATGGAGTTGTTTAGATTTTATGCAACGCATCAGCTCGGAGAGTGTGGAATGGAATCTTTCCACTTGTCCGTTAGCTGAGCTTGTATAGGGAGGAACTTTGAATATCTTGATTTTAAAAAGGTTTTCTAACATGAACGATATAGAACTTGAGCTTAAAGACTTTTCATTGTCTACTACAATTATCTCCGGTACCCCAAAAGCTAAAACAAGTTCCCTCAGGGGTTGCTTTAAATCTGCGGTGGCTCTGGAGTTTAAGATTTTCGTTAGTGTATATTTTGAGAATTTATCAATAGCCGTTAAAATAATCTTTCCGTCGGTAAAATAGATATCTATGTGTAGTATCTGACCAGGGAATTTAGGGATCGGGGTTGGTTGTATTTCGGGTTTGTTGGGGTGACGATCGTATTTATTTTCTATACAGACAGTACATGCCTTAGTGATCCTTCGTATTTTCCCAATCATGCCCGGAAAATAATATTTTTTCAAGATTTGAACTCTATTTTCTCTTAAATCTCTATGTGCACGTTGATGCGTATCGGTTATAATGGTTTCCTGATCTGAATCGTTGGTAACGTCTTCAACCTGTAATTGCGTGAATTTTATTTTAAATTTTTTAAAATGAGACGCATATATGATTTGTATCATATCCATTATATGTTCTGCTGTTTTGATACAGTTTATTACTGACGGATTTAACACTTTCTTGAGAATCTGTTTCAGATTCTCTTGGTTAAATTCGGGCTCAACTACCACATGTCTGTGATAGGTGGGGAAAATAATTTGAAAATTTGAAGAAGAAGTTTCGCCTACTTGCAGGATAATTTGGTTTTTAAATACGTTTATTGGGACCTCTGCATTTGGTATAGTGTTATCCGATGAACTGTCATCGTTTTCTTCTGAATCTGTGAGAGAATTTATCTGTGAGTTTATTCGAGGAGGGCGTGACAGCGCGTCTGCCACTATATTTGTTTTGCCTGGTTTATAATGTAATTCGTGGCTATATTCTTCGAGAATTGCCTTCCAACGCTTCATCTTACTATTTGTATTTTTGTTGCTGAGGGCATGCGTAAGAGGCTGATGGTCAGTGTAAATTTTTACGTGTGCAGACCCATATAGGTAATTACGCAGGGAATTCAAGGCCCATATAATAGCTAGCATTTCTTTTTCATTAGCTGCGTAACTTTCTTCGGCTGGACCAAGTGTTCGAGAAATAAAGGTGATCGGCCTACCTTCTTGGGAAAGAACGGCACCAAGCGCAAAATTGGATGCGTCTGTGGTTAGTTCGAAAGGTTTGTTAAAATTGGGATATGAAAGAATTATGTCTTCAGAAGTGAGGGTATTTTTGATTTTTTCGAACGCATCGATAGCCGCGGGATTCAGAAAAATCTGTTTCTTTGCGGATTGTGTTTTGGACATACGTCCATCCTCCCCTCTTAAAAGGGCGGTAAGGGGCTTCGCCAGCTTGGCATAATCTTCGACAAAGCGGCGATAGTATCCTGATAGCCCAAGAAATGAGCGTAAATCTTTGATGGTTTGCGGTAATGGAAAGCCATTTATCGCTTCAATCTTTGCGGGGTTGGTCTTTATTCCTTCAGATGAGACTATGAATCCTAGGAATTCTACTTCCCTTTTATAGAAATGACATTTGTCTAATTGTACCTTCATGTTTGCTTCATAAAGTGTTTTAAAGATGTCTGCTATGTGACGGGCATGGTCACCTTCTGTTTTGCTAAATATTACTATATCATCGATATAGACATAGCAGATTTTTCCTATGTGCTCTCTCAATATATCGTCGAGAGCTCTTTGGAAAATCGACGGCGCATTTTTTAATCCGAACGGAAGTCTAGTAAATTCGAATTTGCCGTTATTTATAGAAAAAGCTGTTTTTTCGATAACAGATTCCTTCAAGGGAATCTGGTGAAAACCGCTCTTTAAATCGAGAACGCTAAAAAATTTGTTTTTACCTAGTTGTGAAAGAACTTCGTTTATATTGGGAATAGGATAGCGGTCGGCTATAGTAACGCTGTTTAGCTTCCTATAATCAATCACCATTCTATATTGTTTTTTTCCCGTGGAATCCGGTTTTTTTGGTACAATCCATACCGGGGAATTATACGGAGACCTAGAAGGTCTTATGATTCCATCCTCTAAAAGTTTTTGAATTTGTTCTTTGACTTACGATTTAAGGGACATGGGAAAAGGATAATATTTGCTAAAGACAGGGGAATCTGTTGATGTTCGAATTTCTCCTAAGACCCTTGTGGTGAAGGTCAATTTCTCGTTGGGTTCACAAAACAAATTTGGGAAATTGTCAACGGCTGAGTTTAAAAATTTCTTTTGTGTTTCTGTCATCTTGTCAGTATTAAGGAGAAGGGTATTTACCATTGGGGAAATTAGCTGTTTAATTTTAATTCTTACAGAGTTCAATATTTGCATGTAATTATTTTTTGTATCTATAATAGCAGATAGCTGCTTAAGACCATCATTGCCAATAATTCCATGGAAAGTGCGTAGGGTAGGTAAAAGGTAAAATTTAAGATTAATGTTTACGATATTAAAAAGATTTATAATTGTGTGCTGAGTTATCTGAACGTTTCCAGCTATAGATTTAGCATAAAATGATTTTTCATTCTGCTTAGGTTTTTCAACAACTGATGGTTGTATGCAATTTTTTGATGAGCCTGTGTCAATAAGGAATTTGTACATTTCGCCACTCTTCAGCTTGCACTCTATGTAAAGCAAGGAAGAGTCGCTTAGCCTAAAAAATGAATGTCAGCGTGCTCTAAATTTTCAACTGTCTGTTCATTGGTGCTGTGGTTTAAGTATATATTTTCAAGATAATCAGCTAAAGTTTGATCATCTTCCCTTTCGTTATTTAGGTTTTGGTTTTGATAATATAAGTTTAGCTCATCTTCAGATGGTTCAATATTAAAATTCGGTTGATACTCCGCTGTTTGGGAATTTCGATAATAAGGATTAAGTTGTGTTTCAGATGGCTCAATATTATAATTTGGTTGGTACCTTGCCGTTTGGGAGCTTTGAGGTTGAGGAGCGTTAGCTCTCCAAGAGGTACCGGCACCACTAGAGTTTTGCCGGTTTTGATTAATATTATTATCCTTGGCGTGGGCGCTGTGCCCTTGCGTCAAGGGTTCTTGCTTAATAGGCTGTCTTTGTTGAAAAGGTTTCAGCGGTCTATAGTTTTGGGTTTGATTCGCATAATTTCTTGGTTGAAAATTATTTTGGTTTTGATTTGTATAATTTCTTGGTTGAAAATTATTTTGGTTTTGATTTGTATAATTTCTTGGTTGGAAATTATTTTGGTTTTGATTTGTATAATTTCTTGGTTGGAAGTTATTTTGGTTCTGATTAAATAATGGTTGGTTGGGCATTGGTGAATGAGATGAATTTGGATGAATAGGTGTTGTGGGATAAGTACGGTAACCTGGGAAAATTTGTGGTTGCCGAAATGGGCCTATATTAGCATTCCGTGAAGGAAATGAATTTTGGGCACGTGTAAAATTTGGAGTAACATTTCTTTTTACTGCTCCTTGAGTGCTCTGAATAAAGTTCGACCTGAAATGTTGGTTCTCATATTTTTGGCATAGGTGTAGGGCTGTAGGTAAATCTGCAGGCTCTTTCATGCCCAGAAGATCAGAAAGGTTACCCTTTAGTCCTCTTATAAAGGTATCCAATGCCTTGTCCCGATAAGTTTGAGTTAATAACCTCATTGACTCATGGCTAATATCCATACAGGAAATGTTATTAGTTATTAGAGTAAGTTGTGAGGTGACGGTTTGATAAAACTGTTGGATAGATTGGTTACCTTGAACCAAACCTGACATTTGATACTCAAGAGTCGTTATGTCTCTTTTGTCGGCATAATGGATTTTTAGGCAATCTACGATATCATTCCAATTCAAAGGAGTGTTGTTAGCTTCTAAGGCAGCGTCTGCTTGTCCTATAATTTTATTACGAATAACGTTAAGTATTCCATAATATTTCATTGTTGTCTTAATTGGTTCGTAAGGTTTGAGAACCCGCTCAACACTTTTTTTCCAGGAAGAGAACTCTGAGGTTTCTCCCAAAAAGGTCCGGAGAGATCTTACTACATCCGGAATTTTTTCTAGCCCATCTACAGGGTTTTGAAAATGATTTGCTTGGTCAGAAAAGCAAGGATTTGCCTGTTGCTCAATCACTCTATTTACAATGGATGCTACAAGGGCATCCAATTCTGGAGTTGCTCTTACCTCCTGACCAGGGGAATAAATGTTGGTCGGGAAAGTCGTATTTAACCCGACAGAGGGGGAAGTTTGGTTATTATTACTAGTTGATGTAATAGAATTACCTGCCATTGTGTAAATGGAAGGTGAAGATTGGGAATAGTTTGGACTAGTAGGTGTCAGGGAAGTTGAAATTTGACATTGTCCCTGAGATGGAACCGTCTCTGGGGGTACATCCCCGGCTCCTGTTCTTGTGAGAACCATTTTTTATAAATTTAGTACAAGGTATGTTACTTAACTAACTGTCAATTTCACTTTAAAAAAAATTTTGTATTCTTACAAATCAATAAAAATATATTTCTTACAAAATTTTGTATTCTTTAAAAATTAAAAAAAAAATTTTTTACAAAAATAATGGTGGTTAACACCAAATCTCACTTAGATTTTGTATTTCTTAAAAATAAAAAAATAAAATTTCTTACGGTATAATAATAGTGGTTAACATCGAATCTCACTTAAATATTTTGTTCTTGGAAGTCAATACAGCACCCAGCTTCAACTGCGTCCTTTTAAATTTCACTATATGTTCCTTATTATTGTTGGTACCACTTGGGGACACTTCTTTTTTTTCGCCGATATTGGTTAGCACATTCAGGTTTTAATTATGTTAGTTATTTAGAGACTTTATAAATTTTCTTTTCTTAATGTATGGGTTTTACTTATTGATAACACTTAGGGACCTTTTAAAGGGTTTGTTACTTGATATCACTATTCGTGCCTCTTGGGGACTTAATGATTCACTACTTATTGTATAATTTCTCGCGTACCACTTGGGGACAGTTTCGCACTGCTTTAGGGCGTCTTTTGAGAAAGAAAAAAAAAACTTATTGATATTTTTGGGACTTTTGCTTAGCACTACTTGAGGGCTTTTACCGCAGGGTCCCTGCTCGGGCGCCAATTAAAACTCTTGGAGTTTATTTTAGTTAAAAAAAAGCAAATGCTTTTTTGGAGCTAATGCTCTTTATTAGATAGAAGTCGAAATAAACTAAACTTAAAAATGAACAAATAATTCTTATCTACCCAACAACACAATACCACACAATCATTGAAATAGCCGACGCTGCGTCTGTGATGCATTCCTTCACGTATCCACGATGTGTAACACGAATCCACCCGTGGGTTCTGCTGTTGTTTATTGATGCTGACTGGGAAGCTGTTGTTATTTTGTTTTAATTTATTTGATATGGTGTTAACTTATACAATGCTAGCACCCAGCACTACGGCGTATAAATAGTGAGATATGTAAGGGGGGCATGCTGCCCCCCTGCAACCCCTCTGCTTGGCACACTATAGGATTTGGGGTATGTGTGAGGTTGGGTGCATGCAAAGTTTCTTTTGCATTTAAAGAATCTGGATTTAAACTTTCAATTTGTCTTATATATATCCAAGTCAACAGCTGATTTCTAAATATACATATACGTGGCCCAAAGTTGTGCATTTAAAATTTTCAGACATGAAAATGTGTTGCATTATAAAAAATATGCACGACTGGGTCGCACGAACTTGCTCTTATGCGCGACCACATTGTGGTTCTATAGTCTGAAATAAGTAAGCTATAGGAGCATATATTTTATCCATTTGCCAAATCTTAGTTTAGTTTCAGGTGGTATTATGTGAGTATACAAAAATTAATAATATAGCCTAGTGTTGCACATATGCAATATGCATATAAGGAAATTATACTATTTAAACTGGTAAATTGCTTAAATCAACAAAATTAGAAAGAAATTGATTAAAATACTTTGAATCCGTTTTAACCCAACGCGATGTACACCATCTGAATTCTTATATAAATCTTTATTTATGAGAAAAAATTTTTGAAAATCGTAGGAGCGGTTTTAAAAATAATTAATTTTTTATACACAAAATTTTGTTAACATTTTTGAGAAAAATAATTGGTATTCCAATTTAAAGCATTTATTAATGTTGCGTTAAAAATTGAACTTCACAAAAAAATCTGCTACCAGTTTTCAAAATATCGAATTTTCAAAAAATAATTTTGATTTTTTTTTAAAAAATCCAAAAATCATTTTTTAGAAAATTTTGATACGCACTTTTATTTATATTTGTTACAAGCTTCTGTATAAAAAATCTAATTTTATTCGGTTGATCAAATGTTGAGATAGTCGAAAATCAAAGAAACCGTTCTATGAGAGGTACTGTTAATAAACCTAAAATATAAACTTTAAAAATTTTAAATGATAGATCGTACTAATTTTAACACACAAAAAAACTTTTATGAAAATCGTAGGAGTCGTTTTTGAGAAACAAAATATTTTTCTTAACGGTTTTTTTAACATTTGTATGGGAGGCACCGTTATTTTTGGGTATTAGAATAATTTTTGTCAAAAATCTTCTAGATAAAGTTAAAAAACTGCTATTTATCAAGTTTAATAAAAATCGACCAAGTCGTTTTTGAAATATTGAGTTTTCAAAAAAAAATATTAAAACTTTTTTTAAAAATCTAAAAACAATTTTTTTGAAAATTTTAGTACACAATATTATTTAGAATGTGTCAATACTTCTTCATAAAAACATTGATCAGAATCAGTTTAACCGTTTTCGAGAAAAGCGAAAATCAAAAAAATGGTTCTTTGGGAGGTACCATTAATAACCATTTTTCGGAACCATTTTTTTTATTAAACGGCAACTTATAACTATTTAAATTTATTGAGTTCTTAAAAACAAATTCGGTAGCGCTGGATTTGAGAAAAATAAGTTTTTCCTTTTTGGCCAAGAAATTTTGTATGACTGCTACTGTTAATTTTGGTCCTAAAAAAAAAGAGAAAAAAACGGGTGGGGGGAATGTCCGAAAAACGCTAGGTACCAAGTTTAAAGAAAATCGACCCATCCGTTTAGGCTGTAGTCGAACCGACAGACAGACAGACAGACAGACGGACGTTTTTGCGAGACCCACTTTTTTTGACTTCTCCATCATCGTAATGTAAAGTTTGATCAAAATCTCGAGTTCGATTTTTTGTACGAATCCATAACTTCCCATATAGTACCTATATCGCAAGTAAAAATTAAGATTAGGTAATACTGTACGACTGCAGCAAATATATAAATTTCTTAATAATGTATGTTTGTGTCTTACATACCTATATAATGCAATTGTAATGTTCAAAAAAGCACCATCACGACAGTAAAAGAGCAGGTGCATCAAGTTAGCAGGACACTTTTCAATTTTCAGAATAAAGAATATGTAGTAATTAGCTGCTATTTAGTTGCTGATTAGTTACACGAAAAAAAATTAATCGCTCTGTTGGATTTCGAGAAATTGGGTGTCCTGCTAACTTGATGACAACTTAGCAGGACACCCAATTTTTCGGAATCCGAAAGTGCGATAAATTTTTTTTTTGCGTAACTAATTAGCGTTTATTTCATTTTTCTTGGGAAAGGTGTCCTGCTAGCTTGATGCACCTAAAGTGAGCTTAGTAAATCTACTATAGTAGATAACTTTAACTGTTGTCGTGAAATAGCCGAAATAATAGCGTCTCACGTTGATGTTAACATTGGCGGCGAAGAAAACAAGCTTCTAAAAAAACCTATTTTACGCCGGAAAGCAACGCACCACCTTCACCAATATATGGCACTTTTATTTTATAGAAAATACTGCCTTGAACAAAAATATAAAGACGACTTGGGCTCCCAAATCATGGAATTTTTACTAGACGTTAAAAAGGGTACCCAGGTTTTATCGATGGTGAAGAAAGTATGGGTTTGCAACTAAAGGACTTCGACCCTCCCACTGTTCACAGTGAGCACTTAGAGGGTATTTTACCGCCAAAACAACCTCGGATTTTCACCATCAACGACGAACTCAATGAACTCGACAGTAACACCAGTACGGACGATAACTTCATTGACGAGACTTACATACCTCTTTAATAAATGAAACTTGACTTTACTATTTTTAACTAACTCCTGACTTACTCAATAACTGACCGACTGGGACGCGGAATGCAATGCAATTCTACCTCCTCGTGGTGCATTCTCGGTAACGCTAAATGAATTGCTGTACTTAACTTACAAAGATGAACCTAATCAACGTAAATACCAAAAAACAAAAATCTCTTAAGAAAGTAGTTTTAGTAATTTTCAATTTTCTCAAAAACTGGTTTTTTGTGTTCGATTCAGAATTAATATTTTCATTAACTTTTATTAGCTAATTTAGCGCATCATTTCAAAATTTTGAGAAAAATTGGTCTAACCTTTTTTTTCCATTTTTTTATCAAAATTTTGAGTTTGCCTGCGAATTTTTTAAAAAACTATCGGCTAAAATAATTTAATTTAAATTCAGGATTAAAGTTTAGATTCCTAGCTTTCAAAAACGGTATATTTAACTACTGTAAGTGTTGCCGTTGTTTTTTGATAATTATTTTTTAATTTTAAGTAATTTTTTTCTAAAACTGCCCCTACCTCCTAAACGGGGTGAGGTAGACCCCCCACCTGTAGTAAAAAATGCTTATTTTTGACCCTTCTACAAGAAACCATTATCAATTTTTGGCGCCAAAGTTATCGTACTCTCCCCCCACAACGAGCTCGTGTGGTCTATCGTGTGTCATATTGTGCCCTCTTATTGGGGCAGCATTTATATCCCATCAAGGCCCAGTTTTTTAGTGGTGAGTTACACCAGAGTTTCTTAACTTTGAACATAAATTAATCTACAGTAAACTAAGGAAGTAATTTTGTAGTGAAGGATGCATGTTGAAGGACCCAACAGACTCGGAGGATAAAACATCAAGGGATATCTTTAATATCTTGCTGAAAAACTGGGCCTTAGGAGATTTTTTTTACTTGCTTTAAAAGGCAAGTTTTGGTTTCGTGAAAAAAAAAATAAGATGATTCAGAATTCCAAAAAAGTGGTCTTCACCAAGCCACCGCACAGTGGTACACTTTGTATAGGAGATTGGAAAAAATCATCAATAATCAATTTCAGGCGCGATAATGAATCGTGTATCTATGCAACAAAATTTAATTTTCTCCTCCTTACCCTGAGGCCACACGAGCAAGTACTGGCAAGCAAGTTGGGTTCATACATTGCCTGCCAAATTCGTATCTGTGTACTGGCTGTGATGTAGTTGGCACTCCACTTGCCAAGCAAGTTGCTTGCAAGTAGGTCGCTCTTTTTCTCTACTATAGTAAACAATTTTGGTTGATCTTTCAAACAAAATGGATTGAAAAAATCAAAATATATTTGGAAAGAATATTAAAGAAAAATGCAAAAATGGTTAACAAACTTTAATAATTGAAATTATGGACAACGAAACATAAGAGGGAATAACATATACTTTAACTAAAATTCATATAACAAATAAAAAAACTACAGATGTCAAAATACATTTTGTTAGCTATCTGTCTGTTAAGCACAAAACTTTCAAATTCCATTGAAGGTTGTATACGATGTCAATGGATAAAAAAACCTCTAAAAATCCGAATTTTTTTCCATTTTATTTTCCGCTCTGGAAAAATGGATATTTAGGGCAATCGGTTGACATTTGGAACGATATATTCTCGAAAGAATCAAATATAATTTTTCCCCTATCTGTCAAGCCACAAACTTTCAAATTCCGTCTACGATGTCAATGGATTAAAAAACCTCTGAAAATCCAAAATTTTTTCCATTTTTTTTCTGCTCCGGAAAAATTCATTTTTAGGGCAATCGGTTGACATTTGGAACGAAATATTCACGATAGGATCAAATATAATTTGTCCTCTATCTGTCAAGCCATAAACTTTCAAATTCCATTGAAGGATGTCTACGATGTCAATGGATTAAAAAACCTCTAAATATCCGAATAATTTGAAATTTTATTTTTGAAAAGGGCAATTTTAGTAATTGGTAATTTGTAACGAAATATTCGCAAATGTCAAATATTCTGTCAAGCAATGTAAAGTTTCGTACGAAAGTGAATTTTAAAATTTTTAAAATGCAATCAAATTCCACACTAAATTTATTTTAACTTATTTTTTGCACAAAATCTAATTAATTCAGAAATTTAAATAAAAGGAACGATGATTGTTGACTATAGTGTAAAAAATGAACGCCCTACTTGCTTCTCTGCTGGCTGCTCAACTGGCTTCGAAAAAGGCAAGCCAGTTGACGAGCAAGTTGCTTGGGTTTATATGTGTTAGTGAAAAAATGTGAATGTATTGCAACTTGCTTGCCAGTACTGGCTCGTGTGGCCTCCGGGTTACTGTCGTTGCCAGCTAATTTAATTATCTCGCTTCTTGTTCTCGTTTGCTATCCTACCTCTGCTGTCAGTGTGCAAACGTGAATTTTGTCATCTGCAACGCCACCTTAGGCGACGGATTTGAAGCAAAAAATTCTGTTCCATGAGAGTACTATAGAGTTTATATACAATGGTATAAATGTTGAAGCTGTAAGAACTTTTTTGTATTCTCTTTTATTTCTAATAATTAATTTTCCTGCTCATATGTTAGGTTTGTGATCATGACTTGCGGTTTCTGCATGTAAACGCAAAGTTCCCCGGATCTTGTCATGACTCGGGAATATGGTCAACTTCTAACATAAGAATAAATTTCATCCAAAACTATAGCTCATCAAATTCAAAATGGCTGTTAGGAGATTCTGGCTACCCTCTTGAACCAAGGCTATTGACACCAATTAACGAGCCAACAACAGAAAAGGAAAAAGAGTCGGATATATTTTCTACGCATGTACAATCCTACACAATATCTTACAAGAAAATAGAATTTTGTATGATGAAGCTGCAGTAGTAGTCCCAAATGAAGTAAATGGATCTGAATCCTTAATTTCCGGTGAATATCAGAGAGAAGGAAAAAGGGTCAGACAAGCCTACATTAACTCTCTGTCAGTAACAGAAGGAGTTAAATCTTCAAGGAACTACACATACATATACATATGCTTACATAATAAATATATCATCTATACCATAAGTATGAGTACATATGCATTTTGTTTTTCTCAGCACATATAGGAAATATTAAGAAATAATTTAAGTTAATGAACCTCCAGTAAGTATATACCAGCATAAAGGCTTAACTACATAAGCCAAAAAGTACTTTTGTACAAAAGTAAAAAAACAATTTTGCCGCTAGCGCAGTTGTTTTGTGAAAAAGAATATACAATTTTTTTTTAAACCAAATTTTAATCTTTCTGCATCATTTTTAAAAGTTTTCCAGTCAGAAAAACTATTCCAAAATGAGTTTGAAAATTTTCACTTTTGTACTTTTTCACTTTTTGGGCTTATGTAGTTAAGCCTTAAGGGGTCTTAAGTAAAGCATCAAAAATGAACGATGTACAACAATCCAATCTACATTCTGATTTTTATGGATATGTCACAGTATGTTCATGGATTTCTGTGTCTCTATTTGTTTTTTTTTTTCCAAGACATGTTCATAATCCCGACATCCATCCATGGCCAGTAGAGGCAGCACGTTATGAATCTTCTTATAGGCTACGTCATTATATTTTTATTTTTGATTAAAAAATTCCTTCAAACCCAAATAAAATAATTCACTTAATATAGTAACAATCACTGTAGAAGCAGGAACTGAATAAATTATCTCTTTTTTACAAATCGTTTGGAAAGAGCAGCAACAAAATGGATTTCTTTTAACATTTTTTCAAAAAAACTGGAAAAAATTGTTAAGATTTTTGTATGCCTTTTCCATATGGTTTGACTTAAAGAAATATTTTATACATTTTATGTTTCTATATGGAATATACTACTGAGTTGCGAAATCGTATTTTAATTTTGGTAATATGTATTTAAAGCAATGCAGTTAAAAAGTAAATTCTTTTCCAGTTTTTTTTCGAAAAGAAATGAAAAAATGAAAACATCTATGCAAATTTATTGCCTAATATCAAAATACAATAATTCAGATTATTGTAACATGCAAAGAAATAGGAAGTGTAAAAAATATCTCCGCTTAACGAACTGTAATTATATGTGGGTAAAGTTATTTTTTTTAACTCATATTGGTATGAAGGCATTTTCATTAATTTCTTTAAGCTTTTGCTATCATAACTCGTAGACCAATCACAAACAAACCTGGGGGCAACTTTCTTTCAAGAAAAATAAAACAGTAAACATAAATAAATAAATGTTTATTATGTAGATAATATGGGGCATATTCATAGTCACTGTTAAACTCCAGTTAATCTTAGACTGGGGTTTATTCAATGTTATTTAGATAGGATAAGCCCAGGTCTAAGATAAACTGGAGTTTAAAAGTGACTATGAATATGCCCCAATATGTGTGTCACAGCCAACATTATAATATTGGGGGGTTCGTACATTAAATGACGTGTAGATCGACCCGAAATGTTTTGCTAGCGTTCACACTCAACGGTCATTTTCCTGTCTTCATTTGCACTAATTTCGTTTTTTTTTCGCTCTAATTTTTGTTTCACTTTGAAGTCAAGAAAAATGGAAGAATGTTATAGTCTAAGAGCTGACAGCAAATTTTGTTATAGTCTAAGAGCTGACAGCAAATTTTGGGTGTGGAAATATTTTAACACAAATTGGTTGCGATGGTTTGCAGGTGTATGCGTTTCAATATTGAACAACGAAAGTCTGGCAGGTTTAACTTGGCGCCGGTGGTGGAGGCTGTGGGTTGAAAATAGTGATTTTTACAATTTTTTTTCAGAAGCATTATCACTCAAATAAATTTTTTTAAATATTACTAATACTATTTTTTTTTTTTTTATGAGAAATTATGCTCTTTTATTTTTCCAAAGTGTACAAACTTTTATTTCGATTGTCCGATTAATAAAACTCAAGATATAAGAGTTTTTAAACGAACCTTATCGGATTTTTTTTCGAGACTTTTGTTGTTGATTTTTTGCTATGCATAAAATCTCGAAAAAGTCGGTAAGGTTCACTTAAAAAGCTTTTATATCTTGAGTTTTATTAATCGGATAATCAAGATAAAAGTTTGTACACTTAGGAAAAATGACAGAGCATAATATTTTCTCATTAAAAAAAATTAGTATTAATAATATTTAAAAAAATTAATTTGAGTGATAATGCTTCTGAAAAAAGATCGTAAAATCACTATTTTCAACCCACAGCCTCCACCACCGGCGCCAAGTAAAACCTGCCAGACTTTCGTTTTTCAATATCAAGACGCATACACCTACAAACCCTCGTGCTAAGTTGTTTGTTATAAAGGGTCCGCCAAACAACTTTTTTTTTTTTTGAAAATGGCGCAAAACATCGAATGTAGCTTCGGCTGTGTGGCACGTAGCGCCGTCCTGTTGAAACCAAATGTTGCCAATGTCCTCCTCTTCAATTTTCGTTCAACATGGCCCGATAACGATCGCCATTGACTGTAATGGCCACTCCTTGCTCATTTTCGAAAAATGGCCCAAGTATGCCTCTGGACCGAAATCCGCACCAAACAGTGACTCGGTTTGGGTGTATCGGCTTTTCAATGTATGCGTGCGGGTTTTCTGTGCCCCAAATGCGACAATTTTGCTTGTTTACTACCCGCCAAGATCAAAATGAGCTTCATTTGAAAAGATGATTTTTTTGACAAAATCGGAATCTTCTCTAAGTCGATCGCAGGCCCACTTAGCGAAGCGTATACACAACCATATTCGTTCAGCGGAAGGACAAAACTAATTATCTGTCAAATCAGACATGAGCTAAATGTTACCATTCACGAAATAAGCACTAGTTGAAAAAAAAACGTTAGATGGCGGACCCTTTATTTCCACATCCAAAATTTGTTGTCAGCTTTTAGGCTATTACTTATTATTATCAGATGATGAATGACCAGTCTTATTGTGTTGGGTTATTGAATCAACCAAATATTGAATGCTGTTTCCAAGTGCTTTTAAGGCCTCAGCCATAGACTTCTGTACTGCCAAATTCTCATTTTGCAGTACTAAATCCCTTTCATCCCTATCCTTCATCATTTCTAACATTTTTGTCCATAAATGCTTGCTTTGCCTTTTTCTTAAACAAAGGCGCAGGGGTATCACTCATTCATTGCAGACGTTTTAATGGCAGGCGCTGGTGTATGAAGCATTTCAGGTGCAGGTGCAGGTGAGTTGGGTGGAAATTCCTTGAGAGCCGGCTGACTTGGCTCCGAAAGCATTCTGATCGAAAATTCTTCCAACAATTCCGAATCAAGGTATTCACTTTTTGTGTCATCATCACAATCAATCACAATTTCCTTAAATAAATGTAAAAAAAATTGTAAATTAAAAGCGCAGGTGATTTAATTAAATAATTATACCTGTAATGGATTAGCTGACACATTTGTTTTGTCAATTCCAAGGCCTAATGTGGACAAATCTGGAAGTCCATCCACTGCTATTGTACTAAATACTTGAAGCGCTCTTTCTTCATATTGTTTTAATGTAATATTTGTGGGAGGACCACCACCAGTTGTAAGACTGCTCACTTTCATTTTACGGGCTCGGGACCTTAATTGATGTTTCCAATGAGTCAAGTTCTAAAATATAATAAATCAAGTTAAAGAATATGTAGGTAGAATATGTAGAATATTAGATGCTGCACATCGCGTTGGGTTCATAATAGTTTCAGAAAAATTTTAATCAATTTCTTTCTAATTTTTTTTTTATTTAAAACGATTTTTCTCTTTAAATACATAATGAAATATAAATCTCCACCCATAGTTACATACATAGACATGCATAAGTTTATATACTCAGCCTCACATAAAACTATCTGCAAATAACTATGTTCTTGCAAATGGATAAAATAAATGCTCCATAACATATTTATTTCAGACTTTAGAACCACAGTGTGATAGCACATAAGCGCAAATTCGTGCGACCCAGTCGTGCATATTTTTTTCACCAATGGAGATGTCCTACAATAATTGTCTGCTGAATCCGAACGGCTGAGTTGAGAGACACAATCATGATAACAAATAAGACTCATGGAGAATTTGTCTACTCCTCACAGGAGGCAGTGGCCGTTAAGGTGGACAAGGCTGGAAATGAAACTTACCAATCTAAACAAAATCTTACTTCTTTCCACTTTGTGGCAGGTCTTGTCGGTCCGCTCATCGCATTGAGACCCTCAGCCAAGTGTGCCCACAACTTTCTTATTCTTTGCGGATTTGTGGGGTCATTTTTATTTCTGGGCGTTTTCTTGCAAACTCCACAAAATATTCCAACTGCTCAACAGAAGTTCTTTTGCTCTGACCGTTTTCTTCTAAAAAAGTACATTTTAATTTATTAATTCATTTACTTTCTTAATAAAAATTTAAAATTACTTGCCATTATTATGAGTTTCCATTGTTTTAGTTTTGAACTTTTATAAATTGTTTTCATTTATCAGCTGTTGCAATTATGACACCACAAAATTCACCTTTGCTATAGTGAGTTTCGTTGTGAGGTTTCTTGTGAGGTTTATCGGAGAATACGGAAATCGTTGTCGAGAAAACAACCTCACAAAAGAGCTTGTGACTTGTAAGACCTCACAACGCCAGAATAGGGCTATAAAATGCAAAATCAATGTAACATTTCAATGGACTACAAATACAAAAGTTAAATTTTCAAAGGCCTGCCGCACACTAGCCAACTTTTAGTTGGCATTGCTTCGCTGTTGGTTTGCGCATAGCTTACAGAACGCTCAACTGGCTGCCAAAAAGGTAAGCTAGTTGACGAGCAAGTTGCTTAGGTTTGTGTGTATTAGTACAAAGTTTTGTAAGGCAACTGCTGTGTAGTACTAAATACAAAAAAACACAAACGTTAAGCTGGCCAGTTGGCATGGAGTCAATTTGGCTCGTAGATTTACGACCGATTGAAAATCCAAATGGCTCACACGATGCGAATTGGTGAGCCTTTTGGCTTGATCGCGTATGGTCAGCTTTAAATTCTCAAAAGTTGCTGTTAAGTTGATGAATGATTATTACTGACAGTTTTGACTGACAGTGTTTACATTCTGAATCATGGTTTGTCTGAACATAACATACTGCTTCAACTGGGCATGAATGATGCTCGGATTATTGACATGTTTAGAAAAAAAAACCACTGGATGGACAAAAATCCATGTCATGCGGTGACTTTTCCAATTATCCATACAAGTCAGCTTGTGAATTGGATTGTGGTTCCGATATTATGGACATCATTCATGTCCAGTGGAGCCGACATGAACGAAAGAAAAGCATAGATTTGTTTGATAAAATGACTGGCCAAACAGAACGCTGTCGGGTGGTGCGGTCAACAATTCACAAGCCAGAAAAGAAAGCGACGGTCATTTTTTTGTGTGCCCTCCGCGTTCTTTGTAAAAATCTACAACTTGAAATCGTTGGTTGCGTTGTCTCTTGCACTGCTTAAAGGCTACGTCAATCAGGAATGATTCGATTTTTTTAATCCGATCATCGAAAAGTATTGATTATTGAAATCATAAATTTTCATTTCAATCGATCCCAATCTCAATCACTTCGATGATTGTCGATTTTCCATCCCAATCTCAATGAAGGAGGTGGATATTACCTTAAAGTCACGGCCGACGTTCTGGGTCCACAATAGAACTCTTAATTTGACATGTGTCAAAATATGCCAGCATTTTTGGTATGGCGGATTGAAAAAACGGAGTACGCCAATCGATTTAGGAGGTGGATATTACCTCAGTATCTCGGCTAACGTGCTGGGTCCACTAGAACACTTAGTTTGACAGGTGTCAAGATATGCCAACATTTTTTGTATGGCGGATCGAAAAACGGAGTACGCCAATCGATTAAGGAGGTGAATATTACCTAAGTGTCTCGGCCGACGTGCTGGTCCACTAAAACACTTAGTTTGACAGGTGTCAAAACATGCCAACATTTTTTTAACGGCGGATAGAAGAACGGAGTTCTCCAATCGATTAAGGCGGTGGATATTACCTGAGTGTCACGGCCGAGGTTCTGGTTGCGCACATTGAAACAAAAACAAATGAAACTCATGAGTCCGGTTTTTATGTTTTCTCCGTGCCTCACGAGATCCCTCACCCACACTCAATCTTCCTAATCTAAACAGCGTCCCACATCCATTAAAAATCGCAGCATTTAAAAGTATTTGCAATTAGAAGGAAACTAAAAGAGAAACGGAGATTAAAAATCGCTCTCAGGTAAAAGCACTCAAAGCTATCCAGACCGCTTTGGATGCAACTTCGAACGCGACCATTAGGGTTTTCCAGAAACTATCTTTATCTTTTCTCTTTCTAATTTTGACATAAAAATATGTAGGGAAAACAAACAAACGACAAATCACAATCAGATGTTTTTGTTTTTCCTACATATTTTTCTGTCAAACTATTGATTTTCCTTTTGCTTGTTTGGCACTGAAGTCTGGTGGAAGTTCCATATTGAAAAGTTGAACGCTGCTTTCCACATGCCTGATCTGCCGTGAACCAAAAATACTCCATCTAAAGATCATCTAAAGATGCTGGTTCTACGTATGGTCCACCAATCAAAATCAATGGATCTGTGCCACCATATGTCAGAAGTGTCAGTGTGAAATTAAAAAAAAAAAAAAAAAAAATCTGACAGCACTCCCTGGTTGGAAAACAAAAACAAATGCAGAAGGCACGAAGGCGAGCCAAAAAAGTCGTGTGTTTAATAATAGTGATTAATATGTAATAAAATTAGTTTTTTTGTATCAAACACTTGAAAAATGTTCACTGAAATGTTTAAATACTAATTAATACGTAATTCGATCGCAAATTTAAGTTTTCAGTTCCAAATACAAAAAATTATCAAATGACCGGATTTTTAACACTGCCAAGACGGTGTTCACATTGGACTGACTCATCGGATTTTTTTTGACGTGAATCCAATTTGTTTTGTTCAGACAAAAACTAATGTGAACACATCGGACTTACTTTGACGTTTAGCAGTCGTTAAAACAAAGCAGAAATCTGTGCAGCTTGAAAGATTAATTACAATTTTTTTACTTGCAAAATGTAAATCTTCTTTAATAAATATGTTTCTAATTGAAACAAATTTCATTCTGTAAGATTTAAGTGCCAAAGATAAATCACAGACAGAGAAAACAGATGTCACAAAAGAAGACGTTAAAAAAAATCCACTGATTTTTAAATAATTAAAAAAATCCTGCCTTTCCTGGCCATCTCTTTCTCACCATGAAGTGGAAGTGAGCAAAAGCACAGAGACGTCAAAAAAAATCGGAGGAGTCAGTCCAATTTGAACACCGTCCAAGAGCCACTGATCTCTATAATACACTGGATAGCGTATTCATACAAACAAAATGACTCCAATTGAAGATCGTTATACGGTGTGCTTGGCACCAGGTTTGTATAACAGTATAACTTCTTTTTGTCAAAGTGGCTGAACACAATACACGCGAGTCATGGTGCGCGTCCTTATCTTACAATGTTAAAATACATAAAATCTCATTATAGAACGGTGTTCACATAGGACTGTCGCGTCTCTGTACTTTATCCCACTCACACTTCATGGTGAGAAAATGATGGCGAAGAAAGTAAGGATTTTTTGATTTTTTGCTTAAGATTGTTCATTTTTTTGGCGTTTTCTTCTGTGATATCTGTTTTCTCTGTCTGTACCTTATATTTGGCACTTAAATCCTACGGAATCCAATTTTTTTAATTGAAAGCATTTTCCTAATAGGATTTATGTTTTGTAAGTGAAATGTTTCTAATTAATCTTTCAACAAGCAAAGATTTTTGTTTTGTTTTAACGACTGCTACACGTCAGAATGAGTCGGATGTGTTCACATTAGGTTTTGTGTCTGTAGCCACAAACGCGATTCTGGGAGTTAAATAGTAAGTGACATTTCTTGCGAATTTGCACAAATTGTAACTAACACTGAATTGTAATTTTTTGTTGTTTGGATAAACGCACAATTTTTTTTTTTTGCATCTATTCACTAAAATAAGTTTGTACTTAATCTTATAAAAGGGACATTGTAAATTAAATGCAGTTTGAAATATTTGTTGTGAATTTGAAGGACCATTATTTTTTGTGTTCAAATAAATTCCTGTCAAATAGAACTCACACCATCATAAACAAAAATAAGCCATCTGAAATGGTTGAAAGAAATTCGACACAAGATTTAATAATCACGCTCATGTGAACACGCGCCCTGCCGCGTGTCGTGACGCGCATACTGTGTTCAACCATTGAACTGAAAAATGTACGTCAAATTACTTTTTTTTTTTAAGAAAGACGTCAAAAGGTGCGCTTGGCACCAGAATGTCATCTTCAATTGGAGTCAAAAAAAACTGTTATACATAAAGGGAATCCACTATCCAGTGTATTATAGAGATCAGTGCCAAGAGCATGTAAATATTTTCCAACCAGGGACTTTTTTTGTTGTTGTTTTTAGATGTCAAATTAGAAAGAGAAAAGACAAAGACAAATCTTGGAAGACCTCTATTGCTTTAGATTGGGAAGTTCGCCCAGGCGTCAGTTGAAACACGCAAACAAAACAAGCAAGGCTTGCCAGAGGTTAAACAAACTCTTTGATTGGGTTAGTGGAATGTGAACATCGTAATGCTTGTTTTTTTCTCACAAAAACGTTTCGAACTATTGAATAACATGTTATTACACTAAAATTTAAGAAACCAATAATATTAAAAATATATATTTTTATTGAAAAAAACAGCGAATAATAAAAAATAAAAATGTTTGTATTTGTTTGTTCAACCTCTGACTAGGATTCTATAACTGTAAAAACTAGAAGGAGAAAAGACAATGATAGTTTTCCGAAAAGCCCAATTGTAGTATTTGACTATTCATATCGTATCATTCAATAGTCAAGGAGTTTGATTAGGGAAAGCAACCAGGCAGGTTGTGCTTTAGCACAGCCTCGTACAGTTTTAATTTAATAAAACAGCAAAGTAAATTATTTTTAAATAATTATTTCTTCTCATCGAAAGTTGGTACTCTTTGGAGAGGGGAGTCCACCTGGGTGGTAACAGGAGTTGTACACACACTCCGGCAACTGTAAAGCCAGTTGACAAGCTATGTCGCTTGAACTAGACTTTAAGCATATCCCGTTAAAACGGGACTCTGGCGTGGTATCACATTACCCGCTAACAACTGTATCATGTGACCGTGACTGAAGTGTTGCTCACATGAAATCCTAGTATGGAACTTATCTGGGGGAAGGATTCCAACAGGATCAAAACCGGAGATGTTCACACACTCCAGCAACTGCTAATCTAGTCCCCAGGCTACCAGCACCCCATAACCTTGTGCTCAAATCATACCAAATCAACGTGATGACCATCATAATTATCACAAGAAAATTTATCTTTTTATAACTGCTCATAATGTGTTAAAAGTTAAAGTGTATTATCTTTTATACTCGATCATTATCGTCTTTTTAGTGTTTCTATTTAGTATATCCTTTTACATAATCTATATTCATCTTCTATTTTGCCGCCATCAAGTGCTTTAAAATCAATTAAAACAACTAGTAAGAAGTGAATGTATGTTAAAAAAAAAAATCGAAATTGTTTTTAATAACTCAATATTCCTATCCATGCAAAAGTGATTTCATTAAATTTGAAAATTCTAAATAGAGCGCTCTCGCTCTATAACAAGAAATTTTATGTATGTATATTAATGTATTCTATGGCATATTAGTTTGTAAGGTATTTTTAGGTATTGTATATAGTGTTTATTTTATCCGTTGCAACAGCCAACACGTAACCGAAATATTGCTCCTGAGCAAGAGCAGAATGACTATATATTCTATATATTATAAGTGACAGCCACGAGGCTTCCCAAAAATGTAACTAGATAGAGCAGGCAATACATTATAGCCGCAGTAAACATAGCTTTGCTAAGTAATATATACTCTGAATTGTAACCTTTTGTAAAATTTCTCAAAGTCTCAATAAAATTCAATTCAATTCAATTCAATAGTCAAGTGAAATGGAGTAACAAACGAAACGAGTGTAACAAGGAGGTAGAATTATAAAAAAAACCATAGATTTTAATATATAACTAGATGGCCAACATAGGACCTTTTGTACAGAGAAAAAGTGAAGCTTTGCCACCATTTTGTTGGAGGCAAAAAACGTAAACAATACAATTAAATGATTCAGTGTTTTCTTGAAATAACTTGTTATATCTTGGAATCTAAAAGAGGTAAGGAAAGTAACTTGGTAGCAAATGAAAGGTATTTTTGCCACCTCTTAATCATTAATAAAATTATATAGTGACGTTTAATGTATTTTGAGATATTAACATTTAACTTCTCGAGAGAAATTTTTTTTTAGTCTTGCTTTTGTACACTGATATCTTTTAAAATTCTGTGATAACGTGTACATGTGTTGGTATCAAAAGAAAGCTTAAATTGTTGGCTTTAATTGCATATATAATTTATTGTCATTTTTCAAATAAAATAGCAAAAAAAAACTTTCGTTTCATAGCAGCATACCTACCTCCTTTATACATCCCAAGATTGAAATAGAAAGTAAAAGAAAAACACATAGCTAAATACTTCTTTTTGTTATTTTATTTTTTTATAAATAATAAAATAAATAAATAAATACAAATTCATACAACTGGTATTTGTTTAATTAAATTGCGTTGAATGTGTGCATTCGACTTGTTCTGTAAACAAATATTCGATAGGCCACTTCCATTGGTGTTTCAAGCTGACCAGCATAAAAAATAATGCCTCTGTTGCTGGTTCATCACTGCCACTAGTATCCAAGCTTTCTCCAAAGTCACAAAAACCAGCGAATTTTTGAATTGAAAGATCTCATAAGGTTTGTTTTCTGATGGCCATGCCGTCTAAAACCAAGTTACAATCCTTCAGATCATCTGTAAGTCTCCAATTTCTGAAAAACATTCTTCAAAAATCCTGGTGCAGCTTTTACATTTGAAATCTAATTAGAGAAGCTTGATGGTCCGGGTAAATGGAGTATCTATCTGTCTGCTGAACTTGTAAGCCTTAGATGAGTTGTAGTAAAGTGTAAGAGAAAAAAAAGCATCCTTTTCATGATTTTTCCATAGATTTTGGAACAAAGTTGCTGATTTTCCAGAAAACTTGTCGTCTCAGCTAAGAACTCGAATTCTTTTTTTCAGTCTCCTTTTTTTAGGCGTTTCTGGAACTGGCCTTGGCCTCAGTGGATATTCTTTTGCAACAGGGCTGGGAGGACAAATGGGTTCAAGAGCTTTAACAGAGGTTCTAGTCGCACGTTTTGTTTTCTGCACTTGTTGAAGGCACTGCGGGAATCCACTAAAAACAGAGGGAACTACGCCGGCCGTCGCGAAGCATTTGTTTGTCTGCACCTGGTCTTACTTGAAAATCACTCGAAGTAGTATGGTCCCAGTCCGAGCAAAGACGTGCTCCTGCGTTTGGTTTGAAATCCAGTCTTCGTACAGCTTTGACCCATTTTTTTAGTTCTTCGGGTTTCTTAAGTGGAAATCTACAAAACAAAATAAATTTTAACTAAAATTTAAGCGCTTTAAAGTAGGTTCTTACCTGTGAAAAGACATGGAACTTTACTTAAGCACCATAAGCACTACACGAACTAGGCATTTTAATATTTTTGATTGAGATCTTGCACACCTAAAAATGTATTTTAATAAATAAACAATTGAATTAAGTAATTACAAATCATTATTTTAAGAAGAAATCACCTCCGCAAAAAGAAACAGCACACAAAACACTACTAAATTGTTGACGTTTCGCCTCCACCAAAATGGCGGCTGAGCTTCACTTTTGACGGCGAAGTTGGTTATCTAAGTATATATTAAAATCTATGAAAAAAACACACCCTTATGCAAACTTATACACCAGCTGATTTTTCAGCTTGTAGGCAAAGCTAAATGGCAACAAAGGACTGGTGTCATTAAATATGTCATATATGTTATATATTTATGTGGAATGTGTTTTCGGTATGAATCATGAGGTGGGATCAGGTCCAGGGTTCGGACTTAGGATTCAATAGCTCAAATCAAATGTGGAAAAAAACGAAGTAAATCCAAAATTTCCGAAGTAGATTAAGAAATAAAATAAAACTCAAACTATCAAGAAATGTTTGTTAACAAAAATTTATTTAACAAAAACAACTTAATTAATTAATATTATTATAATGAATTCAGACCAATTTAGGCAAATCATTTTGATCTATTTTACTTACATATTTCGTGAAAATTGTGTACAATACAGCACAACTTTGAGATTTAAAAAAATCTTCATTTTGCAAAAAAATTCGTTCGTAACATTTGAACATTTGTGAATTTTGGAAAAATATTTACGGCATGTTATGCGTGATCCGATTAAAAACAACTTGACTCGTTTGATATTAAATAGGGACTGACTATTTATTCTCTGTTGAGATTGTCTCAACCATGCAACTCCTCATCAAGACTCCTTTATCCTTTTTATAAACAAAGATCTGCATAGCAAGCATAATGTGCACACAAAAATGATTGTATACAAATGATATTTTCTTGCGATGATTTATGAAGACCATGAACTGTTCTGTATTTGTTTTTTAAGATAACATTCTCAGTAACGTTATCATTGGTATTGTTGGCAATGTCGTGAAACCACAACGATGCGGATGTTTATACTAACTATCCGATGTAGTTTTAAATATCGGACCCAGCAGAAGTGGATTATTTATTGTTAAATAAATAAATATAACTTCACGCAAAGAGGCCTTTGAGTTCTTTTTCTGAGTACCGACACCACGATCTTGTGTCAACCAAACATATACAGCCTAATTTACTAGAATTCGCTAAACACCTCTAAACGGCTGAATAGTTATGTAGTTCATAAGCATTTATGAAGTCACTATTCAACGTTGCATAAATCCTAATTCATAAAATATTTCCCTACACATTATAGTTATAATGCGCTTGTGTCAAATAAAGTACCAAGAACGGAAAATTTATTACGTTTTACTGCCACAATTGATTGACAATACTAAGCTCTGAAAGTGAAAAATCAATAAAAGAATTCTGCTGCGCCGATTGGATTAGTTTAAATTTCTTTTAATATTACTTATGTACCTACCTATTCTTATTACTGTTTCTTTTGTGCCGTGTTAGCAAATATAGTTTAATATTTTAGAACAAAAAATTCATTGTTTTTATTGAAATAATTGTTCCATTCACTGGCAGTGCGATCAAATTGAGAAGAATATAGCAACATCTATTAAGGTGGCACTTATTTTGGAAGTGTTTATTTTTTTATTTATTCTGTGTGTCCCACTGAAAATAGTCAATAAACTTTGATTTCGGCATACATCTAAGCATATTTATATTATAAATAAAGAATTTCCATCAAATTTTATACTTTCACCGACATTTTAAGTAAAAGTCGGAAAACTGCGTGCATTTTTAATGAAAAGTTTTAACTTCTCGGTGGGATACGTCGCCCTTAGCCGATTTCAAAAAAATTTAACAACATTTTGGTTTGTACAAAGTAGCTTCATAATAAAGCTTGATCACTTTCAGGAGGGAACAAAAAAGATATTCAAGCATTCCCAAAATAAGCACCGCCCTTATAACATTGTATTTTATTCTCGTCTGTGTATGAGTCAAAGTGACATTTCGATACTCAAACATCCTTATGTATGCACTATTCAACCTCCAAACGCGTTTAGCTTCTTATGCCTCTATTCAACCTTGCATAAGTTTTATGAATAACATTTTTGCGTTTAGTGGAATTATAAGGAGTGAATAGTTCTATGCACTCGCTGTGATGCATTTATAAATTCGGCTGATAAAGTCTAATGACTTAGCATCATCATAACACCTCCCCTCTCAAAAAAGTGAAGAGACGGGCTCTGAACTAAAGGAACTTGCGAAGAATGCATTTATGAGAGTCTCAAGGAACAAAACCCGTCAATTTTATTAATATATAGATATGTTATATTATAAAATTTATAATTAAATATAAAAATTCTTAAATTTTAAATTTAATTTCTTTTCATTTCAAATTATATATCATTTATATATTTTAATTTCTTTGGTTTTTCATGAATATTATTTGTAGGTTCTCTACTATTTTCAAACGTTATAACAGGTTCTTCTTTTAAATTACTTTTAAATGTAACAGCTATAGGTTTTCTTTCTCCTTTTACAAAACATCTATTGAATAAAGTTAATTTATTTTTGCCTTCAATACAGCTTATTGATAGATATATTGTTATAAGAGTTATAATAGCTCCTTACAATCCGATTGCAAAACCTTGTGTTTTTTCAGGTATGAAAATTAGAAATGTAACTATTTTGATTGTTTATATCAATAGATAAATCTTTTAAATTTTGTAAATTATTACCTTTTATTTTTGGCAATTTCCTTAAGGGAATTAGTTCATTGATTTTAATGTTTTCGCAACAATTTTCCATTCTATAGTGTACAACATCATTATACATTGCCTCACGAGATCCCTCACCCCACACTCAATCTTCCCAATCCAGAACCTATCTTTGTCTTTTCTCTTTCTAATTTTGACATAAAAATATGTAGGGAAAACAAACAAACGACAAATCACAATCAGATGTTTTTGTTTTCCCTACATATTTTTCTGTCAAACTATTGATTTTTCTTTTGCTTGTTTGGCACTTAAGTCTGGTGGAAGTTCCATATTGAAAAGTTGAACGCTGCTTTCCACATGCCTGATCTGCCGTGAACCAAAAATACTCCATCTAAAGATGCTGGTTCTACGTATGGTCCACCAATCAAAATCAATGGATCTGTGCCACCAAATGTCAGAAGTGTCAGTGTGAAATTAAAAAAAAAAAAAAAAAACAATCTGACAGCACTCCCTGGTTGGAAAACAAAACCAAATGCAGAAGGCACGAAGGCGAGCCAAAAAAGTCGTGTGTTTAATAATAGTGATTAATATGTAATAAAATTAGTTTTTTTGTATCAAACACTTGAAAAATGTTCACTGAAATGTTTAAATACTAATTAATACGTTATTCGATCGCAAATTTAAGTTTTCAGTTCCAAATACAAAAAATTATCAATGACCGGATTTTTAACACTGCCAAGACGGTGTTCACATTGGACTGACTCATCGCATTTTTTTTGACGTGAATCCAATTTGTTTTGTTCAGACAAAAACTAATGTGAACACATCGGACTTACTTTGACGTTTAGCAGTCGTTAAAACAAAGCAGAAATCTGTGCAGTTTGAAAGATTAATTACAATTTTTTTACTTGCAAAATGTAAATCTTCTTTAATAAATATGTTTCCAATTGAAACAAATTGGATTCTGTAAGATTTAAGTGCCAAAGATAAATCACAGACAGAGAAAACAGATGTCACAAAAGAAGACGTCAAAAAAAATCCACTGATTTTTAAATAATTAAAAAAATCCTGCCTTTCCTGGCCATCTCTTTCTCACCATGAAGTGGAAGTGAGCAAAAGCACAGAGACGTCAAAAAAAATCGGAGGAGTCAGTCCAATTTGAACACCGTCCAAGAGCATGTAAATATTTTCCAACCAGGGACTTTTTTTGTTGTTGTTTTTAGATGTCAAATTAGAAAGAGAAAAGACAAAGACAAATCTTGGAAGACCTCTATTGCTTTAGATTGGGAAGTTCGCCCAGGCGTCAGTTGAAACACGCAAACAAAAAAAGCAAGGCTTGCCAGAGGTTAAACAAACTCTTTGATTGGGTTAGTGGAATGTGAACATCGTAATGCTTGTTTTTTTTCTCACAAAAACGTTTCGAACTATTGAATAACATGTTATTACACTAAAATTTAAGAAACCAATAATATTAAAAATATATATTTTTATTGAAAAAAACAGCGAATAATAAAAAATAAAAATGTTTGTATTTGTTTGTTCAACCTCTGACTAGGATTCTATAACTGTAAAAACTAGAAGGAGAAAAGACAATGATAGTTTTCCGAAAAGCCCAATTGTAGTATTTGACTATTCATATCGTATCATTGAATAGTCAAGTGAAATGGAGTAACAAACGAAACGAGTGTAACAAGGAGGTAGAATTACAAAAAAAAACATAGATTTTAATATATAACTAGATGGCCAACACAGGAACTTTTGTACAGAGAAAAAGTGAAGCTTTGCCACCATTTTGTTGGAGGCAAAAAATGTAAACAATACAATTAAATGATTCAGTGTTTTCTTGAAATAACTTGTTATATCTTGGAATCTAAAAGAGGTAAGGAAAGTAACTTGGTAGCAAATGAAAGGTATTTTTGCCACCTCTTAATCATTAATAAAATTATATAGTTACGTTTAATGTATTTTGAGATATTAACATTTAACTTCTCGAGAGAAATTTTTTCTTAGTCTTGCTTTTGTACACTGATATCTTTTAAAATTCTGTGATAACGTGTACATTTGTTGGTATCAAAAGAAAGCTTAAATTGTTGGCTTTAATTGCATATATAATTTATTGTCATTTCTCAAATAAAAAAGCAAAAAAAACCTTTCGTTTCATAGCAGCATACCTACCTCCTTTATACATCCCAAGATTGAAATAGAAAGTAAAAGAAAAACACATAGCTAAATACTTCTTTTTGTTATTTTATTTTTTTATAAATAATAAAATAAATAAATAAATACAAATTCATACAACTGGTATTTGTTTAATTAAATTGCGTTGAATGTGTGCATTCGACTTGTTCTGTAAACAAATATTCGATAGGCCACTTCCATTGGTGTTTCAAGCTGACCAGCATAAAAAATAATGCCTCTGTTGCTGGTTCATCACTGCCACTAGTATCCAAGCTTTCTCCAAAGTCACAAAAAGCAGCGAATTTTTGAATTGAAAGATCTCATAAGGTTTGTTTTCTGATGGCCATGCCGTCTAAAACCAAGTTACAATCCTTCAGATCATCTGTAAGTCTCCAATTTCTGAAAAACATTCTTCAAAAATCCTGGTGCAGCTTTTACATTTGAAATCTAATTAGAGAAGCTTGATGGTCCGGGTAAATGGAGTATCTATCTGTCTGCTGAACTTGTAAGCCTTAGATGAGTTGTAGTAAAGTGTAAGAGAAAAAAAAGCATCCTTTTCATGATTTTTCCATAGATTTTGGAACAAAGTTGCTGATTTTCCAGAAAACTTGTCGTCTCAGCTAAGAACTCGAATTCTTTTTTTCAGTCTCCTTTTTTTAGGCGTTTCTGGAACTGGCCTTGGCCTCAGTGGATATTCTTTTGCAACAGGGCTGGGAGGACAAATGGGTTCAAGAGCTTTAACAGAGGTTCTAGTCGCACGTTTTGTTTTCTGCACTTGTTGAAGGCACTGCGGGAATCCACTAAAAACAGAGGGAACTACGCCGGCCGTCGCGAAGCATTTGTTTGTCTGCACCTGGTCTTACTTGAAAATCACTCGAAGTAGTATGGTCCCAGTCCGAGCAAAGACGTGCTCCTGCGTTTGGTTTGAAATCCAGTCTTCGTACAGCTTTGACCCATTTTTTTAGTTCTTCGGGTTTCTTAAGTGGAAATCTACAAAACAAAATAAATTTTAACTAAAATTTAAGCGCTTTAAAGTAGGTTCTTACCTGTGAAAAGACATGGAACTTTACTTAAGCACCATAAGCACTACACGAACTAGGCATTTTAATATTTTTGATTGAGATCTTGCACACCTAAAAATGTATTTTAATAAATAAACAATTGAATTAAGTAATTACAAATCATTATTTTAAGAAGAAATCACCTCCGCAAAAAGAAACAGCACACAAAACACTACTAAATTGTTGACGTTTCGCCTCCACCAAAATGGCGGCTGAGCTTCACTTTTGACGGCGAAGTTGGTTATCTAAGTATATATTAAAATCTATGAAAAAAACACACCCTTATGCAATCTTATACACCAGCTGATTTTTCAGCTTGTAGGCAAAGCTAAATGGCAACAAAGGACTGGTGTCATTAAATATGTCATATATGTTATATATTTATGTGGAATGTGTTTTCGGTATGAATCATGAGGTGGGATCAGGTCCAGGGTTCGGACTTAGGATTCAATAGCTCAAATCAAATGTGGAAAAAAACGAAGTAAATCCAAAATTTCCGAAGTAGATTAAGAAATAAAATAAAACTCAAACTATCAAGAAATGTTTGTTAACAAAAATTTATTTAACAAAAACAACTTAATTAATTAATATTATTATAATGAATTCAGACCAATTTAGGCAAATCATTTTGATCTATTTTACTTACATATTTCGTGAAAATTGTGTACAATACAGCACAACTTTGAGATTTAAAAAAATCTTCATTTTGCAAAAAAATTCGTTCGTAACATTTGAACATTTGTGAATTTTGGAAAAATATTTACGGCATGTTATGCGTGATCCGATTAAAAACAACTTGACTCGTTTGATATTAAATAGGGACTGACTATTTATTCTCTGTTGAGATTGTCTCAACCATGCAACTCCTCATCAAGACTCCTTTATCCTTTTTATAAACAAAGATCTGCATAGCAAGCATAATGTGCACACAAAAATGATTGTATACAAATGATATTTTCTTGCGATGATTTATGAAGACCATGAACTGTTCTGTATTTGTTTTTTAAGATAACATTCTCAGTAACGTTATCATTGGTATTGTTGGCAATGTCGTGAAACCACAACGATGCGGATGTTTATACTAACTATCCGATGTAGTTTTAAATATCGGACCCAGCAGAAGTGGATTATTTATTGTTAAATAAATAAATATAACTTCACGCAAAGAGGCCTTTGAGTTCTTTTTCTGAGTACCGACACCACGATCTTGTGTCAACCAAACATATACAGCCTAATTTACTAGAATTCGCTAAACACCTCTAAACGGCTGAATAGTTATGTAGTTCATAAGCATTTATGAAGTCACTATTCAACGTTGCATAAATCCTAATTCATAAAATATTTCCCTACACATTATAGTTATAATGCGCTTGTGTCAAATAAAGTACCAAGAAGGGAAAATCTATTACGTTTTACTGCCACTATTGATTGACAATACTAAGCTCTGAAAGTGAAAAATCAATAAAAGAATTCTGCTGCGCCGATTGGATTAGTTTGAATTTCTTTTAATATTACTTATGTACCTACCTATTCTTATTACTGTTTCTTTTGTGCCGTGTTAGCAAATATAGTTTAATATTTTAGAACAAAAAATTCATTGTTTTTATTGAAATAATTGTTCCATTCACTGGCAGTGCGATCAAATTGAGAAGAATATAGCAACATCTATTAGGGTGGCACTTATTTTGGAAGTGTTTATTTTTTTATTTATTCTGTGTGTCCCACTGAAAATAGTCAATGAACTTTGATTTCGGCATACATCTAAGCATATTTATATTATA
Source organism: Leucozona laternaria (assembly GCA_932273885.2). NCBI lineage: Eukaryota > Metazoa > Arthropoda > Insecta > Diptera > Syrphidae > Leucozona > Leucozona laternaria. The sequence continues at coordinate 130,480,236 of OW026366.1, read as the reverse complement.
AATAAAGAATTTCCATCAAATTTTATACTTTCACCGACATTTTAAGTAAAAGTCGGAAAACTGCGTGCATTTTTAATGAAAAGTTTTAACTTCTCGGTGGGATACGTCGCCCTTAGCCGATTTCAAAAAAATTTAACAACATTTTGGTTTGTACAAAGTAGCTTCATAATAAAGCTTGATCACTTTCAGGAGGGAACAAAAAAGATATTCAAGCATTCCCAAAATAAGCACCGCCCTTATAACATTGTATTTTATTCTCGTCTGTGTATGAGTCAAAGTGACATTTCGATACTCAAACATCCTTATGTATGCACTATTCAACCTCCAAACGCGTTTAGCTTCTTATGCCTCTATTCAACCTTGCATAAGTTTTATGAATAACATTTTTGCGTTTAGTTGAATTATAAGGAGTGAATAGTTCTATGCACTCGCTATGATGCATTTATAAATTCGGCTGATAAAGTCTAATGACTTAGCATCATCATAACACCTCCCCTCTCAAAAAAGTGAAGAGACGGGCTCTGAACTAAAGGAACTTGCGAAGAATGCATTTATGAGAGTCTCAAGGAACAAAACCCGTCAATTTTATTAATATATAGATATGTTATATTATAAAATTTATAATTAAATATAAAAATTCTTAAATTTTAAATTTAATTTCTTTTCATTTCAAATTATATATCATTTATATATTTTAATTTCTTTGGTTTTTCATGAATATTATTTGTAGGTTCTCTACTATTTTCAAACGTTATAACAGGTTCTTCTTTTAAATTACTTTTAAATGTAACAGCTATAGGTTTTCTTTCTCCTTTTACAAAACATCTATTGAATAAAGTTAATTTATTTTTGCCTTCAATACAGCTTATTGATAGATATATTGTTATAAGAGTTATAATAGCTCCTTACAATCCGATTGCAAAACCTTGTGTTTTTTCAGGTATGAAAATTAGAAATGTAACTATTTTGATTGTTTATATCAATAGATAAATCTTTTAAATTTTGTAAATTATTACCTTTTATTTTTGGCAATTTCCTTAAGGGAATTAGTTCATTGATTTTAATGTTTTCGCAACAATTTTCCATTCTATAGTGTACAACATCATTATACATTGCCTCACGAGATCCCTCACCCCACACTCAATCTTCCCAATCTAAACAGCGTCCCAAATCCATTAAAAATCGCAGCATTTAAAAGTATTTGCAATTAGAAGGAAACTAAAAGAGAAACGGAGATTAAAAATCGCCCTCAGGTAAAAGCACTCAAAGCTATCCAGACCGCTTTGGATGCAACTTCGAACGCGACCATTAGGGTTTTCCAGAAACTATCTTTGTCTTTTCTCTTTCTAATTTTGACATAAAATATGTAGGGAAAACAAACAAACGACAAATCACAATCAGATGTTTTTGTTTTCCCTACATATTTTTCTGTCAAACTATTGATTTTTCTTTTGCTTGTTTGGCACTGAAGTCTGGTGGAAGTTCCATATTGAAAAGTTGAACGCTGCTTTCCACATGCCTGATCTGCCGTGAACCAACAATACTCCATCTAAAGATGCTGGTTCTACGTATGGTCAACCAATCAAAATCAATGGATCTGTGCCACCAAATGTCAGAAGTGTCAGTGTGAAATTAAAAAAAAAAAAAAAAAACAATCTGACAGCACTCCCTGGTTGGAAAACAAAACCAAATGCAGAAGGCACGAAGGCGAGCCAAAAAAGTCGTGTGTTTAATAATAGTGATTAATATGTAATAAAATTAGTTTTTTTGTATCAAACACTTGAAAAATGTTCACTGAAATGTTTAAATACTAATTAATACGTTATTCGATCGCAAATTTAAGTTTTCAGTTCCAAATACAAAAAATTATCAATGACCGGATTTTTAACACTGCCAAGACGGTGTTCACATTGGACTGACTCATCGCATTTTTTTTGACGTGAATCCAATTTGTTTTGTTCAGACAAAAACTAATGTGAACACATCGGACTTACTTTGACGTTTAGCAGTCGTTAAAACAAAGCAGAAATCTGTGCAGTTTGAAAGATTAATTACAATTTTTTTACTTGCAAAATGTAAATCTTCTTTAATAAATATGTTTCCAATTGAAACAAATTGGATTCTGTAAGATTTAAGTGCCAAAGATAAATCACAGACAGAGAAAACAGATGTCACAAAAGAAGACGTCAAAAAAAATCCACTGATTTTTAAATAATTAAAAAAATCCTGCCTTTCCTGGCCATCTCTTTCTCACCATGAAGTGAAAGTGAGCAAAAGCACAGAGACGTCAAAAAAAATCGGAGGAGTCAGTCCTATTTGAACACCGTCCAAGAGCATGTAAATATTTTCCAACCAGGGACTTTTTTTGTTGTTGTTTTTAGATGTCAAATTAGAAAGAGAAAAGACAAAGACAAATCTTGGAAGACCTCTATTGCTTTAGATTGGGAAGTTCGCCCAGGCGTCAGTTGAAACACGCAAACAAAAAAAGCAAGGCTTGCCAGAGGTTAAACAAACTCTTTGATTGGGTTAGTGGAATGTGAACATCGTAATGCTTGTTTTTTTTCTCACAAAAACGTTTCGAACTATTGAATAACATGTTATTACACTAAAATTTAAGAAACCAATAATATTAAAAATATATATTTTTATTGAAAAAAACAGCGAATAATAAAAAATAAAAATGTTTGTATTTGTTTGTTCAACCTCTGACTAGGATTCTATAACTGTAAAAACTAGAAGGAGAAAAGACAATGATAGTTTTCCGAAAAGCCCAATTGTAGTATTTGACTATTCATATCGTATCATTGAATAGTCAAGTGAAATGGAGTAACAAACGAAACGAGTGTAACAAGGAGGTAGAATTACAAAAAAAAACATAGATTTTAATATATAACTAGATGGCCAACACAGGAACTTTTGTACAGAGAAAAAGTGAAGCTTTGCCACCATTTTGTTGGAGGCAAAAAATGTAAACAATACAATTAAATGATTCAGTGTTTTCTTGAAATAACTTGTTATATCTTGGAATCTAAAAGAGGTAAGGAAAGTAACTTGGTAGCAAATGAAAGGTATTTTTGCCACCTCTTAATCATTAATAAAATTATATAGTTACGTTTAATGTATTTTGAGATATTAACATTTAACTTCTCGAGAGAAATTTTTTCTTAGTCTTGCTTTTGTACACTGATATCTTTTAAAATTCTGTGATAACGTGTACATTTGTTGGTATCAAAAGAAAGATTAAATTGTTGGCTTTAATTGCATATATAATTTATTGTCATTTCTCAAATAAAATAGCAAAGAAAACCTTTCGTTTCATAGCAGCATACCTACCTCCTTTATACATCCCAAGATTGAAATAGAAAGTAAAAGAAAAACACATAGCTAAATACTTCTTTTTGTTATTTTATTTTTTTATAAATAATAAAATAAATAAATAAATAAATACAAATTCATACAACTGGTATTTGTTTAATTAAATTGCGTTGAATGTGTGCATTCGACTTGTTCTGTAAACAAATATTCGATAGGCCACTTCCATTGGTGTTTCAAGCTGACCAGCATAAAAAATAATGCCTCTGTTGCTGGTTCATCACTGCCACTAGTATCCAAGCTTTCTCCAAAGTCACAAAAAGCAGCGAATTTTTGAATTGAAAGATCTCATAAGGTTTGTTTTCTGATGGCCATGCCGTCTAAAACCAAGTTACAATCCTTCAGATCATCTGTAAGTCTCCAATTTCTGAACAACATTCTTCAAAAATCCTGGTGCAGCTTTTACATTTGAAATCTAATTAGAGAAGCTTGATGGTCCGGGTAAATGGAGTATCTATCTGTCTGCTGAACTTGTAAGCCTTAAGGCTTAACTACATAAGCCCAAAAAGTGAAAAAGTACAAAAGTGAAAATTTTCAAACTCATTTTGGAATAGTTTTTCTGGCTGGAAAACTTATATAAATGATGCAGAAAGCTTAAATTTTGGTTTACAAAAATTATTGTATATATAAACAACTGCGCTAGCGGGAAAAAAAATATTTTTACTTTTGTACAAAAGTACTTTTTGGCTTATGTAGTTAAGCCTTTAGATGAGTTGTAGTAAAGTGTAAGAGAAAAAAAAGCATCCTTTTCATGATTTTTCCATAGATTTTGGAACAAAGTTGCTGATTTTCCAGAAAACTTGTCTAAGAGCATATGATGAACATCGTCATCTACCTGACCTTTAGCTTTAAGAGAGCGCAGTGGATATTCTTTTGCAACGGAGCTGGGAGGACAAATGGGTTCAAGAGCTTTAACAGAGGTTCTAGTCGCACGTTTTGTTTTCGGCACTTGTTGAAGGCACTGCGGGAATCCACTAAAAACAGAGGGAACTACGCCGGCCGTCGCGAAGCATTTGTTTGTCTGCACCTGGTCTTACTTGAAAATCACTCGAAGTATTATGGTCCGAGTCCGAGCAAAGACGTGCTCCGGCGTTTGGCTTGAAATCCAGTCTTCGTACAGCTTTGACCCATTTTTTTAGTTCTTCGGGTTTCTTAAGTGGAAATCTACAAAATAAAATAAATTTTAACTAAAATTTAAGCGCTTTAAAGTAGGTTCTTACCTGTGAAAAGACATGGAACTTTACTTAAGCACCATAAGCACTACACGAACTAGGCATTTTAATATTTTTGATTGAGATCTTGCACACCTAAAAATGTATTTTAATAAATAAACAATTGAATTAAGTAAATACAAATCATTATTTTAAGAAGAAATCACCTCCGCAAAAAGAAACAGCACACAAAACACTACTAAATTGTTGACGTTTTGCCTCCACCAAAATGGCGGCTGAGCTTCACTTTTGACGGCGAAGTTGGTTATCTAGGTATATATTAAAATCTATGAAAAAAACACACCCTTATGCAATCTTATACACCAGCTGATTTTTCAGCTTGTAGGCAAAGCTAAATGGCAACAAAGGACTGGTGTCATTAAATATGTCATATATGTTATATATTTATGTGGAATGTGTTTTCGGTATGAATCATGAGGTGGGATCAGGTCCAGGGTTCGGACTTAGGATTCAATAGCTCAAATCAAATGTGGAAACAAACGAAGTAAATCCAAAATTTCCGAAGTAGATTTAGAAATAAAATAAAACTCAAACTATCAAGAAATGTTTGTTAACAAAAATTTATTTAACAAAAACAAATTAATTAATTAATATTATTATAATGAATTCAGACCAATTTAGGCAAATCATTTTGATCTATTTTACTTACATATTTCGTGAAAATTGTGTACAGTACAGCACAACTTTGAGATTTAAAAAAATCTTCATTTTGCAAAAAAATTCGTTCGTAACATTTGAACATTTGTGAATTTTGGAAAAATATTTACGGCATGTTATGCGTGATCCGATTAAAAACAACTTGAGTCGTTTGATATTAAATAGGGACTGACAATTTATTCTCTGTTGAGATTGTCTCAACCATGCAACTCCTCATCAAGACTTCTTTATCCTTTTTATAAACAAAGATCTGCATAGCAAGCATAATGTGCACACAAAAATGATTGTATACAAATGATATTTTGATTTATGAAGACCATGAACTGTTCTGTATTTGTTTATTAAGATAACATTCTCAGTAACGTGATCATTGGTATTGTTGGCAATGTCGTGAAACCACAACGATGCGGATGTTTATACTAACTATCCGATGTAGTTTTAAATATCGGACCCAGCAGAAGTGGATTATTTTTTGTTAAATAAATAAATATAACTTCACGCAAAGAAGCCTTTGAGTTCTTTTTCTGAGTACCGACACCACGATCTTGTGTCAACCAAACATATACAGCCTAATTTACTAGAATTCGCTAAACACCTCTAAACGGCTGAATAGTTATGTAGTTCATAAGCATTTATGAAGCCACTATTCAACGTTGCATAAATCCTAATTCATAAAATATTTCCCTACACATTATAGTTATAATGCGCTTGTGTCAAATAAAGTACCAAGAAGGGAAAATCTATTACGTTTTACTGCCACAATTGATTGACAATACTAAGCTCTGAAAGTGAAAAATCAATAAAAGAATTCTGCTGCGCCGATTGGATTAGTTTAAATTTCTTTTAATATTACTTATGTACCTACCTATTCTTATTACTGTTTCTTTTGTGCCGTGTTAGCAAATATAGTTTAATATTTTAGAACAAAAAATTCATTGTTTTTATTGAAATAATTGTTCCATTCACTGGCAGTGCGATCAAATTGAGAAGAATATAGCAACATCTATTAGGGTGGCACTTATTTTGGAAGTGTTTATTTTTTTATTTATTCTGTGTGTCCCACTGAAAATAGTCAATAAACTTTGATTTCGGCATACATCTAAGCATATTTATATTATAAATAAAGAATTTCCATCAAATTTTATACTTTCACCGACATTTTAAGTAAAAGTCGGAAAACTGCGTGCATTTTTAATGAAAAGTTTTAACTTCTCGGTGGGATACGTCGCCCTTAGCCGATTTCAAAAAAATTTAACAACATTTTGGTTTGTACAAAGTAGCTTCATAATAAAGCTTGATCACTTTCAGGAGATAACAAAAAAGATATTCAAGCATTCCCAAAATAAGCACCACCCTTATAACATTGTATTTTATTCTCGTCTGTGTATGAGTCAAAGTGACATTTCGATACTCAAACATCCTTATGTATGCACTATTCAACCTCCAAACGCGTTTAGCTTCTTATGCCTCTATTCAACCTTGCATAAGTTTTATGAATAACATTTTTGCGTTTAGTTGAATTATAAGGAGTGAATAGTTCTATGCACTCGCTATGATGCATTTATAAATTCGGCTGATAAAGTCTAATGACTTAGCATCATCATAACACCTCCCCTCTCAAAAAAGTGAAGAGACGGGCTCTGAACTAAAGGAACTTGCGAAGAATGCATTTATGAGAGTCTCAAGGAACAAAACCCGTCAATTTTATTAATATATAGATATGTTATATTATAAAATTTATAATTAAATATAAAAATTCTTAAATTTTAAATTTAATTTCTTTTCATTTCAAATTATATATCATTTATATATTTTAATTTCTTTGGTTTTTCATGAATATTATTTGTAGGTTCTCTACTATTTTCAAACGTTATAACAGGTTCTTCTTTTAAATTACTTTTAAATGTAACAGCTATAGGTTTTTTTTCTCCTTTTACAAAACATCTATCGAATAAAGTTAATTTATTTTTGCCTTCAATACAGCTTATTGATAGATATATTGTTATAAGAGTTATAATAGCTCCTTACAATCCGATTGCAAAACCTTGTGTTTTTTCAGGTATGGAAATTAGAAATGTAACTATTTTGATTGTTTATATCAATAGATAAATCTTTTAAATTTTGTAAATTATTACCTTTTATTTTTGGCAATTTCCTTAAGGGAATTAGTTCATTGATTTTAATGTTTTCGCAACAATTTTCCATTCCATAGTGTACAACATCATTATACATTGCCTCACGAGATCCCTCACCCCACACTCAATCTTCCCAATCTAAACAGCGTCCCACATCCATTAAAAATCGCAGCATTTAAAAGTATTTGCAATTAGAAGGAAACTAAAAGAGAAACGGAGATTAAAAATCGCCCTCAGGTAAAAGCACTCAAAGCTATCCAGACCGCTTTGGATGCAACTTCGAACGCGACCATTAGGGTTTTCCAGAACCTATCTTTGTCTTTTCTCTTTCTAATTTTGACATAAAAATATGTAGGGAAAACAAACAAACGACAAATCACAATCAGATGTTTTTGTTTTCCCTACATATTTTGCTGTCAAACTATTGATTTTTCTTTTGCTTGTTTGGCACTGAAGTCTGGTGGAAGTTCCATATTGAAAAGTTGAACGCTGCTTTCCACATGCCTGATCTGCCGTGAACCAAAAATACTCCATCTAAAGATGCTGGTTCTACGTATGGTCCACCAATCAAAATTAATGGATCTGTGCCACCATATGTCAGAAGTGTCAGTGTGAAATTAAAAAAAAAAAAAATCTGACAGCACTCCCTGGTTGGAAAACAAAAACAAATGCAGAAGGCACGAAGGCGAGCCAAAAAAGTCGTGTGTTTAATAATAGTGATTAATATGTAATAAAATTAGTTTTTTTGTATCAAACACTTGAAAAATGTTCACTGAAATGTTTAAATACTAATTAATACGTAATTCGATCGCAAATTTAAGTTTTCAGTTCCAAATACAAAAAATTATCAATGACCGGATTTTTAACACTGCCAAGACGGTGTTCACATTGGACTGACTAATCGGATTTTTTTTGACGTGAATCCAATTTGTTTTGTTCAGACAAAAACTAATGTGAACACATCGGACTTACTTTGACGTTTAGCAGTCGTTAAAACAAAGCAGAAATCTGTGCAGTTTGAAAGATTAATTACAATTTTTTTACTTGCAAAATGTAAATCTTCTTTAATAAATATGTTTCCAATTGAAACAAATTGGATTCTGTAAGATTTTAGTGCCAAAGATAAATCACAGACAGAGAAAACAGATGTCACAAAAGAAGACGTCAAAAAAAATCCACTGATTTTTAAATAATTAAAAAAATCCTGCCTTTCCTGGCCATCTCTTTCTCACCATGAAGTGGAAGTGAGCAAAAGCACAGTGGTGCGTTCTTTTTCTATACAATAGTTAACTATTATTAATGTGTCAAATAAAGATGTTGAAGTGCCATTGTTAAAAATGTTACACAGTGTAACATTTCATTTAGGAACGATCAATGTTAAAAATATTGTTGATCTGTCAAACGCAATGGGTTGAAAAAAATGAAAATACATTTAGAATGAATAAATCAAAGAAATCATTTAATTGCATCAAATTTATATCAAAAAATACTTAAAAAATGTTTACAGTTTGTTAATTATATATTAAATAAACTTTATTTTTGGAAAAAAAAGCGAATCTTCCAGCGGAATATAAGATTTTTTCTTGATTCAAAATGGACACAAATTCACTTGTTAAATTTCTACCGAAATATAAACGAAAGAAAACATCAAACAAAGAATATTCATCATAAAATAACAGAACTCGTTTCAAAAATTGAAATCGACAGTAAAAATCTATTAAATTGAAAAAGGAAATCCAAAAATTAATATAGTTTCAACTCAAAAGAACGAAAAGTAAACAAAAGATAACCACAAAATGAAAACATTTCCAAATTCAGCTGCTTTTGACAGATTAACATTTCAATTCATATCGTCGAGATGAGTTGGAAATTGTTACAAAGTGTAACATTCTGACAGCTCAACATTGAATTTAGGAACGATTTGAAGACGTCAGAATGTTACACAATGTAACAATTTGAGAATTTAGGAACGACCAAAGTTAACAATAGTTAACAATAGTTAACTTTTAAGAGAAAAAGAACGGACCACAGAGACGTCAAAAAAAATCGGAGGAGTCAGTCCAATTTGAACACCGTCCAAGAGCATGTAAATATTTTCCAACCAGGGACTTTTTTTGTTGTTGTTTTTAGATGTCAAATTAGAAAGAGAAAAGACAAAGACAAATCTTGGAAGACCTCTATTGCTTTAGATTGGGAAGTTCGCCCAGGCGTCAGTTGAAACACGCAAACAAAAAAAGCAAGGCTTGCCAGAGGTTAAACAAACTCTTTGATTGGGTTAGTGGAATGTGAACATCGTAATGCTTGTTTTTTTCTCACAAAAACGTTTCGAACTATTGAATAACATGTTATTACACTAAAATTTAAGAAACCAATAATATTAAAAATATATATTTTTATTGAAAAAAACAGCGAATAAGAAAATAAAAATGTTTGTATTTGTTTGTTCAACCTCTGACTAGGATTCTATAACTGTAAAAACTAGAAGGAGAAAAGACAATGATAGTTTTCCGAAAAGCCCAATTGTAGTATTTGACTATTCATATCGTATTATTGAATAGTCAAGTGAAATGGAGTAACAAACGAAACGAGTGTAACAAGGAGGTAGAATTATAAAAAAAACCATAGATTTTAATATAATGGGTGATTTTTTAAGAGGCTTAGAACTTTTTTTTAAAAAAAAACACAAAAAATTCGAAAAAATGAATGAAATATTTATTTGAATCGATAGTTTGAACCTTGCAATTTAATGTTTAAAGATAATTTCATGCAAATGTTGACCGCGGCTGCGTCTCAGGTAGCCCATCCGCTGAGTCCAATTTTGGCATACTCTTTCACACATATCGGCCGGTATCTCACGAATGAATGCATGGATGTTGGCTTCCAGTGCGTCAATCGAAGCGGGCTTGTCCCTATAGACATTAGCCTTGACATACCCCCACAAAAAATAATCTAATGGTGTCAAATCGCACGATCTAGGCGGCCAATTGACCGGCCCGAAACGTGAAATTAACTGTTCACCAAACTCGCCTCGCAATTGCGCCATTGTTTCGCGTGCTGTGTGGCATGTGGCACCGTCTTGTTGAAACCACATATCATGCAAGTCAAGAACTTCCATTTCGGGCAAAAAAAAGTTTGTTATCATCGCTCGGTAGCGTTCACCATTGACAGTAACGCTGCGATTCGCATCATCTTTGAAGAAATATGGCCCAATAATGCCGCCGGCCCATAAACCGCACCAAACAGTGGCTTTTTCGGGATGCATTGGTAGCTGTTGCAATGCTTCTGGCTGATCTTCACTCCAAATGCGGCAATTTTGCTTATTTACGTACCCATTCAACCAAAAATGAGCCTCATCGCTGAACACAAGCAGCGCGCGATGAACATTTCGAACCGAGCACGAATTTTTATAGTAAAATTCAATAATTTACAAGCGTTGTTCATTTGTAAGACGATCCATGGTTAAATTGCAAACCAAACTGAAGCTGTTTGACAGTGACACAAGGTACTAAACACACGTCAGCTGTCAAAACCAGTGTTGCCAAAACCAAACCAGCCAAAAAATCACCCGTTATAACTAGATGGCCAACATAGGACCTTTTGTACAGAGAAAAAGTGAAGCTTTGCCACCATTTTGTTGGAGGCAAAAAATGTAAACAATGGAGTATCTATCTGTCTGCTGAACTTGTAAGCCTTAGATGAGTTGTAGTAAAGTGTAAGAGAAAAAAAAGCATCCTTTTCATGATTTTTCCATAGATTTTGGAACAAAGTTGCTGATTTTCCAGAAAACTTGTCTAAGAGCATATGATGAACATCGTCATCTACCTGACCTTTAGCTTTAAGAGAGCGCATAATCCCATTCATATTTTTAATTGTTATAGTTCGTCGTCTCAGCTAAGAACTCGAATTCTTTTTTTCAGTCTCCTTTTTTTAGGCGTTTCTGGAACTGGCCTTGGCCTCAGTGGATATTCCTTTGAAACGGGGCTGGGAGGACAAATGGGTTCAAGAGCTTTAACAGAGGTTCTAGTCGCACGTTTTGTTTTCTGCACTTGTTGAAGGCACTGCGGGAAACCACTAAAAACAGAGGGAACTACGCCGGCCGTCGCGAAGCATTTGTTTATCTGCACCTGGTCTTACTTGAAAATCACTCGAAGTAGTATGGTCCGAGTCCGAGCAAAGACGTGCTCCTGCGTTTGGTTTGAAATCCAGTCTTCGTACAGCTTTGACCCATTTTTTTAGTTCTTCGGGTTTCTTAAGTGGAAATCTACAAAATAAAATAAATTTTAACTAAAATTTAAGCGCTTTAAAGTAGGTTCTTACCTGTGAAAAGACATGGAACTTTACTTAAGCACCATAAGCACTACACGAACTAGGCATTTTAATATTTTTGATTGAGATCTTGCACACCTAAAAATGTATTTTAATAAATAAACAATTGAATTAAGTAATTACAAATCATTATTTTAAGAAGAAATCACCTCCGCAAAAATAAACAGCACACAAAACACTACTAAATTGTTGACGTTTTGCCTCCACCAAAATGGCGGCTGAGCTTCACTTTTGACGGCGAAGTTGGTTATCTAGGTATACATTAAAATCTATGAAAAAAACATACCCTTATGCAATCTTATACACCAGCTGATTTTTCAGCTTGTAGGCAAACCTAAATGGCAACAAAGGACTGGTGTCATCAAATATGTCATATATGTTATATATATATTTATGTGGAATGTGTTTTCGGTATGAATCATGAGGTGGGATCAGGTCCAGGGCTCGGACTTAGGATTCAATAGCTCAAATCAAATGTGGAAAAAAACGAAGTAAATCCAAAATTTCCGAAGTAGATTTAGAAATAAAATAAAACTCAAACTATCAAGAAATGTTTGTTAACAAAAATTTATTTAACAAAAACAACTTAATTAATTAATATTATTATAATGAATTCAGACCAATTTAGGCAAATCATTTTGATCTATTTTACTTACATATTTCGTGAAAATTGTGTACAATACAGCACAACTTTGAGATTTAAAAAAATCTTCATTTTGCAAAAAAATTCGTTCGTAACATTTGAACATTTGTGAATTTTGGAAAAATATTTACGGCATGTTATGCGTGATCCGATTAAAAACAACTTGACTCGTTTGATATTAAATAGGGACTGACTATTTATTCTCTGTTGAGATTGTCTCAACCATGCAACTCCTCATCAAGACTCCTTTATCCTTTTTATAAACAAAGATCTGCATAGCAAGCATAATGTGCACACAAAAATGATTGTATACAAATGATATTTTATTGCGATGATTTATGAAGACCATGAACTGTTCTGTATTTGTTTATTAAGATAACATTCTCAGTAACGTGATCATTGGTATTGTTGGCAATGTCGTGAAACCACAACGATGCGGATGTTTATACTAACTATCCGATGTAGTTTTAAATATCGGACCCAGCAGAAGTGGATTATTTTTTGTTAAATAAATAAATATAACTTCACGCAAAGAAGCCTTTGAGTTCTTTTTCTGAGTACCGACACCACGATCTTGTGTCAACCAAACATATACAACCTAATTTACTAGAATTCGCTAAACACCTCTAAACGGCTGAATAGTTATGTAGTTCATAAGCATTTATGAAGCCACTATTCAACGTTGCATAAATCCTAATTCATAAAATATTTCCCTACACATTATAGTTATAATGCGCTTGTGTCAAATAAAGTACCAAGAAGGGAAAATCTATTACGTTTTACTGCCACAATTGATTGACAATACTAAGCTCTGAAAGTGAAAAATCAATAAAAGAATTCTGCTGCGCCGATTGGATTAGTTTAAATTTCTTTTAATATTACTTATGTACCTACCTATTCTTATTACTGTTTCTTTTGTGCCGTGTTAGCAAATATAGTTTAATATTTTAGAACAAAAAATTCATTGTTTTTATTGAAATAATTGTTCCATTCACTGGCAGTGCGATCAAATTGAGAAGAATATAGCAACATCTATTAGGGTGGCACTTATTTTGGAAGTGTTTATTTTTTTATTTATTCTGTGTGTCCCACTGAAAATAGTCAATAAACTTTGATTTCGGCATACATCTAAGCATATTTATATTATAAATAAAGAATTTCCATCAAATTTTATACTTTCACCGACATTTTAAGTAAAAGTCGGAAAACTGCGTGCATTTTTAATGAAAAGTTTTAACTTCTCGGTGGGATACGTCGCCCTTAGCCGATTTCAAAAAAATTTAACAACATTTTGGTTTGTACAAAGTAGCTTCATAATAAAGCTTGATCACTTTCAGGAGATAACAAAAAAGATATTCAAGCATTCCCAAAATAAGCACCACCCTTATAACATTGTATTTTATTCTCGTCTGTGTATAAGTCAAAGTGACATTTCGATACTCAAACATCCTTATGTATGCACTATTCAACCTCCAAACGCGTTTAGCTTCTTATGCCTCTATTCAACCTTGCATAAGTTTTATGAATAACATTTTTGCGTTTAGTTGAATTATAAGGAGTGAATAGTTCTATGCACTCGCTATGATGCATTTATAAATTCGGCTGATAAAGTCTAATGACTTAGCATCATCATAACACCTCCCCTCTCAAAAAAGTGAAGAGACGGGCTCTGAACTAAAGGAACTTGCGAAGAATGCATTTATGAGAGTCTCAAGGAACAAAACCCGTCAATTTTATTAATATATAGATATGTTATATTATAAAATTTATAATTAAATATAAAAATTCTTAAATTTTAAATTTAATTTCTTTTCATTTCAAATTATATATCATTTATATATTTTAATTTCTTTGGTTTTTCATGAATATTATTTGTAGGTTCTCTACTATTTTCAAACGTTATAACAGGTTCTTCTTTTAAATTACTTTTAAATGTAACAGCTATAGGTTTTTTTTCTCCTTTTACAAAACATCTATTGAATAAAGTTAATTTATTTTTGCCTTCAATACAGCTTATTGATAGATATATTGTTATAAGAGTTATAATAGCTCCTTACAATCCGATTGCAAAACCTTGTGTTTTTTCAGGTATGGAAATTAGAAATGTAACTATTTTGATTGTTTATATCAATAGATAAATCTTTTAAATTTTGTAAATTATTACCTTTTATTTTTGGCAATTTCCTTAAGGGAATTAGTTCATTGATTTTAATGTTTTCGCAACAATTTTCTATTCCATAGTGTACAACATCATTATACATTGCCTCACGAGATCCCTCACCCCACACTCAATCTTCCCAATCTAAACAGCGTCCCACATCCATTAAAAATCGCAGCATTTAAAAGTATTTGCAATTAGAAGGAAACTAAAAGAGAAACGGAGATTAAAAATCGCCCTCAGGTAAAAGCACTCAAAGCTATCCAGACCGCTTTGGATGCAACTTCGAACGCGACCATTAGGGTTTTCCAGAAACTATCTTTGTCTTTTCTCTTTCTAATTTTGACATAAAATATGTAGGGAAAACAAACAAACGACAAATCACAATCAGATGTTTTTGTTTTCCCTACATATTTTTCTGTCAAACTATTGATTTTTCTTTTGCTTGTTTGGCACTGAAGTCTGGTGGAAGTTCCATATTGAAAAGTTGAACGCTGCTTTCCACATGCCTGATCTGCCGTGAACCAACAATACTCCATCTAAAGATGCTGGTTCTACGTATGGTCAACCAATCAAAATCAATGGATCTGTGCCACCAAATGTCAGAAGTGTCAGTGTGAAATTAAAAAAAAAAAAAAAAAAAACAATCTGACAGCACTCCCTGGTTGGAAAACAAAAACAAATGCAGAAGGCACGAAGGCGAGCCAAAAAAGTCGTGTGTTTAATAATAGTGATTAATATGTAATAAAATTAGTTTTTTTGTATCAAACACTTGAAAAATGTTCACTGAAATGTTTAAATACTAATTAATACGTAATTCGATCGCAAATTTAAGTTTTCAGTTCCAAATACAAAAAATTATCAATGACCGGATTTTTAACACTGCCAAGACGGTGTTCACATTGGACTGACTCATCGGAGTTTTAGATTGGGAAGTTCGCCCAGGCGTCAGTTGAAACACGCAAACAAAAAAAGCAAGGCTTGCCAGAGGTTAAACAAACTCTTTGATTGGGTTAGTGGAATGTGAACATCGTAATGCTTGTTTTTTTTTCTCACAAAAACGTTTCGAACTATTGAATAACATGTTATTACACTAAAATTTAAGAAACCAATAATATTAAAAATATATATTTTTATTGAAAAAAACAGCGAATAATAAAAAATAAAAATGTTTGTATTTGTTTGTTCAACCTCTGACTAGGATTCTATAACTGTAAAAACTAGAAGGAGAAAAGACAATGATAGTTTTCCGAAAAGCCCAATTGTAGTATTTGACTATTCATATCGTATCATTGAATAGTCAAGTGAAATGGAGTAACAAACGAAACGAGTGTAACAAGGAGGTAGAATTATAAAAAAAAACATAGATTTTAATATATAACTAGATGGCCAACATAGGACCTTTTGTACAGAGAAAAAGTGAAGCTTTGCCACCATTTTGTTGGAGGCAAAAAATGTAAACAATACAATTAAATGATTCAGTGTTTTCTTGAAATAACTTGTTATATCTTGGAATGTAAAAGAGGTAAGGAAAGTAACTTGGTAGCAAATGAAAGGTATTTTTGCCACCTCTTAATCATTAATAAAATTATATAGTTACGTTTAATGTATTTTGAGATATTAACATTTAACTTCTCGAGAGAAATTTTTTCTTAGTCTTGCTTTTGTACACTGATATCTTTTAAAATTCTGTGATAACGTGTACATTTGTTGGTATCAAAAGAAAGCTTAAATTGTTGGCTTTAATTGCATATAAATTTATTGTCATTTCTCAAATAAAATAGCAAAAAAAACCTTTCGTTTCATAGCAGCATACCTACCTCCTTTATACATCCCAAGATTGAAATAGAAAGTAAAAGAAAAACACATAGCTAAATACTTCTTTTTGTTATTTTATTTTTTTATAAATAATAAAATAAATAAATACAAATTCATACAACTGGTATTTGTTTAATTAAATTGCGTTGAATGTGTGGATTCGACTTGTTCTGTAAACAAATATTCGATAGGCCACTTCCATTGGTGTTTCAAGCTGACCAGCATAAAAAATAATGCCTCTGTTGCTGGTTCATCACTGCCACTAGTATCCAAGCTTTCTCCAAAGTCACAAAAACCAGCGAATTTTTGAATTGAAAGATCTCATAAGGTTTGTTTTCTGATGGCCATGCCGTCTAAAACCAAGTTACAATCCTTCAGATCATCTGTAAGTCTCCAATTTCTGAAAAACATTTTTCAAAAATCCTGGTGCAGCTTTAACATTTGAAATCTAATTAGAGAAGCTTGATGGGCCGGGTAAATGGAGTATCTATCTGTCTGCTGAACTTGTAAGCCTTAGATGAGTTGTAGTAAAGTGTAAGAGAAAAAAAAGCATCCTTTTCATGATTTTTCCATAGATTTTGGAACAAAGTTGCTGATTTTCCAGAAAACTTGTCTAAGAGCATATGATGAACATCGTCATCTACCTGACCTTTAGCTTTAAGAGAGCGCATAATCCCATTCATATTTTTAATTGTTATAGTTCGTCGTCTCAGCTAAGAACTCGAATTCTTTTTTCAGTCTCCTTTTTTTAGGCGTTTCTGGAACTGGCCTTGGCCTCAGTGGATATTCTTTTGCAACGGGGCTGGGAGGACAAATGGGTTCCAGAGCTTAAACAGAGGTTCTAGTCGCACGTTTTGTTTTCTGCACTTGTTGAAGGCACTGCGGGAATCCACTAAAAACAGAGGGAACTACGCCGGCCGTCGCGAAGCATTTGTTTGTCTGCACCTGGTCTTACTTGAAAATCACTCGAAGTAGTATGATCCGAGTCCGAGCAAAGACGTGCTCCTGCGTTTGGTTTGAAATCCAGTCTTCGTACAGCTTTGACCCATTTTTTTAGTTCTTCGGGTTTCTTAAGTGGAAATCTACAAAATAAAATAAATTTTAACTAAAATTTAAGCGCTTTAAAGTAGGTTCTTACCTGTGAAAAGACATGGAACTTTACTTAAGCACCATAAGCACTACACGAACTAGGCATTTTAATATTTTCGATTGAGATCTTGCACACCTAAAAATGTATTTTAATAAATAAACAATTGAATTAAGTAAATACAAATCATTATTTTAAGAAGAAATCACCTCCGCAAAAAGAAACAGCACACAAAACACTACTAAATTGTTGACGTTTTGCCTCCACCAAAATGGCGGCTGAGCTTCACTTTTGACGGCGAAGTTGGTTATCTGGGTATATATTAAAATCTATGAAAAAAACACACCCTTATGCAATCTTATACACCAGCTGATTTTTCAGCTTGTAGGCAAAGCTAAATGGCACTGATGCCAGATGAGATTTTTAAAATCCCACCGTATTTGAAAAAAAATCCCACTGTTTTTGTACTGGAAGAAAAAAAAAACCACCATACTTACTTCTCTGCCACAATCCACAATCAATGTTAGATTTGAACTTCTCCTTTAAGAAAAAAGCTCCCGAATAAACAACACACTCTAAAAATATTTTTTTTTTTATTTTCTAAATAAATAAAAATTAATTTCACTTCATATTTATTAAAAAAAAAACTTCTTAGATTTCATTGTAAGAATTCAGTATTTAAAGTCAAATCTTATAGGTAAAATTTGTACTTTCGTACATTTTCACATTTTTAATATAAAAAAAATTGTATTTCAATAAAAAGCTAGGAACACATATTTTTAGTTTTGTTAGAAAAAAAAATAAAGATATTTTTTGTAAAAAAAAAATAAATAAAAAAGACTTCAAAATATTTGATTTAAAAAATTAACTTAAAAGTAAAAATAAGTAAAATGATTTTGTATTTATTTACATTATTCACATATTTACAAATTGTTATTGAAGTTTAATTCATAGGCAAATGCCTCAAGAGTTTCTTCGTTTTCATCATCATAATTGCTGTCATGCGGAACAAAGAGGTTTTCTGAATTGAATTTAGACAGCATTGCCTTTGAAGGTTCGAAACCGATACAGCCTTTAGTAAGACTCGTAAAACTGAATCTGCTGTATCGATACTAAGTCGATTCCTGAGTTTATTTTTTACTATTTTAACAACTGAGAACGCTCTATCGACTGAAGCATTGGAGAAGGGAAGACTTAAAAGTGCCAAAACGAGGGTGCAAATGCAAATGCTAGCCGAGAAAGAAGATCGCTATTGCAACAGAAAACTGTAAACATATTGGGGCATATTCAAAGTCACTTTTAAACTCCAGTTCATCTAAGACCTGGGTTTATCCTATCTAAATAACATTGAATAAGCCCCAGTCTAAGATAAACTGGAGTTTAAAAGTGGCTATGAATATGCTCCATTATTTTTTGTGTGGCGAAAGAAGAACGAAAAATTGTTCCTCTCTTATTGAGACATTTTCTGTGTCATTGGTGGTTCGGCCAAATAGTTTTTTTTTTTTGAGTTATGAATTTTTAGTTAGAAAAAAAAAAGTTTCGGTTATGTTAAAAATAATATTTTCCCCCCATAAAAAAAGCATTTTAAATATTTTCCCACCATAAATCCCACCATCAATTTTTTCCCACCATTATTCCCACCAAATAGATTTTTTCCCCCCATTTTGGTGGGAAAAACCACCAATCTGGGAACACTGCTAAATGGCAACAAAGGACTGGTGTCATTAAATATGTCATATATGTTATATATTTATGTGGAATGTATTTTCGGTATGAATCATGAGGTGGGATCAGGTCCAGGGTTCGGACTTAGGATTCAATAGCTCAAATCAAAAGTGGAAAAAAACGAAGTAAATCCAAAATTTCCGAAGTAGATTTAGAAATAAAATAAAACTCAAACTATCAAGAAATGTTTGTTAACAAAAATTTATTTAACAAAAACAAATTAATTAATTAATATTATTATAATGAATTCAGACCAATTTAGGCAAATCATTTTGATCTATTTTACTTACATATTTCGTGAAAATTGTGTACAATACAGCACAACTTTGAGATTCATTTTGCAAAAAAATTCGTTCGTAACATTTGAACATTTGTGAATTTTGGAAAAATATTTACGGCATGTTATGCGTGATCCGATTAAAAACAACTTGACTCGTTTGATATTAAATAGGGACTGACTATTTATTCTCTGTTGAGATTGTCCCAACCATGCAACTCCTCATCAAGACTCCTTTATCCTTTTTATAAACAAAGATCTGCATAGCAAGCATAATGTGCACACAAAAATGATTGTATACAAATGATATTTTATTGCGATGATTTATGAAGACCATGAACTGTTCTGTATTTGTTTATTAAGATAACATTCTCAGTAACGTGATCATTGGTATTGTTGGCAATGTCGTGAAACCACAACGATGCGGATGTTTATACTAACTATCCGATGTAGTTTTAAATATCGGACCCAGCAGAAGTGGATTATTTATTGTCAAATAAGTAAATATAACTTCACGCAAAGAAGCCTTTGAGTTCTTTTTCTGAGTACCGACACCACGATCTTGTGTCAACCAAACATATACAACCTAATTTACTAGAATTCGCTAAACACCTCTAAACGGCTGAATAGTTATGTAGTTCATAAGCATTTATGAAGTCACTATTCAACGTTGCATAAATCCTAATTCATAAAATATTTCCCTACACATTATAGTTATAATGCGCTTGTGTCAAATAAAGTACCAAGAAGGGAAAATCTATTACGTTTTACTGCCACAATTGATTGACAATACTAAGCTCTGAAAGTGAAAAATCAATAAAAGAATTCTGCTGCGCCGATTGGATTAGTTTAAATTTCTTTTAATATTACTTATGTACCTACCTATATTTATTACTGTTTCTTTTGTGCCGTGTTAGCAAATATAGTTTAATATTTTAGAACAAAAAATTCATTGTTTTTATTGAAATAATTGTTCCATTCACTGGCAGTGCGATCAAATTGAGAAGAATATAGCAACATCTATTAGGGTGGCACTTATTTTGGAAGTGTTTATTTTTTTATTTATTCTGTGTGTCCCACTGAAAATAGTCAATAAACTTTGATTTCGGCATACATCTAAGCATATTTATATTATAAATAAAGAATTTCCATCAAATTTTATACTTTCACCGACATTTTAAGTAAAAGTCGGAAAACTGCGTGCATTTTTAATGAAAAGTTTTAACTTCTCGGTGGGATACGTCGCCCTTAGCCGATTTCAAAAAAATTTAACAACATTTTGGTTTGTACAAAGTAGCTTCATAATAAAGCTTGATCACTTTCAGGAGATAACAAAAAAGATATTCAAGCATTCCCAAAATAAGCACCACCCTTATAACATTGTATTTTATTCTCGTCTGTGTATGAGTCAAAGTGACATTTCGATACTCAAACATCCTTATGTATGCACTATTCAACCTCCAAACGCGTTTAGCTTCTTATGCCTCTATTCAACCTTCCATAAGTTTTATGAATAACATTTTTGCGTTTAGTTGAATTATAAGGAGTGAATAGTTCTATGCACTCGCTGTGATGCATTTATAAATTCGGCTGATAAAGTCTAATGACTTAGCATCATCATAACACCTCCCCTCTCAAAAAAGTGAAGAGACGGGCTGAACTAAAGGAACTTGCGAAGAATGCATTTATGAGAGTCTCAAGGAACAAAACCCGTCAATTTTATTAATATATAGATATGTTATATTATAAAATTTATAATTAAATATAAAAATTCTTAAATTTTAAATTTAATTTCTTTTCATTTCAAATTATATATAATTTATATATTTTAATTTCTTTGGTTTTTCATGAATATTATTTGTAGGTTCTCTACTATTTTCAAACGTTATAACAGGTTCTTCTTTTAAATTACTTTTAAATGTAACAGCTATAGGTTTTTTTTCTCCTTTTACAAAACATCTATCGAATAAAGTTAATTTATTTTTGCCTTCAATACAGCTTATTGATAGATATATTGTTATAAGAGTTATAATAGCTCCTTACAATCCGATTGCAAAACCTTGTGTTTTTTCAGGTATGGAAATTAGAAATGTAACTATTTTGATTGTTTATATCAATAGATAAATCTTTTAAATTTTGTAAATTATTACCTTTTATTTTTGGCAATTTCCTTAAGGGAATTAGTTCATTGATTTTAATGTTTTCGCAACAATTTTCCATTCCATAGTGTACAACATCATTATACATTGTTTCATTCAAATTTTCTGTGGTTTCTATATCAGTTTCCAAATTACTAAATTTACAATTATCGTTAATATTTATGATTCCTATATTAGAGATTTTACCAAATTCTTCATTTTTATTTTTACATTTACATCTGCATTTTGTCCCTTCTGTTATTGCAAATAGAAATCTGTTATGATTTAATGAATGGAAAAACTCTATGTTATTTTCCATTGTTTTCATTTTACATGAAGGAAAATTCCTTTTCATGAATACATTTAAAACACATACGTCAATTTTTATAGTACTTTCTAAAACTAGTTCTTTACATATAAAAATATTTGTATCGTTGTCATCTTTATATTTAACACAATCATTTAAATTGTATTTTAGTGCAAGATTTGCTCTATTTTTACTTATTAATAATATATTATCCTTACTTTCAAAAATATTAATATTATTATTCGAAATGATTGGCAATGTAATTATTTCGTATGCTTCTTCATATTCTTCTCTTAATATAGGCAAAGATACAATTACAAAAGTGTTATTTTTCTTTTCAAAAATCTTAACTCCTAATAATTTTATAATATTATGGTAACTTTCAAGACTTGGTGTAAATAACATTCTTCCTTCATATTTACTATTGCTAAAAAAAAAAATTAATTTTTCTGGTGTCATAATAAAGGGTCCGCCATCTAACGTTTTTTTTTTCAACTAGTGCTTATTTCGTGAATGGTAACACTTAGCTCTTGTCTGATTTGACAAATAATTAGTTTTATCCTTCCGCTGAACGAATATGATTGTGTATACGCTTCGCTAAGTGGGCCTGTGATCGACTTAGAGAAGATGCCGATTTTGCAAAAAAAATCATCTTTTCATATGAAGCTCATTTTGATCTTGGCGGGTAGTAAGCAAGACTGCTTTTACACTACAGCGATTTTTAATCTTCGTTTCTCCTTTGGTTTCCTTCTAATTGCAAATACCTTCTACACCACAGCGATTTTTAATGAAAAGTTTAGTTTGTGCAAGTGAAGAAGTATCATCTCACTGCACTCTTTACTCCACTTGACTAAGCGAAGTTATCTGAGTCGATGACGAATGAAAATAAAACACATTCGAACAAAAAGGAAAAGCACAAAGAAGAATGATCGATAACTCTGCAATTTGTTCAACCTCAGCAATTTCGTCTACCCCGGCCACCACATACGTCCCTCGCCCACGTGCTTAAAAATCGCAAGAAGAAATTGCATGGTTTAAAAGCAGTCCAAGCAAAATTGTCGTATGTGGGGCACAGAAAACCCGCACGCATACATTGAAAAGCCGATACACCCAAAACGAGTCACTGTTTGGTGCGGATTTTGGTCCAGAGGCATACTTGGGCCATTTTTCGAAAATGAGCAAGGAGTGGCAGTTACAGTCAATGGCGATCGTTATCGGGCCATGTTGAACGAATTTTTGTTCACATAAATTGAAGAGGAGGATATTGGCAACATTTGGTTTCAACAGGACGGCGCTACGTGCCACACAGCCGAAGCTACACTCGATGTTTTGCGCCATTTAAAAAAAAAAAAGTTATTTGGCGGACCCTTTATATTATAAGTGTATAGTTTTCAAGTGCAAAAATAGAATTTCATCAATTATTTTATCCAACTCAATTTCTAACTCTAAACTTCTTCCTATTATTGAATAGTATAAACTCTGTAAATATTCTAACATTGTTTCTTTTTCTTGTATTTCATTAGTATGAAGTATAATGGTATCTAGGGCATTTACTATATCCATAGTTTTATTTTCTAAAATATGATAATTATTCAGGAGTACCTGGTTTTGTTCATTCAAACTTTTCATGATATTTATTTCTTCTTTTAAACCATTTCGTACAAATTCCTGGTTTTCTTTTGTTATTATTAAAGCATTATCATATTATTTTGCATCTTCATAATCCATAGTTCCAAACAATACTTTTAATCCTGAAACTATGATAT
The DNA here is from genome assembly GCA_932273885.2 of Leucozona laternaria. Lineage (NCBI taxonomy): Eukaryota > Metazoa > Arthropoda > Insecta > Diptera > Syrphidae > Leucozona > Leucozona laternaria. The sequence continues at coordinate 130,456,595 of OW026366.1, read as the reverse complement.
TAATTAATCCTCTTCGAAATCTATGTTTTCCTTTACCTAACAGATTATAAATATTTGTCATTTTATTTATTAAGTTTTCGTAATTTTTGTGACCTTTTTGTGTAAGTGATTTACATGCATCAAAGTATTTAAAACATGCTTTATCAATATTATTTGTTTGCAAATTTATGTTTGCAATGCCTAGATCAATATTTTCTAAATCTAAAGTATTAACAATTGAAACATGTCCATCTACGACTTTTGTTATTCCGATTCCTTTGAAATAAAACCCGCCATTATCATTGAGATTTTCAATAACAAGTCCTTTGACAAGAACAAAACTAAACGAGAAAAAAAACATAACATGTATTAATTTCAGTGTGTTAAATATGGTTTTACTAAATTTTTCGAGAGTTTTCTGATCTTCCTATTAGTTTTCACAAAAACATTTGTATCTGTTACTTTAGTAATCAAAAATGGTCCTATTTTTTGTAAGATTTTTAACTAATACTTTTTCACCTACCTTTTATAATGGTGCTCTGTTTGTTTTACGGTCGTAATTTTCTTTCGATTTCAATTTTGACTTCAATAAATTTTCTTTTACTTTGTCTTCTATGGAGACAATGTGTTCAAGTGCATTTTGAACATAATCTTGTACGGTTGCTAAGTTCAAAGTATCTATACCACTTGGTCTATAAGCTTGTCTGCCAAATAATACTTCATGTGGACTATAACCTGTTGTCGAGTGTATTGTTGTATTAAAACAAAAACCTGCAAATTTCGGTGCTTCATCCCAGTTTTCTCTTTCGAAGTTGACTGTATTTAGATATTCTTTCAGTCTTCCATGAATTCTTTCTACAGATCCATTTGAGTGTGGATGGGCTACGCTAGTAGTTATGTGTTTAATCTTAAATATTTTTGCTTTATTCTTCATTAATTCATTGCAGAATTCAGTTCCGTTGTCCGTCAAAAAAATTTTAGGTATACCTAAATATGTAATCCAATCATTTACAAAAGCTTCTGTCACAGTTTCAGCATGTTTATCTTTTATTGGAATAAACCTTACAAACTTAGACAAATTATCTTGTATGCTTAGCGCATAAACTTTTTCTTTTTTTCGAAATTGGATATGGGCCTGTCAGATCCATATTAACTTGTTCTAAACTGGACGATCCATTGGATACCATAGTCATAAGCATTCTAGTAGGGTGTGTATCAATTTTCCCTAATTGTCAGTTCTTACAGCTTTTTATAAAATTAATTACCCTCTGATTTAAATTTTTCCAATAAAATTTTTCTCTAATTTTTTCAATAATTGCTTTTTGGCCTGTATGCCCTCCTGTTAAGCTTTCATGATATTCCTTATTAATATCTTTTTGTTTTTTCGGATCTGTAACCTCTATTATCTCGTTACATTCCTTATAGTTACTTTCTATATTATCGTAGTTTTCGTCTGTTACATCATGTTCATAGTCCTGTACCCTATCATTTCTATTTTCTAAATTGTCTCCTCTTTCATAAGCTTGTTCTTCAACTTCTTCCTGATTCTCATATTCAATTTCTTTAATAATTTCTTTCCTTTCTATACTTTCTTTTGTTTCACAGTCACAAAGACATTTTTTCTTTTTCCTTTCTCTACGTGTTGTTACTAACACATTTCTACTAAGATGGTCTGCCACGACATTATCCAGGCCTTTTTCATATTCAATACTATATGAATATTCTTCTAATTTGACCCTCCAAAGGACCAGTCTCTATCCTGGATCTTTCACATTGAATAAATATGTTAATGGTTTATGATCCGTTCTTATTACAAACTCTTCATCATCATCATCATCGGCTCGACAACCGGGGTCCGGTCCTGGCCTCCTTCAACAAGTCTCTCCACCCATCCCGGTCTCGAGCCGCCGCCATCCAGTTGCGCACCCCAAGGCTCCGGGCGTCCTGGTCTACGCCATCTCTCCAGCGCAAGCATGGTCAAAGAACAAAGAACTTTCCGAGCAGGTTCCTCTTCACTCATGCGAGCTAGGTGCCCTGCCCACCGGATTCTACCGAGCTTAATTTTTGCCACGATATCTGCTTCAAGGTAGATTGCGTACAATTCATGATTGGACCGTCTCCGGAATCGTCCTTCCTCACATATGGGGCCAACAATTCTCCTTAAGACTTTTCTCTCGAACGCGGCTAAAAGGTCGGAGTGCCTTTTTCTAAGCACCCGATTCTCGGATCCATATGTGAGTACTGGCAGGACCATGGTCCTGTACATCAGCAGCAGTTTTGAAGTTATGGTGAGATTTCTGGATTTGAAGAGCTTTGACAGACTATAGTAGGCTCTGTTGGATTTGAGAAGCCGCCCGCGTATTTCTTCTTCTATGTTGTTATCGGCTGCTACTATTGACCCAAGGTATTTAAAGGATTGCACCACTTCAAATTCGTGCTCCGCTACCTTGATTGTTTGACCAACTGTTCCTCTCGCATTCGACGCAACCATGTACTTTGTTTTACCTTCACTAATGTGCAGCCCCAGATTTTGTGCCGCCTGCTCGATCTGGATGAAGGAATCATGTACAGGTTGCTCGGTTCTTTCGATGATGTCGTTGTCGTCTGTGTAAGCCAGTATCTGGCCTATGCTATCGTAGGCGGCCTTAAAGTCTCTAAACAGATGGTATGTTGGGATGTTAAATTCTAGACATTTTTCCATTGCCTGCCTAAGGGTAAAGATCTGATCAGTTGTTGATTTGCCTGGAATGAAACCACACTGATATTGTTCGATGATGGTTTTAGCGTATGGGGTTATCCGATCTTATAGGATAGAGGAGAGTATCGTATAGGCGGTACTCAACAACGTAATACCTCTATAATTGCTGCACGTTGTGACATCTCCCTTCTTATGTATGGGGCAAATTATACCTTTTCGCCAGTCTTCTGGAATTTCTTCATGCTCCCACACGTGAACTATAATCGCATCAATTGCTTGACGTAAAGCTGGCCCACCGTGTTGAAATAGTTCGGCTGGTATACCATCGGCTCCCGGGGCTTTGTTTTTCTTAAGTCGGCCTATAGCCTTCTCAACCTCTTCTATGCTTGGTGGCGGCAACATAGGGTACTTTTCTTGAAGTAGTGGAGCCTCCACTTCTGCAGTGAGATGACCATTAAGCAATTCATTGAAGTACACTTCCCATCGCTCCAGTATGCTTTGAGGATAGGTGATCAGATTTCCCTCTCTGTCCTTGCAGAGTATATGCAGCGTGGTGTGTACTGCGTCATGTTTCGGACGGATTGGTAGAAGTTGCTTGCACTCATCATCAAACCAGTCATTCCGATTTCTACGACTGCTGCCTAAGATGGAGTTGGCAGCCAGCATACTGGCTCCACGACTTACTCTACCCAGTTCTTGGGCGAGTTCTAACGCATTACCAAAGGTTTTACTGGTGTTTTCATCACGCAGAGCAGCCGTGTTGATTCGAACCTGATCGGCGGATGCAATACGTCTTCGCAACGCAATCCGCCCTCGGAAAACCATACCAACAAGATAGTGATCTGAGTCGATATTGGCACCTCGGTACGTTCGTACCGTCATCAAGAGTTCAAGTGGTCAATTTGGTTACGAGTGACTCCATCAGGTGATCTTTACGCGGGAACCTGGTGATCGCAACGACCATGTTTTTCGATGCTGCCAATTCTAAGACTCGAAGTCCATCGTCGTTAGTGTTCTCATGCATGGTAGCCTGCGTATTGCCTGAATACCGGCTTCCGACCTATTTTTGCATTCAAATCCATAAGGATGATTTTTACGTCATACCTTGGACAGGCATTGAGGGCCCTCTCGACTTGTTCGTAGTAAGCCTCTTTTTCTTCGTCTGAGGACTCCCCGTAGGTCTGTGATCGTTAATGAGGCTAATATTCTTAAATTTGCCTCGCATGCGAAGGGTGCATAGCCTTTCGCTTATAGCGTTTGTTAAGTAAACTTTGCAATGCTAAACATTCTAACTTTTAATTATTATACATTTTTTTTATGAACAATATATTTGAATTAACAAAACAAACAGAACCTCCTAAAGAATTGTAAATCTTATATGCAATCAATACAACTTCACTCAACTTAACGTAACGTTATTAACTTAACTAAACTTAATCTATAAATTCCCATGTAATTATATTAAAGTTGCCTTTTTTCTTTTTACTCTGAAACTGGCCATAGTCTGCTGGCCGTGTCAGCTTTTGAAATCTTAGAATCTTAAAATTAAATATTATAAATAATAACTATTGAAAATAATTCGTTTCACTTATAATTTGAGATTAAAAAATATTAATTTCGCATAAACATTGGTGACCCGACGTGATATCATCAAGTTTCACGTCAAATTAAATAAAAGGAAATTTCTGTACATAACCTTAAAGCAACCACATGGCAAACGAAAATGTAGATGACGAAGGGCCGAAAGGTTCTGTCAGCGATAAAAAGCAGAAGCAAGTGGAACTACTGCGAACACGTCGATCTGTTCTCATCGATCAAATAAAACGTTGCAGGGATTTTGTCTCGAGAGTTGAGAAAAATCCCGACCTTACCTCAGTTCCTGAAATCAAACTTCGACACGAGGCATTGATGGAATCATTCGCGAATTTCCAGAAGGTTCAATTTAAGATCGAGGAAGGGGACCCCACGGAAATTAAGACAACAACTCGATCAGATAATGAGGAATCATACTACTCCACATCATCATCACTTCAGGTTATGTTAAACAAATTGGAAAGCCCCTCGTTGGATTCATCGTCATCATTTAACATAACTCAAAATAGGTTTGACCCAGTAAGATTACCAAAGATTGAACTTCCTATTTTTACAGGCGATATAACCACGTGGATGGCATGGTTCGAGACATTCAGCTCCCTCGTCCACAACAACCCACACCTCAATAATCTGTCTAAGTTTCATCATCTAGTCAGCAAGTTAGGAGAAACAGCAAGATCTCCAATTGACGGACTGAAAATTGTGGCAGAAAATTATGAAGAGGCTCTGCATAGGCTAAAGGAGCGATTTGAAAACAAGTGCGTCATTGCTCAGGAACACCTCCACCGCATCTTTAACCTACCACGAATAATGAAGCCATCAGCTGAAGAGCTGCGAAATTAAATATATAAGAACAACAACCATCTAACATGTCTTAGAAATTTGAAACGTCCGGTTGACCAATGGGATGATCTTATTGTTTACTTATTGACATCAAAATTGGACAGTTTTACTGCAAATCGCTGGAATGAAGAGTCGCCTGTCGATCGCTTACCAACTCTCGGAGAATTCAACGCTTTCATAAAAAAAAGGTGCCAAATAATAGAAGGTAATATCTTAATCTTTCATTATCTAACACAAGTTCACTTAAGAATACTACTAACAATAAGGGTAATTCAACCAATCAACGTTCTATCCAAAAATCTTTAATTGCAACTACAGAATCGAAAATCAAATGTTCATGCTGTCTCAAAGCTGGTCACTTCATATTTAAGTGCTTTAAATTTTTGAACCTACCAACTTCTGATCGTTATCAGAAAACAAAAGAACTTAACTTGTGTGAAAATTGTATTAAAACAGACCAACATACATCATCGAATTGTTTTGCTAGTGGTTGTCATATCTGTGGTGAAAAACATCACACGTTGCTGCATTGCGACAGCTCATTGTCATCAAACACTGTCATCGTCGAGCCTCCGACTTTTCATTTGGATACAAACGCAGCAGCTTTTGATCCCTCCTCCTCCAATGCTGATTCTAAACATGTTTGTACGTCATCATCTGTTTCTGATGGGCTAAGTTCAAATTCGAATACACTTCTTGCTACTGCCTTAATTAACGTTTTTGACAGCATAAATCAACTTATTCCATGTCGCGTCTTATTAGATTCAGGATCTCAACTAAATCTCATAACTGAAAATTTTGCACGCCTTCTCGGAATTAAAATGCTTAAAGCAAACCACTTAATTAGCGGAATAGCGCAGTGCCCCTCATCTTCACAATTTCGGAGTTCATTAACTTTAACTTCAAGATCGTCGAAATTCAAAAAAACCGTTGAAGTCATTGTTTTAAAAAGGTTAACTAATAATATTCCAGAACACAATATTGATATCTCCAACTGGAACATACCAACAAATATAACTTTGTCTGACCCATTATTCCATGTCTCAATAAAAATCGATTTGGTATTAGGCGCTGAAGTATTTTTTGATTTGATCTCAATTGGCCAAATCAGATTGGGAGCTAATTTACCAATTCTCCAAAAAACTACGCTCGGATGGATAGTTTCAGGATCATATCAGCATAATCTGGACAAAATGCTATATAGAAAAGTGACCTGCTTTTCAAGCCAGTTCCAAGGAGACCTAAATTTATATGAGGAACTTAAGAAATTTTGGGAAATCGAGAATGAAAGTGACATGGTTAATACCGACCACAAACTTAAAGCGTCAGAGATAGAATGTGAGAACCACTTTAAATCAAATTGTACTAGATTAGATGATGGTAGATATCAGGTTCGATTACCTTTTAAATCAAATTCCTTGAAATTAGGTGAATCATTCTCCCAAGCTCTTAATCGATTTAAGTACTTAGAAAGACGTTTTCGGAAAAACAATGAACTGCGCCAAGAGTATACAGCTGTTGTGGAGGAGTTCATTAACTTGAAGCATATGGAAATAGCACCAAAAATTGATTTCTCTAAACCTCATTTTTTTCTTCCTCATCATTGCGTGGTGAAACCATCTAGTTCCACCACAAAAATGAGAGTTGTATTTGATGGGTCTGCAAAAACTACAACAGGAATTTCTCTCAATGATACTCTTCTCACTGGTCCAGTTATTCAAAATGACTTGTTCTCCATTGCAATTAGATTTCGATTTTTTGCATTCGTCTTTACTGCTGATATATCAAAGATGTACCGCCAGATTGTATTGCATCCAGCTGATCGATGCTTTCACCTTATTCTCTGGAGAGAGAATGAAGCCGAAGAGGTGAAAACATTTCAACTTAATACTGTTACATATGGCACCGCTCCCGCTTCATACCTAGCCACAAAAACATTACAACAACTGTCTGTAGATGAAGGTCATAACTTTCCCAATGCTTCTAGAGCTCTTAATATGGATTTTTATGTTGACGATTTGTTAACTGGTGCATCAACGCTGGAGGAAGCTGTAAAATTAAAGTCAGAGTTGATAGAATTGTTGGCCAGAGGAGGATTTATTTTGCGAAAGTGGTGCTCTAATGACAACAGAATTTTGGAAACTGTAAGTGAGGTTGATAGAGAGCCTTTTTTTAGAATTGCTGATTCCAACGCTATAAAAACCTTGGGAACTTTTTAGGATCCAGCATCAGACAAACTACTTTATGACTGTCCTGAAAACAAAAACAATTCTGTTACTAAAAGAACAGTGTTATCTGAAATTGCGAAGCTTTTTGATCCATTGGGATTAATTAATCCCATTATAGTTTTAGCAAAGGTTTTCATGCAACAACTCTGGAGATATGGTCTGGATTGGGATGAAAGTTTACCAATGGAGTATCACAGTCGCTGGTTACGCTTTAGGGAAGAATTAAAACATGTTGGTAAATTTCAATTCGATCGCAGAGTTTTTTATACCACTGAAAACATTCAACTTTATGCATTCGCTGATAGTTCCGAGTACGCATACGGTACATGTTTATATGTCCGATCCATTAAAGAAAACGGAGAGATCTCAGTTAACCTCTTATGTTCCAAGTCAAGAGTTGCACCCGTAAAGAAGGTATCAATCCCACGTTTAGAGTTATGTGCAGCTGTATTGATGGTTCGTCTCGTAGACAAAATTCTACATATCTTCAGAGGTGTGTTTTCTAAGGTGTTTTTCTGGACTGATTCCTCTATTGTATTAAGCTGGCTCTCTGAAGAATCCTCAAATTTTGAAACATTTGTTGCAAATCATGTCGCCACTATTCATAGTTTTACGAAAATGGATCAATGGCAACATGTTCGGTCTAAACTTAACCCAGCAGACATCATCTCCCGTGGAGCATATCCTCTGGAATTATTGAAGTCAAATCTGTGGTTCTCTGGTCCAGATTATCTTAAATTAGAAGCAGATCAATGGCTTGTGCTTAGTCCAAATTATAAGCATCCAATAGGTGAAGCACTCCTCGAACGGAAAAGGGAAAAGGTTATTCTGTTGGGATTAAGAACTGAACCATTTTGGGAAACAATAAAATTTCACAATGATTACCTCAAAACACTCCGAGTTGTAGCGTATTTGTTCAGATACAAAAACAACTGTCTTGCAGTCAAACGTGAGTACCTAGAACCGATGTACGGAGAAATCACACCAAAGGAACTGCAGAGATCATTAAATTGCATAATCCGAACAATTCAACAAGAAAAATTCTCAACAGAGCTTGAACTTATACGTAGCAAAAAACCGCTGCCTGGAAGATCACACATTCCATCCCTTCGTCCATTCATTGATGGTGACAACCTTTTACGCGTAGGTGGCCGAATAAGTAATGCTGATTTGGGCTATGATGCAAGATTCCCTATATTAATACCCAAAAATCATTTATTTACTAAGGCCATGGTGCTATACTATCATAAAAAATGCTTACATGTTGGCCCTCAAACTCTTCTTAGCATAATTCGAGAGAAATTCTGGCCAATACATGCAAAAATTGTTTGCAAAATGGTGTGTCGTCGCTGCATAAGATGTTTTCGCGCTCAACCTGTGTCAGAAAATCATATCATGGGCGACTTGCCTAAAGCTAGAGTGCAGCAATGCCGTCCGTTTTTGGTTGTTGGAATTGATTTATGTGGGCCATTTAATATACATTTCCGTAGATGAGGAACATGTCCTGTTAAGGGATATGTTGCTGTATTTATCTGCTTCAGTACACGTGCGATTCATCTAGAAGTTGTCGAAGACTTATCAACAATTGCATTTCTAGCAGCATTAAAAAGGTTCATTGGACGTCGTGGTTATCCTTCCACAATATATAGTGATAACGCTACAAATTTCATTGGAGCTCGTAATGAACTTTCATCCATTTATAAAATGCTTCAAATCCCCGATAAACAAAATGAAATTATTCGTGCATGCGCAGCCGATGCCATAACGTCGAAAACAATTCCTCCAAGATCCCCACATTTTGGAGGCTTATGGGAAGCTGCGGTGAAATCAGCTGAATATCACATGAAACAAGCCGCGTATTACAAGCCGCGTCTTTCACCTTCCAAGAATTAAATACCATCATAATTCAAATCGAATCCGTATTAAATTCGCGACCTATAACACCTTTATCTGATAACCCTTCTGATTTGTATGCACTAACCCCAGGTCATTTCATTATAGGTTCTCCACTTACCTGCTTGTCAGAACCAGACATTACTGAGGTAAAATCTATGAACTCGTTGAGTCGTTATCAGCTCCTTCAATGGTATTTCCAAATGTTTTGGAAACGCTGGTCGACCGAATATCTTCAAAACTTGCAACAGAGAACTAAATGGAAAGGGTCACGAAACAACCTTAAAATCGGGGACATCGTGCTCATAGTTGAAGAAAATTCTCCGCCGCTAAAATGGAAGCTTGGGCGCATCGTAGAAACGCACCCAGGAGAGGATAACATTGTTCGCGCAGCAACCATCAAAACATCAACTGGCATAATTCAACGTGCATCTATGAAGCTAAGAAGACTACCCATTGATATTGAGGAATTTCCATCCCCTCAAGGTGGGGTGTATGTTAAGTAAACTTTGCAATGCTAAACATTCTAACTTTTAATTATTATACATTTTTTTTATGAACAATATATTTGAATTAACAAAACAAACAGAACCTTCTAAAAAATTGTAAATCTTATATGAAATCAATACAACTTCACTCAACTTAACGTAACGTTATTAACTTAACTAAACTTAATCTATAAATTCCCATGTAATTATATTAAAGTTGCCTTTTTTCTTTTTACTCTGAAACTGGCCATAGTCTGCTGGCCGTGTCAGCTTTTGAAATCTTAGAATCTTAAAATTAAATATTATAAATAATAACTATTGAAAATAATTCGTTTCACTTCTAATTTGAGATTAAAAAATATTAATTTCGCATAAACATTGGTGACCCCGACGTGATATCATCAAGGTACACGTCAAATTAAATAAAAGGAAATTTCTGTACATAACCTTAAAGCAACCACATGGCAAACGAAAATGTAGATGACGAAGGGCCGAAAGGTTCTGTCAGCGATAAAAAGCAGAAGCAAGTGGAACTACTGCGAACACGTCGATCTGTTCTCATCGATCAAATAAAACGTTGCAGTGATTTTGTCTCGAGAGTTGAGAAAAATCCCGACCTTACCTCAGTTCCTGAAATCAAACTTCGACACGAGGCATTGATGGAATCATTCGCGAATTTCCAGAAGGTTCAATTAAAGATCGAGGAAGGGGACCCCACGGAAATTAAGACAACAACTCGATCAGATAATGAGGAATCATACTACTCCACATCATCATCACTTCAGGTTATGTTAAACAAATTAGAAAGCCCCTCGTTGGATTCATCGTCATCATTTAACATAACTCAAAACAGGTTTGACCCAGTAAGATTACCAAAGATTGAACTTCCTATTTTTACAGGCGATATAACCACGTGGATGGCATGGTTCGAGACATTCAGCTCCCTCGTCCACAGCAACCCACACCTCAATAATCTGTCTAAGTTTCATCATCTAGTCAGCAAGTTAGGAGAAATAGCAAGATCTCTAATTGACGGACTGAAAATTGTGGCAGAAAATTATGAAGAGGCTCTGCATAGGCTAAAGGAGCGATTTGAAAACAAGCGCGTCATTGCTCAGGAACACCTCCACCGCATCTTTAACCTACCACGAATAATGAAGCCATCAGCTGAAGAGCTGCGAAATTGAATACATAAGAACAACAACCATCTAACATGCCTTAGAAATTTGAAACGTCCGGTTGACCAATGGGATGATCTTATTGTTTACTTATTGACATCAAAATTGGACAGTTTTACTGCAAATCGCTGGAATGAAGAGTCGCCTGTCGATCGCTTACCAACTCTCGGAGAATTCAACGCTTTCATAAAAAAAAGGTGAATCTTTCATTATCTAACACAAGTTCACTTAAGAATACTACTAACAATAAGGGTAATTCAACCAATCAACGTTCTATCCAAAAATCTTTAATTGCAACTACAGAATCGAAAATCAAATGTTCATGCTGTCTCAAAGCTGGTCACTTCATATTTAAGTGCTTTAAATTTTTGAACCTACCAACTTCTGATCGTTATCAGAAAACAAAAGAACTTAACTTGTGTGAAAATTGTATTAAAACAGACCAACATACATCATCGAATTGTTTTGCTAGTGGTTGTCATATCTGTGGTGAAAAACATCACACGTTGCTGCATTGCGACAGCTCATTGTCATCAAACACTGTCATCGTCGAGCCTCCGACTTTTCATTTGGATACAAACGCAGCAGCTTTTGATCCCTCCTCCTCCAATGCTGATTCTAAACATATTTGTACGTCATCATCTAATTAACGTTTTTGACAGCATAAATCAACTTATTCCATGTCGCGTCTTATTAGATTCAGGATCTCAACTAAATCTCATAACTGAAAATTTTGCACGCCTTCTCGGAATTAAAATGCTTAAAGCAAACCACTTAATTAGCGGAATAGCGCAGTGCCCCTCATCTTCACAATTTCGGAGTTCATTAACTTTAACTTCAAGATCGTTGAAATTCAAAAAAACCGTTGAAGTCATTGTTTTAAAAAGGTTAACTAATAATATTCCAGAACACAATATTGATATCTCCAACTGGAACATACCAACAAATATAACTTTGTCTGACCCATTATTCCATGTCTCAAGAAAAATCGATTTGGTATTAGGCGCTGAAGTATTTTTTGATTTGATCTCAATTGGCCAAATCAGATTGGGAGCTAATTTACCAATTCTCCAAAAAACTACGCTCGGATGGATAGTTTCAGGATCATATCAGCATAATCTGGACAAAATGCTATATAGAAAAGTGACCTACTTTTCAAGCCAGTTCCAAGGAGACCTAAATTTATATGAGGAACTTAAGAAATTTTGGGAAATCGAGAATGAAAGTGACATGGTTAATACCGACTACAAACTTAAAGCGTCAGAGATAGAATGTGAGAACCACTTTAAATCAAATTGTACTAGATTAGATGATGGTAGATATCAGGTTCGATTACCTTTTAAATCAAATTCCTTGAAATTAGGTGAATCATTCTCCCAAGCTCTTCATCGATTTAAGTACTTAGAAAGACGTTTTCGGAAAAACAATGAACTGCGCCAAGAGTATACAGCTGTTGTGGAGGAGTTCATTAACTTGAAGCATATGGAAATAGCACCAAAAATTGATTTCTCTAAACCTCATTTTTTTCTTCATCATTGCGTGGTGAAACCATCTAGTTCCACCACAAAAATGAGAGTTGTATTTGATGGGTCTGCAAAAACTACAACAGGAATTTCTCTCAATGATACTCTTCCCACTGGTCCAGTTATTCAAAATGACTTGTTTTCCATTGCAATTAGATTTCGATTTTTTGCATTCGTCTTTACTGCTGATATATCAAAGATGTACCGCCAGATTGTATTGCATCCAGCTGATCGACGCTTTCACCTTATTCTCTGGAGAGAGAATGAAGCCGAAGAGGTGAAAACATTTCAACTTAATACTGTTACATATGGCACCGCTCCCGCTTCATACCTAGCCACAAAAACATTACAACAACTGTCTGTAGATGAAGGTCATAACTTTCCCAATGCTTCTAGAGCTCTTAATATGGATTTTTATGTTGACGATTTGTTAACTGGTGCATCAACGCTGGAGGAAGCTGTAAAATTAAAGTCAGAGTTGATAGAATTGTTGGCCAGAGGAGGATTTATTTTGCGAAAGTGGTGCTCTAATGACAACAGAATTTTGGAAACTGTAAGTGAGGTTGATAGAGAGCCTTTTTTTAGAATTGCTGATTCCAACGCTATAAAAACCTTGGGAACTTTTTAGGATCCACCATCAGACAAACTACTTTATGACTGTCCTGAAAACAAAAACAATTCTGTTACTAAAAGAACAGTGTTATCTGAAATTGCGAAGCTTTTTGATCCATTAGGATTAATTAATCCCATTATAGTTTTAGCAAAGGTTTTCATGCAACAACTCTGGAGATATGGTCTGGATTGGGATGAAAGTTTACCAATGGAGTATCACAGTCGCTGGTTACGCTTTAGGGAAGAATTAAAACATGTTGGTAAATTTCAATTCGATCGCAGAGTTTTTTATACCACTGAAAACATTCAACTTCATGCATTCGCTGATAGTTCCGAGTACGCATACGGTACATGTTTATATGTCCGATCCATTAAAGAAAACGGAGAGATCTCAGTTAACCTCTTATGTTCCAAATCAAGAGTTGCACCCGTAAAGAAGGTATCAATCCCTCGTTTAGAGTTATTTGCAGCTGTATTGATGGTTCGTCTCGTAGACAAAATTCTACATATCTTCAGAGGTGTGTTTTCTAAGGTGTTTTTCTGGACTGATTCCTCTATTGTATTAAGCTGGCTCTCTGAAGAATCCTCAAATTTTGAAACATTTGTTGCAAATCGTGTCGCCACTATTCATAGTTTTACGGAAATGGATCAATGGCAACATGTTCGGTCTAAACTTAACCCAGCAGACATCATCTCTCGTGGAGCATATCCTCTGGAATTATTGAAGTCAAATCAGTGGTTCTCTGGTCCAGATTATCTTAAATTAGAAGCAGATCAATGGCTTGTGTTTAGTCCAAATTATAAGCATCCAATAGATGAAGCACTCCTCGAACGGAAAAGGGAAAAGGTTATTCTGTTGGGATTAAGAACTGAACCATTTTGGGAAACAATAAAATTTCACAATGATTACCTCAAAACACTCCGAGTTGTAGCGTATTTGTTCAGATACAAAAACAACTGTCTTGCAGTCAAACGTGAGTACCTAGAACCGATGTATGGAGAAATCACACCAAAGGAACTGCAGAGATCATTAAATTGCATAATCCGAACAATTCAACAAGAAAAATTCTCAACAGAGCTTGAACTTATACGTAGCAAAAAACCGCTGCCTGGAAGATCACACATTGCATCCCTTCGTCCATTCATTGATGGTGACAACCTTTTACGCGTAGGTGGCCGAATAAGTAATGCTGATTTGGGCTATGATGCAAGATTCCCTATATTAATACCCAAAAATCATTTATTTACTAAGGCCATGGTGCTATACTATCATAAAATGCTTACATGTTGGCCCTCAAACTCTTCTTAGCATAATTCGAGAGAAATTCTGGCCAATACATGCAAAAATTATTTGCAAAATGGTGTGTCGTCGCTGCATAAGATGTTTTCGCGCTCAACCTGTGTCAGAAAATCATATCATGGGGGACTTGCCTAAAGCTAGAGTGCAGCAATGCCGTCCGTTTTTGGTTGTTGGAATTGATTTATGTGGGCCATTTAATATACATTTCCGTAGACGAGGAACATGTCCTGTTAAGGGATATGTTGCTGTATTTATCTGCTTCAGTACACGTGCGATTCATCTAGAAGTTGTCGAAGACTTATCAACAATTGCATTTCTAGAAGCATTAAAAAGGTTCATTGGACGTCGTGGTTATCCTTCCACAATATATAGTGATAACGCTACAAATTTCATTGGAGCTCGTAATGAACTTTCATCCATTTATAAAATGCTTCAAACCCCCGATACACAAAATGAAATTATTCGTGCATGCGCAGCCGATGCCATAACGTGGAAAACAATTCCTCGAAGATCCCCACATTTTGGAGGCTTATGGGAAGCTGCGGTGAAATCAGCTGAATATCACATGAAACAAGCCGCGTATTACAAGCCGCGTCTCTCACCTTCCAAGAATTAAATACCATCATAATTCAAATCGAATCCGTATTAAATTCGCGACCTATAACACGTTTATCTGATAACCCTTCTGATTTGTATGCACTAACCCCAGGTCATTTCATTATAGGTTCTCCACTTACCTGCTTGTCAGAACCAGACATTACTGAGGTAAAATCTATGAACTCGTTGAGTCGTTATCAGCTCCTTCAATGGTATTTCCAAATGTTTTGGAAACGCTGGTCGACCGAATATCTTCAAAACTTGCAACAGAGAACTAAATGGGTCACGAAACAACCTTAAAATCGGGGACATCGTGCAATGCTTAACATTCTAACTTTTAATTATTATACATTTTTTTTATGAACAATATATTTGAATTAACAAAACAAACAGAACCTTCTAAAAAATTGTAAATCTTATATGAAATCAATACAACTTCACTCAACTTAACGTAACGTTATTAACTTAACTAAACTTAATCTATAAATTCCCATGTAATTATATTAAAGTTGCCTTTTTTCTTTTTACTCTGAAACTGGCCATAGTCTGCTGGCCGTGTCAGCTTTTGAAATCTTAGAATCTTAAAATTAAATATTATAAATAATAACTATTGAAAATAATTCGTTTCACTTCTAATTTGAGATTAAAAAATATTAATTTCGCATAAACATTGGTGACCCCGACGTGATATCATCAAGGTACACGTCAAATTAAATAAAAGGAAATTTCTGTACATAACCTTAAAGCAACCACATGGCAAACGAAAATGTAGATGACGAAGGGCCGAAAGGTTCTGTCAGCGATAAAAAGCAGAAGCAAGTGGAACTACTGCGAACACGTCGATCTGTTCTCATCGATCAAATAAAACGTTGCAGGGATTTCGTCTCGAGAGTTGAGAAAAATCCCGACCTTACCTCAGTTCCTGAAATCAAACTTCGACACGAGGCATTGATGGAATCATTCGCGAATTTCCAGAAGGTTCAATTAAAGATCGAGGAAGGGGACCCCACGGAAATTAAGACAACAACTCGATCAGATAATGAGGAATCATACTACTCCACATCATCATCACTTCAGGTTATGTTAAACAAATTAGAAAGCCCCTCGTTGGATTCATCGTCATCATTTAACATAACTCAAAACAGGTTTGACCCAGTAAGATTACCAAAGATTGAACTTCCTATTTTTACAGGCGATATAACCACGTGGATGGCATGGTTCGAGACATTCAGCTCCCTCGTCCACAACAACCCACACCTCAATAATCTGTCTAAGTTTCATCATCTAGTCAGCAAGTTAGGAGAAACAGCAAGATCTCCAATTGACGGACTGAAAATTGTGGCAGAAAATTATGAAGAGGCTCTGCATAGGCTAAAGGAGCGATTTGAAAACAAGCGCGTCATTGCTCAGGAACACCTCCACCGCATCTTTAACCTACCACGAATAATGAAGCCATCAGCTGAAGAGCTGCGAAATTGAATATATAAGAACAACAACCATCTAACATGTCTTAGAAATTTGAAGCGTCCGGTTGACCAATGGGATGATCTTATTGTTTACTTATTGACATCAAAATTGGACAGTTTAACTGCAAATCGCTGGAATGAAGAGTCGCCTGTCGATCGCTTACCAACTCTCGGAGAATTCAACGCTTTCATAAAAAAAAGGTGCCAAATAATAGAAGGTAATATCTTGAATCTTTCATTATCTAACACAAGTTCACTTAAGAATACTACTAACAATAAGGGTAATTCAACCAATCAACGTTCTATCCAAAAATATTTAATTGCAACTACAGAATCGAAAATCAAATGTTCATTCTGTCTCAAAGCTGGTCACTTCATATTTAAGTGCTTTAAATTTTTGAACCTACCAACTTCTGATCGTTATCAGAAAACAAAAGAACTTAACTTGTGTGAAAATTGTATTAAAACAGACCAACATACATCATCGAATTGTTTTGCTAGTGGTTGTCATATCTGTGGTGAAAAACATCACACGTTGCTGCATTGCGACAGCTCATTGTCATCAAACACTGTCATCGTCGAGCCTCCGACTTTTCATTTGGATACAAACGCAGCAGCTTTTGATCCCTCCTCCTCCAATGCTGATTCTAAACATATTTGTACGTCATCATCTGTTTCTGATGGGCTAAGTTCAAATTCGAATACACTTCTTGCTACTGCCTTAATTAACGTTTTTGACAGCATAAATCAACTTATTCCATGTCGCGTCTTATTAGATTCAGGATCTCAACTAAATCTCATAACTGAAAATTTTGCACGCCTTCTCGGAATTTAAATGCTTAAAGCAAACCAATTAATTAGCGGAATAGCGCAGTGCCCCTCATCTTCACAATTTCGGAGTTCATTAACTTTAACTTCAACTTCAAGATCGTCGAAATTCAAAAAAACCGTTGAAGTCATTGTTTTAAAAAGGTTAACTAATAATATTCCAGAACACAATATTGATATCTCCAACTGGAACATACCAACAAATATAACTTTGTCTGACCCATTATTCCATGTCTCAAGAAAAATCGATTTGGTATTAGGCGCTGAAGTATTTTTTGATTTGATCTCAATTGGCCAAATCAGATTGGGAGCTAATTTACCAATTCTCCAAAAAACTACGCTCGGATGGATAGTTTCAGGATCATATCAGCATAATCTGGACAAAATGCTATATAGAAAAGTGACCTGCTTTTCAAGCCAGTTCCAAGGAGACCTAAATTTATATGAGGAACTTAAGAAATTTTGGGAAATCGAGAATGAAAGTGACATGGTTAATACCGACCACAAACTTAAAGCGTCAGAGATAGAATGTGAGAACCACTTTAAATCAAATTGTACTAGATTAGATGATGGTAGATATCAGGTTCGATTACCTTTTAAATCAAATTCCTTGAAATTAGGTGAATCATTCTCCCAAGCTCTTCATCGATTTAAGTACTTAGAAAGACGTTTTCGGAAAAACAATGAACTGCGCCAAGAGTATACAGCTGTTGTGGAGGAGTTCATTAACTTGAAGCATATGGAAATAGCACCAAAAATTGATTTCTCTAAACCTCATTTTTTTCTTCATCATTGCGTGGTGAAACCATCTAGTTCCACCACAAAAATGAGAGTTGTATTTGATGGGTCTGCAAAAACTACAACAGGAATTTCTCTCAATGATACTCTTCTCACTGGTCCAGTTATTCAAAATGACTTGTTCTCCATTGCAATTAGATTTCGATTTTTTGCATTCGTCTTTACTGCTGATATATCAAAGATGTACCGCCAGATTGTATTGCATCCAGCTGATCGATGCTTTCACCTTATTCTCTGGAGAGAGAATGAAGCCGAAGAGGTGAAAACATTTCAACTTAATACTGTTACATATGGCACCGCTCCCGCTTCATACCACAAAAACATTACAACAACTGTCTGTAGATGAAGGTCATAACTTTCCCAATGCTTCTAGAGCTCTTAATATGGATTTTTATGCTGACGATTTGTTAACTGGTGCATCAACGCTGGAGGAAGCTGTAAAATTAAAGTCAGAGTTGATAGAATTGTTGGCCAGAGGAGGATTTATTTTGCGAAAGTGGTGCTCTAATGAAAACAGAATTTTGGAAACTGTAAGTGAGGTTGATAGAGAGCCTTTTTTTAGAATTGCTGATTCCAACGCTATAAAAACCTTGGGAACTTTTTGGGATCCAGCATCAGACAAACTACTTTATGACTGTCCTGAAAACAAAAACAATTCTGTTAGTAAAGAAAAGTGTTATCTGAAATTGCGAAGCTTTTTGATCCATTAGGATTAATTAATCCCATTATAGTTTTAGCAAAGGTTTTCATGCAACAACTCTGGAGATATGGTCTGGATTGGGATGAAAGTTTACCAATGGAGTATCACAGTCGCTGGTTACGCTTTAGGGAAGAATTAAAACATGTTGGTAAATTTCAATTCGATCGCAGAGTTTTTTATACCACTGAAAACATTCAACTTCATGCATTCGCTGATAGTTCCGAGTACGCATACGGTACATGTTTATATGTCCGATCCATTAAAGAAAACGGAGAGATCTCAGTTAACCTCTAATGTTCCAAGTCAAGAGTTGCACCCGTAAAGAAGGTATCAATCCCTCGTTTAGAGTTATGTGCAGCTGTATTGATGGTTCGTCTCGTAGACAAAATTCTACATATCTTCAGAGGTGTGTTTTCTAAGGTGTTTTTCTGGACTGATTCCTCTATTGTATTAAGCTGGCTCTCTGAAGAATCCTCAAATTTTGAAACATTTGTTGCAAATCATGTCGCCACTATTCATAGTTTTACGAAAATGGATCAATGGCAACATGTTCGGTCTAAACTTAACCCAGCAGACATCATCTCTCGTGGAGCATATCCTCTGGAATTATTGAAGTCAAATCAGTGGTTCTCTGGTCCAGATTATCTTAAATTAGAAGCAGATCAATGGCTTGTGTTTAGTCCAAATTATAAGCATCCAATAGATGAAGCCCTCCTCGAACGGAAAAGGGAAAAGGTTATTCTGTTGGGATTAAGAACTGAACCATTTTGGGAAACAATAAAATTTCACAATGATTACCTCAAAACACTCCGAGTTGTAGCGTATTTGTTCAGATACAAAAACAACTGTCTTGCAGTCAAACGTGAGTACCTAGAACCGATGTACGGAGAAATCACACCAAAGGAACTGTAGAGATCATTAAATTGCATAATCCGAACAATTCAACAAGAAAAATTCTCAACAGAGCTTGAACTTATACGTAGCAAAAAACCGCTGCCTGGAAGATCACACATTGCATCCCTTCGTCCATTCATTGATGGTGACAACCTTTTACGCGTAGGTGGCCGAATAAGTAATGCTGATTTGGGCTATGATGCAAGATTCCCTATATTAATACCCAAAAATCATTTATTTACTAAGGCCATGGTGCTATACTATCATAAAAAATGCTTACATGTTGGCCCTCAAACTCTTCTTAGCATAATTCGAGAGAAATTCTGGCCAATACATGCAAAAATTATTTGCAAAATGGTGTGTCGTCGCTGCATAAGATGTTTTCGCGCTCAACCTGTGTCAGAAAATCATATCATGGGGGACTTGCCTAAAGCTAGAGTGCAGCAATGCCGTCCGTTTTTGGTTGTTGGAATTGATTTATGTGGGCCATTTAATATACATTTCCGTAGACGAGGAACATGTCCTGTTAAGGCATATGTTGCTGTATTTATCTGCTTCAGTACACGTGCGATTCATCTAGAAGTTGTCGAAGACTTATCAACAATTGCATTTCTAGCAGCATTAAAAAGGTTCATTGGACGTCGTGGTTATCCTTCCACAATATATAGTGATAACGCTACAAATTTCATTGGAGCTCGTAATGAACTTTCATCCATTTATAAAATGCTTCAAACCCCCGATAAACAAAATGAAATTATTCGTGCATGCGCAGCCGATGCCATAACGTCGAAAACAATTCCTCCAAGATACCCACATTTTGGAGGCTTATGGGAAGCTGCGGTGAAATCAGCTGAATATCACATGAAACAAGCCGCGTATTACAAGCCGCGTCTTTCACCTTCCAAGAATTAAATACCATCATAATTCAAATCGAATCCGTATTAAATTCGCGACCTATAACACCTTTATCTGATAACCCTTCTGATTTGTATGCACTAACCCCAGGTCATTTCATTATAGGTTCTCCACTTACCTGCTTGTCAGAACCAGACATTACTGAGGTAAAATCTATGAACTCGTTGAGTCGTTATCAGCTCCTTCAATGGTATTTCCAAATGTTTTGGAAACGCTGGTCGACCGAATATCTTCAAAACTTGCAACAGAGAACTAAATGGAAAGGGTCACGAAACAACCTTAAAATCGGGGACATCGTGCTCATAGTTGAAGAAAATTCTCCGCCGCTGAAATGGAAGCTTGGGCGCATCGTAGAAACGCACCCAGGAGAGGATAACATTGTTCGCGCAGCAACCATCAAAACATCAACTGGCATAATTCAACGTGCATCTATGAAGCTAAGAAGACTACCCATTGATATTGAGGAATTTCCATCCCCTCAAGGTGGGGTGTATGTTAAGTAAACTTTGCAATGCTAAACATTCTAACTTTTAATTATTATACATTTTTTTTATGAACAATATATTTGAATTAACAAAAAAAACAGAACCTTCTAAAAAATTGTAAATCTTATATGAAATCAATACAACTTCACTCAACTTAACGTAACGTTATTAACTTAACTAAACTTAATCTATAAATTCCCATGTAATTATATTAAAGTTGCCTTTTTTCTTTTTACTCTGAAACTGGCCATAGTCTGCTGGCCGTGTCAGCTTTTGAAATCTTAGAATCTTAAAATTAAATATTATAAATAATAACTATTGAAAATAATTCGTTTCACTTCTAATTTGAGATTAAAAAATATTAATTTCGCATAAACATTGGTGACCCCGACGTGATATCATCAAGGTACACGTCAAATTAAATAAAAGGAAATTTCTGTACATAACCTTAAAGCAACCACATGGCAAACGAAAATGTAGATGACGAAGGGCCGAAAGGTTCTGTCAGCGATAAAAAGCAGAAGCAAGTGGAACTACTGCGAACACGTCGATCTGTTCTCATCGATCAAATAAAACGTTGCAGTGATTTTGTCTCGAGAGTTGAGAAAAATCCCGACCTTACCTCAGTTCCTGAAATCAAACTTCGACACGAGGCATTGATGGAATCATTCGCGAATTTCCAGAAGGTTCAATTAAAGATCGAGGAAGGGGACCCCACGGAAATTAAGACAACAACTCGATCAGATAATGAGGAATCATACTACTCCACATCATCATCACTTCAGGTTATGTTAAACAAATTAGAAAGCCCCTCGTTGGATTCATCGTCATCATTTAACATAACTCAAAACAGGTTTGACCCAGTAAGATTACCAAAGATTGAACTTCCTATTTTTACAGGCGATATAACCACGTGGATGGCATGGTTCGAGACATTCAGCTCCCTCGTCCACAGCAACCCACACCTCAATAATCTGTCTAAGTTTCATCATCTAGTCAGCAAGTTAGGAGAAATAGCAAGATCTCTAATTGACGGACTGAAAATTGTGGCAGAAAATTATGAAGAGGCTCTGCATAGGCTAAAGGAGCGATTTGAAAACAAGCGCGTCATTGCTCAGGAACACCTCCACCGCATCTTTAACCTACCACGAATAATGAAGCCATCAGCTGAAGAGCTGCGAAATTGAATACATAAGAACAACAACCATCTAACATGCCTTAGAAATTTGAAACGTCCGGTTGACCAATGGGATGATCTTATTGTTTACTTATTGACATCAAAATTGGACAGTTTTACTGCAAATCGCTGGAATGAAGAGTCGCCTGTCGATCGCTTACCAACTCTCGGAGAATTCAACGCTTTCATAAAAAAAAGGTGAATCTTTCATTATCTAACACAAGTTCACTTAAGAATACTACTAACAATAAGGGTAATTCAACCAATCAACGTTCTATCCAAAAATCTTTAATTGCAACTACAGAATCGAAAAGCAAATGTTCATTCTGTCTCAAAGCTGGTCACTTCATATTTAAGTGCTTTAAATTTTTGAACCTACCAACTTCTGATCGTTATCAGAAAACAAAAGAACTTAACTTGTGTGAAAATTGTATTAAAACAGACCAACATACATCATCGAATTGTTTTGCTAGTGGTTGTCATATCTGTGGTGAAAAACATCACACGTTGCTGCATTGCGACAGCTCATTGTCATCAAACACTGTCATCGTCGAGCCTCCGACTTTTCATTTGGATACAAACGCAGCAGCTTTTGATCCCTCCTCCTCCAATGCTGATTCTAAACATATTTGTACGTCATCATCTAATTAACGTTTTTGACAGCATAAATCAACTTATTCCATGTCGCGTCTTATTAGATTCAGGATCTCAACTAAATCTCATAACTGAAAATTTTGCACGCCTTCTCGGAATTAAAATGCTTAAAGCAAACCACTTAATTAGCGGAATAGCGCAGTGCCCCTCATCTTCACAATTTCGGAGTTCATTAACTTTAACTTCAAGATCGTTGAAATTCAAAAAAACCGTTGAAGTCATTGTTTTAAAAAGGTTAACTAATAATATTCCAGAACACAATATTGATATCTCCAACTGGAACATACCAACAAATATAACTTTGTCTGACCCATTATTCCATGTCTCAAGAAAAATCGATTTGGTATTAGGCGCTGAAGTATTTTTTGATTTGATCTCAATTGGCCAAATCAGATTGGGAGCTAATTTACCAATTCTCCAAAAAACTACGCTCGGATGGATAGTTTCAGGATCATATCAGCATAATCTGGACAAAATGCTATATAGAAAAGTGACCTACTTTTCAAGCCAGTTCCAAGGAGACCTAAATTTATATGAGGAACTTAAGAAATTTTGGGAAATCGAGAATGAAAGTGACATGGTTAATACCGACTACAAACTTAAAGCGTCAGAGATAGAATGTGAGAACCACTTTAAATCAAATTGTACTAGATTAGATGATGGTAGATATCAGGTTCGATTACCTTTTAAATCAAATTCCTTGAAATTAGGTGAATCATTCTCCCAAGCTCTTCATCGATTTAAGTACTTAGAAAGACGTTTTCGGAAAAACAATGAACTGCGCCAAGAGTATACAGCTGTTGTGGAGGAGTTCATTAACTTGAAGCATATGGAAATAGCACCAAAAATTGATTTCTCTAAACCTCATTTTTTTCTTCATCATTGCGTGGTGAAACCATCTAGTTCCACCACAAAAATGAGAGTTGTATTTGATGGGTCTGCAAAAACTACAACAGGAATTTCTCTCAATGATACTCTTCCCACTGGTCCAGTTATTCAAAATGACTTGTTTTCCATTGCAATTAGATTTCGATTTTTTGCATTCGTCTTTACTGCTGATATATCAAAGATGTACCGCCAGATTGTATTGCATCCAGCTGATCGATGCTTTCACCTTATTCTCTGGAGAGAGAATGAAGCCGAAGAGGTGAAAACATTTCAACTTAATACTGTTACATATGGCACCGCTCCCGCTTCATACCTAGCCACAAAAACATTACAACAACTGTCTGTAGATGAAGGTCATAACTTTCCCAATGCTTCTAGAGCTCTTAATATGGATTTTTATGTTGACGATTTGTTAACTGGTGCATCAACGCTGGAGGAAGCTGTAAAATTAAAGTCAGAGTTGATAGAATTGTTGGCCAGAGGAGGATTTATTTTGCGAAAGTGGTGCTCTAATGAAAACAGAATTTTGGAAACTGTAAGTGAGGTTGATAGAGAGCCTTTTTTTAGAATTGCTGATTCCAACGCTATAAAAACCTTGGGAACTTTTTGGGATCCAGCATCAGACAAACTACTTTATGACTGTCCTGAAAACAAAAACAATTCTGTTAGTAAAGAAAAGTGTTATCTGAAATTGCGAAGCTTTTTGATCCATTAGGATTAATTAATCCCATTATAGTTTTAGCAAAGGTTTTCATGCAACAACTCTGGAGATATGGTCTGGATTGGGATGAAAGTTTACCAATGGAGTATCACAGTCGCTGGTTACGCTTTAGGGAAGAATTAAAACATGTTGGTAAATTTCAATTCGATCGCAGAGTTTTTTATACCACTGAAAACATTCAACTTCATGCATTCGCTGATAGTTCCGAGTACGCATACGGTACATGTTTATATGTCCGATCCATTAAAGAAAACGGAGAGATCTCAGTTAACCTCTAATGTTCCAAGTCAAGAGTTGCACCCGTAAAGAAGGTATCAATCCCTCGTTTAGAGTTATGTGCAGCTGTATTGATGGTTCGTCTCGTAGACAAAATTCTACATATCTTCAGAGGTGTGTTTTCTAAGGTGTTTTTCTGGACTGATTCCTCTATTGTATTAAGCTGGCTCTCTGAAGAATCCTCAAATTTTGAAACATTTGTTGCAAATCATGTCGCCACTATTCATAGTTTTACGAAAATGGATCAATGGCAACATGTTCGGTCTAAACTTAACCCAGCAGACATCATCTCTCGTGGAGCATATCCTCTGGAATTATTGAAGTCAAATCTGTGGTTCTCTGGTCCAGATTATCTTAAATTAGAAGCAGATCAATGGCTTGTGTTTAGTCCAAATTATAAGCATCCAATAGATGAAGCCCTCCTCGAACGGAAAAGGGAAAAGGTTATTCTGTTGGGATTAAGAACTGAACCATTTTGGGAAACAATAAAATTTCACAATGATTACCTCAAAACACTCCGAGTTGTAGCGTATTTGTTCAGATACAAAAACAACTGTCTTGCAGTCAAACGTGAGTACCTAGAACCGATGTACGGAGAAATCACACCAAAGGAACTGTAGAGATCATTAAATTGCATAATCCGAACAATTCAACAAGAAAAATTCTCAACAGAGCTTGAACTTATACGTAGCAAAAAACCGCTGCCTGGAAGATCACACATTGCATCCCTTCGTCCATTCATTGATGGTGACAACCTTTTACGCGTAGGTGGCCGAATAAGTAATGCTGATTTGGGCTATGATGCAAGATTCCCTATATTAATACCCAAAAATCATTTATTTACTAAGGCCATGGTGCTATACTATCATAAAAAATGCTTACATGTTGGCCCTCAAACTCTTCTTAGCATAATTCGAGAGAAATTCTGGCCAATACATGCAAAAATTATTTGCAAAATGGTGTGTCGTCGCTGCATAAGATGTTTTCGCGCTCAACCTGTGTCAGAAAATCATATCATGGGGGACTTGCCTAAAGCTAGAGTGCAGCAATGCCGTCCGTTTTTGGTTGTTGGAATTGATTTATGTGGGCCATTTAATATACATTTCCGTAGACGAGGAACATGTCCTGTTAAGGGATATGTTGCTGTATTTATCTGCTTCAGTACACGTGCGATTCATCTAGAAGTTGTCGAAGACTTATCAACAATTGCATTTCTAGCAGCATTAAAAAGGTTCATTGGACGTCGTGGTTATCCTTCCACAATATATAGTGATAACGCTACAAATTTCATTGGAGCTCGTAATGAACTTTCATCCATTTATAAAATGCTTCAAACCCCCGATAAACAAAATGAAATTATTCGTGCATGCGCAGCCGATGCCATAACGTGGAAAACAATTCCTCCAAGATCCCCACATTTTGGAGGCTTATGGGAAGCTGCGGTGAAATCAGCTGAATATCACATGAAACAAGCCGCGTATTACAAGCCGCGTCTTTCACCTTCCAAGAATTAAATACCATCATAATTCAAATCGAATCCGTATTAAATTCGCGACCTATAACACGTTTATCTGATAACCCTTCTGATTTGTATGCACTAACCCCAGGTCATTTCATTATAGGTTCTCCACTTACCTGCTTGTCAGAACCAGACATTACTGAGGTAAAATCTATGAACTCGTTGAGTCGTTATCAGCTCCTTCAATGGTATTTCCAAATGTTTTGGAAACGCTGGTCGACCGAATATCTTCAAAACTTGCAACAGAGAACTAAATTTAAAGGGTCACGAAACAACCTTAAAATCGGGGACATCGTGCTCATAGTTGAAGAAAATTCTCCGCCGCTAAAATGGAAGCTTGGGTGCATCGTAGAAACGCACCCAGGAGAGGATAACATTGTTCGCGCAGCAACCATCAAAACATCAACTGGCATAATTCAACGTGCATCTATGAAGCTAAGAAGACTACCCATTGATATTGAGGAATTTCCATCCCCTCAAGGTGGGGTGTATGTTAAGTAAACTTTGCAATGCTAAACATTCTAACTTTTAATTATTATACATTTTTTTTATGAACAATATATTTGAATTAACAAAACAAACAGAACCTTCTAAGAAATTGTAAATCTTATATGAAATCAATACAACTTCACTCAACTTAACGTAACGTTATTAACTTAACTAAACTTAATCTATAAACTCCCATGTAATTTTATTAAAGTTGCCTTTTTTCTTTTTACTCTGAAACTGGCCATAGTCTGCTGGCCGTGTCAGCTTTTGAAATCTTAGAATCTTAAAATTAAATATTATAAATAATAACTATTGAAAATAATTCGTTTCACTTCTAATTTGAGATTAAAAAATATTAATTTCGCATAAACATTGGTGACCCCGACGTGATATCATCAAGGTACACGTCAAATTAAATAAAAGGAAATTTCTGTACATAACCTTAAAGCAACCACATGGCAAACGAAAATGTAGATGACGAAGGGCCGAAAGGTTCTGTCAGCGATAAAAAGCAGAAGCAAGTGGAACTACTGCGAACACGTCGATCTGTTCTCATCGATCAAATAAAACGTTGCAGGGATTTTGTCTCGAGAGTTGAGAAAAATCCCGACCTTACCTCAGTTCCTGAAATCAAACTTCGAAACGAGGCATTGATGGAATCATTCGCGAATTTCCAGAAGGTTCAATTAAAGATCGAGGAAGGGGACCCCACGGAAATTAAGACAACAACTCGATCAGATAATGAGGAATCATACTACTCCACATCATCATCACTTCAGGTTATGTTAAACAAATTAGAAAGCCCCTCGTTGGATTCATCGTCATCATTTAACATAACTCAAAACAGGTTTGACCCAGTAAGATTACCAAAGATTGAACTTCCTATTTTTACAGGCGATATAACCACGTGGATGGCATGGTTCGAGACATTCAGCTCCCTCGTCCACAACAACCCACACCTCAATAATCTGTCTAAGTTTCATCATCTAGTCAGCAAGTTAGGAGAAAAAGCAAGATCTCCAATTGACGGACTGAAAATTGTGGCAGAAAATTATGAAGAGGCTCTGCATAGGCTAAAGGAGCGATTTGAAAACAAGCGCGTCATTGCTCAGGAACACCTCCACCGCATCTTTAACCTACCACGAATAATGAAGCCATCAGCTGAAGAGCTGCGAAATTGAATATATAAGAACAACAACCATCTAACATGTCTTAGAAATTTGAAACGTCCGGTTGACCAATGGGATGATCTTATTGTTTACTTATTGACATCAAAATTGGACAGTTTTACTGCAAATCGCTGGAATGAAGAGTCGCCTGTCGATCGCTTACCAACTCTCGGAGAATTCAACGCTTTCATAAAAAAAAGGTGCCAAATAATAGAAGGTAATATCTTAATCTTTCATTATCTAACACAAGTTCACTTAAGAATACTACTAACAATAAGGGTAATTCAACCAATCAACGTTCTATCCAAAAATCTTTAATTGCAACTACAGAATCGAAAAGCAAATGTTCATTCTGTCTCAAAGCTGGTCACTTCATATTTAAGTGCTTTAAATTTTTGAACCTACCAACTTCTGATCGTTATCAGAAAACAAAAGAACTTAACTTGTGTGAAAATTGTATTAAAACAGACCAACATACATCATCGAATTGTTTTGCTAGTGGTTGTCATATTTGTGGTGAAAAACATCACACGTTGCTGCATTGCGACAGCTCATTGTCATCAAACACTATCATCGTCGAGCCTCCGACTTTTCATTTGGATACAAACGCAGCAGCTTTTGATCCCTCCTCCTCCAATGCTGATTCTAAACATATTTGTACGTCATCATCTGTTTCTGATGGGCTAAGTTCAAATTCGAATACACTTCTTGCTACTGCCTTAATTAACGTTTTTGACAGCATAAATCAACTTATTCCATGTCGCGTCTTATTAGATTCAGGATCTCAACTAAATCTCATAACTGAAAATTTTGCACGCCTTCTCGGAATTAAAATGCTTAAAGCAAACCAATTAATTAGCGGAATAGCGCAGTGCCCCTCATCTTCACAATTTCGGAGTTCATTAACTTTAACTTCAACTTCAAGATCGTCGAAATTCAAAAAAACCGTTGAAGTCATTGTTTTAAAAAGGTTAACTAATAATATTCCAGAACACAATATTGATATCTCCAACTGGAACATACCAACAAATATAACTTTGTCTGACCCATTATTCCATGTCTCAAGAAAAATCGATTTGGTATTAGGCGCTGAAGTATTTTTTGATTTGATCTCAATTGGCCAAATCAGATTGGGAGCTAATTTACCAATTCTCCAAAAAACTACGCTCGGATGGATAGTTTCAGGATCATATCAGCATAATCTGGACAAAATGCTATATAGAAAAGTGACCTGCTTTTCAAGCCAGTTCCAAGGAGACCTAAATTTATATGAGGAACTTAAGAAATTTTGGGAAATCGAGAATGAAAGTGACATGGTTAATACCGACCACAAACTAAAAGCGTCAGAGATAGAATGTGAGAACCACTTTAAATCAAATTGTACTAGATTAGATGATGGTAGATATCAGGTTCGATTACCTTTTAAATCAAATTCCTTGAAATTAGGTGAATCATTCTCCCAAGCTCTTCATCGATTTAAGTACTTAGAAAGACGTTTTCGGAAAAACAATGAACTGCGCCAAGAGTATACAGCTGTTGTGGAGGAGTTCATTAACTTGAAGCATATGGAAATAGCACCAAAAATTGATTTCTCTAAACCTCATTTTTTTCTTCATCATTGCGTGGTGAAACCATCTAGTTCCACCACAAAAATGAGAGTTGTATTTGATGGGTCTGCAAAAACTACAACAGGAATTTCTCTCAATGATACTCTTCTCACTGGTCCAGTTATTCAGAATGACTTGTTCTCCATTGCAATTAGATTTCGATTTTTTGCATTCGTCTTTACTGCTGATATATCAAAGATGTACCGCCAGATTGTATTGCATCCAGCTGATCGATGCTTTCACCTTATTCTCTGGAGAGAGAATGAAGCCGAAGAGGTGAAAACATTTCAACTTAATACTGTTACATATGGCACCGCTCCCGCTTCATACCTAGCCACAAAAACATTACAACAACTGTCTGTAGATGAAGGTCATAACTTTCCCAATGCTTCTAGAGCTCTTAATATGGATTTTTATGTTGACGATTTGTTAACTGGTGCATCAACGCTGGAGGAAGCTGTAAAATTAAAGTCAGAGTTGATAGAATTGTTGGCCAGAGGAGGATTTATTTTGCGAAAGTGGTGCTCTAATGAAAACAGAATTTTGGAAACTGTAAGTGAGGTTGATAGAGAGCCTTTTTTTAGAATTGCTGATTCCAACGCTATAAAAACCTTGGGAACTTTTTGGGATCCAGCATCAGACAAACTACTTTATGACTGTTCTGAAAACAAAAACAATTCTGTTACTAAAAGAAAAGTGTTATCTGAAATTGCGAAGCTTTTTGATCCATTAGGATTAATTAATCCCATTATAGTTTTAGCAAAGGTTTTCATGCAACAACTCTGGAGATATTGTCTGGATTGGGATGAAAGTTTACCAATGGAGTATCACAGTCGCTGGTTACGCTTTAGGGAAGAATTAAAACATGTTGGTAAATTTCATTTTCGATCGCAGAGTTTTTTATACCACTGAAAACATTCAACTTCATGCATTCGCTGATAGTTCCGAGTACGCATACGGTACATGTTTATATGTCCGATCCATTAAAGAAAACGGAGAGATCTCAGTTAACCTCTTATGTTCCAAGTCAAGAGTTGCACCCGTAAAGAAGGAATCAATCCCTCGTTTAGAGTTATGTGCAGCTGTATTGATGGTTCGTCTCGTAGACAAAATTCTTCATATCTTCAGAGGTGTGTTTTCTAAGGTGTTTTTCTGGACTGATTCCTCTATTGTATTAAGCTGGCTCTCTGAAGAATCCTCAAATTTTGAAACATTTGTTGCAAATCGTGTCGCCACTATTCATAGTTTTACGGAAATGGATCAATGGCAACATGTTCGGTCTAAACTTAACCCAGCAGACATCATCTGCTCTCGTGGAGCATATCCTCTGGAATTATTGAAGTCAAATCTGTGGTTCTCTGGTCCAGATTATCTTAAATTAGAAGCAGATCAATGGCTTGTGTTTAGTCCAAATTATAAGCATCCAATAGATGAAGCCCTCCTCGAACGGAAAAGGGAAAAGGTTATTCTGTTGGGATTAAGAACTGAACCATTTTGGGAAACAATAAAATTTCACAATGATTACCTCAAAACACTCCGAGTTGTAGCGTATTTGTTCAGATACAAAAACAACTGTCTTGCAGTCAAACGTGAGTACCTAGAACCGATGTATGGAGAAATCACACCTAAGGAACTGCAGAGATCATTAAATTGCATAATCCGAACAATTCAACAAGAAAAATTCTCAACAGAGCTTGAACTTATACGTAGCAAAAAACCGCTGCCTGGAAGATCACACATTGCATCCCTTCGTCCATTCATTGATGGTGACAACCTTTTACGCGTAGGTGGCCGAATAAGTAATGCTGATTTGGGCTATGATGCAAGATTTCCTATATTAATACCCAAAAATCATTTATTTACTAAGGCCATGGTGCTATACTATCATAAAAAATGCTTACATGTTGGCCCTCAAACTCTTCTTAGCATAATTCGAGAGAAATTCTGGCCAATACATGCAAAAATTATTTGCAAAATGGTGTGTCGTCGCTGCATAAGATGTTTTCGCGCTCAACCTGTGTCAGAAAATCATATCATGGGAGACTTGCCTAAAGCTAGAGTGCAGCAATGCCGTCCGTTTTTGGTTGTTGGAATTGATTTATGTGGGCCATTTAATATACATTTCCGTAGACGAGGAACATGTCCTGTTAAGGGATATGTTGCTGTATTTATCTGCTTCAGTACACGTGCGATTCATCTAGAAGTTGTCGAAGACTTATCAACAATTGCATTTCTAGAAGCATTAAAAAGGTTCATTGGACGTCGTGGTTATCCTTCCACAATATATAGTGATAACGCTACAAATTTCATTGGAGCTCGTAATGAACTTTCATCCATTTATAAAATGCTTCAAACCCCCGATACACAAAATGAAATTATTCGTGCATGCGCAGCCGATGACATAACGTGGAAAACAATTCCTCCAAGATCCCCACATTTTGGAGGCTTATGGGAAGCTGCGGTGAAATCAGCTGAATATCACATGAAACAAGCCGCGTATTACAAGCCGCGTCTCTCACCTTCCAAGAATTAAATACCATCATAATTCAAATCGAATCCGTATTAAATTCGCGACCTATAACACCTTTATCTGATAACCCTTCTGATTTGTATGCACTAACCCCAGGTCATTTCATTATAGGTTCTCCACTTACCTGCTTGTCAGAACCAGACATTACTGAGGTAAAATCTATGAACTCGTTGAGTCGTTATCAGCTCCTTCAATGGTATTTCCAAATGTTTTGGAAACGCTGGTCGACCGAATATCTTCAAAACTTGCAACAGAGAACTAAATGGAAAGGGTCACGAAACAACCTTAAAATCGGGGACATCGTGCAATGCTAAACATTCTAACTTTTAATTATTATACATTTTTTTTATGAACAATATATTTGAATTAACAAAACAAACAGAACCTTCTAAAAAATTGTAAATCTTATATGAAATCAATACAACTTCACTCAACTTAACGTAAAGTTATTAACTTAACTAAACTTAATCTATAAATTCCCATGTAATTATATTAGAGTTGCCTTTTTTCTTTTTACTCTGAAACTGGCCATAGTCTGCTGGCCGTGTCAGCTTTTGAAATCTTAGAATCTTAAAATTAAATATTATAAATAATAAATATTGAAAATAATTCGTTTCACTTCTAATTTGAGATTAAAAAATATTAATTTCGCATAAACATTGGTGACCCCGACGTGTAATCATCAAGGTACACGTCAAATTAAATAAAAGGAAATTTCTGTACATAACCTTAAAGCAACTACATGGCAAACGAAAATGTAGATGACGAAGGGCCGAAAGGTTCTGTCAGCGATAAAAAGCAGAAGCAAGTGGAACTACTGCGAACACGTCGATCTGTTCTCATCGATCAAATAAAACGTTGCAGGGATTTTGTCTCGAGAGTTGAGAAAAATCCCGACCTTACCTCAGTTCCTGAAATCAAACTTCGACACGAGGCATTGATGGAATCATTCGCGAATTTCCAGAAGGTTCAATTAAAGATCGAGGAAGGGGACCCCACGGAAATTAAGACAACAACTCGATCAGATAATGAGGAATCATACTACTCCACATCATCATCACTTCAGGTTATGTTAAACAAATTAGAAAGCCCCTCGTTGGATTCATCGTCATCATTTAACATAACTCAAAACAGGTTTGACCCAGTAAGTTTACCAAAGATTGAACTTCCTATTTTTACAGGCGATATAACCACGTGGATGGCATGGTTCGAGACATTCAGCTCCCTCGTCCACAACAACCCACACCTCAATAATCTGTCTAAGTTTCATCATCTAGTCAGCAAGTTAGGAGAAACAGCAAGATCTCCAATTGACGGACTGAAAATTGTGGCAGAAAATTTTGAAGAGGCTCTGCATAGGCTAAAGGAGCGATTTGAAAACAAGCGCGTCATTGCTCAGGAACACCTCCACCGCATCTTTAACCTACCACGAATAATGAAGCCATCAGCTGAAGAGCTGCGAAATTGAATATATAAGAACAACAACCATCTAACATGTCTTAGAAATTTGAAACGTCCGGTTGACCAATGGGATGATCTTATTGTTTACTTATTGACATCAAAATTGGACAGTTTTACTGCAAATCGCTGGAATGAAGAGTCGCCTGTCGATCGCTTACCAACTCTCGGAGAATTCAACGCTTTCATAAAAAAAAGGTGCCAAATAATAGAAGGTAATATCTTGAATCTTTCATTATCTAACACAAGTTCACTTAAGAATACTACTAACAATAAGGGTAATTCAACCAATCAACGTTCTATCCAAAAATATTTAATTGCAACTACAGAATCGAAAATCAAATGTTCATTCTGTCTCAAAGCTGGTCACTTCATATTTAAGTGCTTTAAATTTTTGAACCTACCAACTTCTGATCGTTATCAGAAAACAAAAGAACTTAACTTGTGTGAAAATTGTATTAAAACAGACCAACATACATCATCGAATTGTTTTGCTAGTGGTTGTCATATCTGTGGTGAAAAACATCACACGTTGCTGCATTGCGACAGCTCATTGTCATCAAACACTGTCATCGTCGAGCCTCCGACTTTTCATTTGGATACAAACGCAGCAGCTTTTGATCCCTCCTCCTCCAATGCTGATTCTAAACATATTTGTACGTCATCATCTGTTTCTGATGGGCTAAGTTCAAATTCGAATACACTTCTTGCTACTGCCTTAATTAACGTTTTTGACAGCATAAATCAACTTATTCCATGTCGCGTCTTATTAGATTCAGGATCTCAACTAAATCTCATAACTGAAAATTTTGCACGCCTTCTCGGAATTTAAATGCTTAAAGCAAACCAATTAATTAGCGGAATAGCGCAGTGCCCCTCATCTTCACAATTTCGGAGTTCATTAACTTTAACTTCAACTTCAAGATCGTCGAAATTCAAAAAAACCGTTGAAGTCATTGTTTTAAAAAGGTTAACTAATAATATTCCAGAACACAATATTGATATCTCCAACTGGAACATACCAACAAATATAACTTTGTCTGACCCATTATTCCATGTCTCAAGAAAAATCGATTTGGTATTAGGCGCTGAAGTATTTTTTGATTTGATCTCAATTGGTCAAATCAGATTGGGAGCTAATTTACCAATTCTCCAAAAAACTACGCTCGGATGGATAGTTTCAGGATCATATCAGCATAATCTGGACAAAATGCTATATAGAAAAGTGACCTGCTTTTCAAGCCAGTTCCAAGGAGACCTAAATTTATATGAGGAACTTAAGAAATTTTGGGAAATCGAGAATGAAAGTGACATGGTTAATACCGACCACAAACTTAAAGCGTCAGATATAGAATGTGAGAACCACTTTAAATCAAATTGTACTAGATTAGATGATGGTATAGTTGTGTAGTTCCGGACCTAAATAGTTCCAGGAACTATGTCTTTCCTTGGATACATTTCCACTCGTTCCACAAACTGAATTTAAACATGTCCATAGTTCCGACTACGTAGACACAAAACAAGACGAGAGCCACCATTGTGTCTCTGTTTAGTTACAAATTGAAATACACACACGCATATCTTGCGAATTGCCCAGCCAAAGCCTGCCGCACAAGAATGAGAACGAGTTGAGTTGAGTATCATACAAATATCCATAAACCACAACTACACTCTACACCAGGGTGGGTAAAGGCAAATAGTGTGTGTGACTGCCCTCTACCTACACGTAGTACGCACCCATTGGAAAGGCAGCAAAGAGTATAGCAGATACATACAGGATACAGGAACGAGATATACTTTAATCGGTCCGAATCCGACCTGTCATCATGCAAATAGTTCCTCCTTTAGTTCCATATCTTCTTCAAACACATTGCCTATAACATTTCATCGTAGTTCCACTCTTATTACTAGGTATGGAGTATAGTGCATATGTTGTAGTTCCTTCATGTTCGGCTGAATGTAAATCGGTCCGATCCGATCATGTTCATAGTTCCCTTAATAGTTCCATGTCTTTTGTTGTCATTGTATTTCCATTCTTTCTTATTAGGATAGGGAACATGTTCGGCAAAAAAATATACACCATTTCCAATGAGAATACTTGGATTGGGTACACTAAGGCCGATTTTATTCACTCAAAGTTGAACACAACTTGAGGATTTTTGTTTTCAACTTGTGAATTTGTTTTTATTCACTCAAAGTCGTGGTTAACGTAGTAAAGTCTTAAACTTCGTAATTCTGTCACCAATTGTATGGAAAATTTGACAGATTTACGCAGTTTATAACTTTACGATGATTTTACGCTGTTGCATGAATACCCTTATTATTTTTCTGAATGTATATATATTTTTCTTATACCTATTTATGTTGATTTAGTTAAAAATGTGAATTGAAAGCTGATTTTTGTTTGTGTTTTTCGTATAATTTTTTTGTGTTCAAAATAACAATATTTATTTTTTTAAGCCTAGTACGCAGATCACGCTAAATTTGAGCTCCCACTTTTCTCTCCAAACATCAGCTACATCACTAGCTAATTTTTGACATGAGAGTGTTGTGGAGAATATGTCACAGAGAACAGCTGTTATCTGAAAAATTTATATTTAACAATTTCAAAGAATTTTCTTATTCATATTTCAAGTAATTTTAAGCAAATAAAATGAATTCTCCTCTTTGACTCAGATAAATAGTTTGTTTCCAAATATTATCCACGTCACTTTTTATTTTCACAGCGCAAAATTCACAAAAAATCAGGAATTATAGAAATCTTCAAAATTTAGCCCGAGAATTAATGTGCCGAACAATTATTTCGTGTCGTGCGCTAAATTTTGACAGATGGTGATGCTCAGTAAGAACCAAAAATTTGATTCTTTTAGCTGGAGCTGCGTACCTTTTGGCTAAAACGCTTGGCTTAATTTTAGCTTGGCTAAATTTTGGAGAGAATTTTGTATGAAAACGAAAATTTAGCGCGATCTGCGTACTAGGCTTTAAATAAAAATTAAAACCGAAACAAAAAACGTTACTTAAAACTCTTTAAACTCTGGCTATACTAGATCTTCACCGAGATTTGTCCATACTCCATAGCTCTGAGTATGACTGACCATACCACTAAATATCAAATCTTAATAGTTCCGCGGACATGGTTCCAGGAACTAGTTCCGACCGGAAAAAGAACCGTTCCATGTTCGTTCCGCCTTGGGAACTATTTTGCACAACTCTAGTTTTGATGGGTGTAACGTCTCAAAATCTATATTTATGAGCTTGTCTCCATTAGCATCCTTATAGCGTGGCCAATCAGCCAAAAAAATTGAAAGAGGGCTTTTTCCTCTTTTATTCTATATAATGAAGTTTCTTTCCACTGTATAATAATATCTCCGGGCGAATTATATTTTAAAAATTGTTTTTTGCTTAAAAAATCATCATTGAACAAGTTGACAGCTGTTTCAGATACTTCGGTGTTATCCTTTTCAGTAATGCTAGTCCTTGGCGTTTTTGATTTCCCGGAGAAGCTGTCTTCTTTTTTTCGTTTGTATCCAACATTAAAATATCTATCGAAGATTTTCCCCGAAGGTTGTTTCCCATTTGATCTAGGAACATAATAAGTAAGTTCATCTTCATTTGGAAATAATGAACGATATCCTCTGCCACTTTCTGCATAATTTTTGGGCACATTTTAATATCATTTAAAAGAAAATCATCTACAATAGACCTCGAAATAATAGTCTGGTCGTTACTCGATAAAATTGGATTTTCTCGGTACTTTCGAAGAATGTCACTACCATTGACTGTTTTTTGCAATATGTCTTTGATATGGAATTCAGACTTTGGACTAGATATAATTTCAAGTGATTGCGAAGAGGACAAGAACCTGCTTGTGAAGTCCCAGAAGAAATCCAGCTTGAAATCTTTGATAGGGTTTTTTCACTTGGGCAGCATGATAAGAGCTCGTACTAAAAAAAAGAATTTTTTAAAGGTTTTCTTTTCTTTGCCGAAAATAGTCAAATGAATTTAAGTTTCTGTCAGTCATTTCTAGTTCTATGGCTTTGTATAATGCACGCTAATTTAAAAACTGTGATTAAAGAGATTACACTTTAATCTGAAAAATCAATTAATAACGAAGAAAATAAATAAATGAAATGCAACTTTATAAACAGAAAACAAAAAACTACTGCGTGTGAATTTTGTGTGAATTAAGTGTGTCTACTTTTAATTTTCTCAAAAACTAGAAAACAAACACTTGGGTTTTTGATGATTTTTTTTGTGAAATTTCTGCTTACTTGATTAGTTTCCCTCCATTTGCTTAGACAGTAACGGAACTTAATTTTATCTGTCATAAACTCTTCTTTGTTGAAAATTTCCGCGATTTCGTGAGTGTTGATCATTTTTAGCAGCTCTGTATTGGAAATGCGGCACTTATCCAACATCAAAATGCCATCGAAGGATATTCCCCAACTCAAATATAAGTCCAAGGTATCTCCTTCAATGTTGGTAATTTCGAGTTCAGCATCATTATCTTTTATTATATTAAGATCTGTATTTTCACTCTCCATGATTTTCACTCTGCATAGACACTACATAGACTTAACTCGATGTCGGCGGCGGCGGTCACAAAATGCATTTGCAATTTTTTTAACCAAATTTACAGTTTCTACAGATCAACAACAAGTGACAAGTATACCATTCTTGAACTGACTAACTCGGTATTTGAACAATCAAAAATTAATTCTTGTAATAATAACTAGTTCTTACAGCAACAATTTCAATTTTACAATTTTTGAAAAACGTAAAATTCTTAACAACGTTCTTCAACGTTTTTTTTTTCTGAGTTTTGAACGGACGAATTTTTAACGCGACCGGCGACGACAAATATACCACGACTTTTGGTTAAACTTATGTCAACCCAAAAGAGTATATGAGACAAGTTAAAGTGCAACAGGAGGTAGTACTTGGATGCTACCACCACGACTAGCTCAATTAAGGGGGTGGGTCCACCGATTAATTTTATTACCGAAGAGTGATTAATTATTTCTTTATCAAAAACGTTAACGCTTTGATTTTATTGCCACAGGGGCGTAGTACCTGAAAAATAAGAGTGCGCCAGCAATTTTTTTGTAATGAAGGAAATTACAAACCTCCTGAAGCGAATACGACAGTGAAAGCAATTTTTAAAATGACAAGACGAAATTTATGTTTCCGAATAGAAAGTTAAGATTCTTTATTTAAGTTTTGGGAAACCTTTTTAAATATAGGGGGAAAACCAAAAATCTTTTATACGAAATTATACAAAAGGAGGATTGGCAGCCCTGTCGTTAACCTGTCAAGTTGTGTGATTTGAGTTCTCTTAAAATTAATTAATAAATTAAATAAAATAGAAATAAAACAAATATTAAAAAATTCTATCGAGGTACTCCAAAAATCTTTTTATTGAAAGAGATTTAAATGCATACGAAATTGTGAGTTCTAGACATAAGATTAAGCTTGTAGACTAGTACATTATCAAATGATCTGTGTGCTTCCCAAGTACGCCTACATAGAACTCAGATAATCAAATGAGCCACAATTATAAAAAAAGAACACTGTCTGAAACATCACCGGAACAGAATACAGATTCAAAGAAACTACTTTCCATGATGGCGAATACAAATAACTCGCCAAACAGAAGCATTTTATCCGACGAGAGAAGCCCTAGATGCAAAAATACGACTAAGGAAGATATTTCCAAGCTAACTATGGATGTTCCTGAACTTCAACCAAGAAAGATCTGACCTTCTGCAAAAGTTTTCAAAAATGGAAGACCGCTGCAATAGATTGGAATCCCATATGGAAAACTTCCATCGTCGAAACTTAAACAAGAATCTAATTGTTACTATGCCGGTTGTCACTGATGGAGAGCAACATAAGGAGATTTTGAGCATATGCAGTGGTCTATTGAAATTCCCAGATGATGTGGTGGAAGATGTTAAGATGATTTCCAGAAGGAACTCTTACAGCTCAATATTTTTAGTGCGGCTAAAGGATCGATCTTCAGCAATTGAGGTTATGCGCCAGGCCTCGACCCTAAAGAACACTGGAATCGTATTGCGTAGAGATCTTCCTTATTCTGCTTATTCTGTAAAGCAAAGGTGATCCAAAGGTGCCTCAAACCTCGATGCAGTTCATATGAAGTCGTTCAACAGCTCCTTCCGTTTGACCGTTTCCAGTTGTTGCAAACAATTTGAACAATGCTAATAACTATTGTTCAATTAGTATCTTAATTTTTAATATTTTTGGATTGGAAAACAAACTAAAATTTTCTGAATTCCTTAATTATGTTAACAGCTTTGATATCTTCTTTCTTTTTGAAGCTCACATAATGGATAATAAATATATTAAATTTCAAAAAACTTTTCCAGGTTTCGCACTTAAGTGGTTACCAGCAATAAAAGTATATAGTAAGGGAAGAGCAAAAGGAGGTATTTTAATGGGCTTCAAAACAAATGTTTGTCAAACGTATAGATGTTCTTTTTCAAATTTTGAAAATAACTGGTTGCTGGAGCTGTATATTTCAAATAAAAAAGTCTATATATTACCAATTTACTTAAACGCTACTACTTTGTTTGGATGGAAGGAGAGAGGAACATCATGCTTGTTGGAGACTTTAATGCTCGGATTGGGGGTGAATCATGTGACACAAGTTACCAAGATTTCTCTTCAGCTCTACTACCAACGCGTTCTTCAAAGGATGTTCTCGAGGATAGCAAGAGAAAAAAAAACTTGTGTGTGTACTGACGTTCGCGCGCTAGAAGTAAAACTTCTTTTCTCTCAAACAAAGCCTCTCTCCTCTGTCATAATCTTACTTATAAACGTACAAACATTTTGCATAAACCAACATAACAATTAATTGTTGATTAAGATTATAATGGATTATTTACAAATTGGTTAGATAAACAAAATAAAGTTGACGATTTTCGCTTAGCCGTTACACCCCGACTCCAAAGGGCATTCAGATGCCCAACATCACAAACACAATCCAATCAACAATCAGCGAATTTTTTCCGCTGGGCACATTATGTCGTATCGTTTCACATACAGGGAAACATACCTTCAGAAATTCCTTTCACCACTTCTACCTTTTTCCTTCAACATTTACCACTACATTCAGCGAGAACCAGAGAAAAACTCACACACATGAGACGTCAAATCTCATGTCGCGTTCAAAAAGTAGTTTTCGTCAACATGTTGCTCCACGAGTTATGTTACCGTGTCCGAACTTTGAAAAAGCACAACACCAATTGAACGATTTAATCAAAATTCAATTTTATTTTATTCAAATAAATTGTATACATTTATACATGTGTTCATCCTCTCACGATCAGACAAAAAAGTGACAAAAATATGCTTACTTACTATCTTATCATATACCTTACAACAACATAATCTTAATCTTGATAAAGTTGGCATAGCAACAGCGAAATACTTCTCTCTTAGCTTTTGAGTGTTTGATGGCTTGGCTTGGGTTCTACTGTGTGTGGGCTTGGCATGGCAACAGATATGTTCGCATGTGACTCCTCCGGCCACAGTATGAACAGAACGCGCTAATAGCGTGTTAATGTGCATTTTTAAATATATATATATTTTTTTTTAACGATTTATAGTTTTTTAATTGCATAAATCATGACATAAATTGAAACTAACTGTTGACTGTGGCGTATACGTACTTTTTTGTAATTACAATTTGTCTGCCAGATGCCATTGTTTGTTTTTTTAACAATTCTAGTTCAATAATTTATTGCTTTCGAAATTTAAATAATATTAACATATGTATTTTTAGCTATACAGAGAAATTAATGTTATGAGATTACAAAGGTATGAATGTTTTTTGGTTATATGTATATCTATGATAGCTATTGTACATAAAAAAAAGAAAAAATAATCGAGTTTCAGTCAAAAACAAAAAAATTACGGTATATGTACATACATGTATCAATTTCCTTCTTGGTTTTTTGTTCTCTTTCTGTTTGAATAGTCCCTTCCAGTAAGTTTTCTATCAAACTGTAAGTTCCCTAAAGGATTGTAACGGTCCGAGGTGTCATCGGCAAGGGCTCTCGACAGAGTGTTCCATAATCTCATCTCTTAGAGGTGCTATGGCCCAAACACATACAAAACAAGTTAGCACATTGTAGGTACAACCTCTCTAAGGGCCCTTAAAACCTTACCTCCTATTACCACCATTACAACCCACTGCTTACAGGTACGGTGGGCTGATCCTGGCAGGGCAGAGGAAAGGGGGTTCAGAGTCCAATGGCGTGGCATGCTAGCGTGAAGCTCATCCTAGCTCGTCGGTGGGGGGGTTCTTGCCACTGTAACTCTGAACGGTCGTTACGAATAATTACATGCCGGAAGGTATTTGCGTAGAATTGTTCGGGATCAGATAATCGGAGCCCGAAATCGTCCTGATAGGAAATCCTGAAAAATAAATAAAAATTCCCAAGTAAGGAGAGAGCGAGGTGATATTACCTCTCTGAGGGGGTAGCCCACCCACGTATCGCAAAGAATACGACCTTGGCTGTTATGCCCTCGATTTTTATAACAGCCCCTACTTGACATGTAGATAAAGGAAATTTCAGCGCTTCATCCTAAATATCAAATCTGAACCCCAAAAAGAAAACTCAATTCCGCTTACGGGTTTTCATAATAACCAATAGGGTCTGATTTCAGTTCGTAGGAAACCCATCTATTTTTGTCATCTATATACATATGTCAGCTCGTCTTCGTTTAATCCTCAGAGAATCTCCAACCATTGCCACATCCACCTATGACGTCACTTAAAGAATCTGCATGCCTAAAAGACAAAAATCAGCAGAAGAAAGCAAAAAAGAACTTCCCCGAAATGTCTCATTTCCAGCTTTGGAAACAATAAAAGATTTAGTTTGTACCTTTATCAGCACTGAAAATAACAAATTTATTCCAAAAAAAAAACTAACAAAAAAAAAATAATTAAGATAATTCTTAAACATACCCAAATTATAAAAGAATAAAAATAAAATAAAAAAAGATAATGACTAATGTAAATAAACGTAAATCGAAACAGTCGAGAGGGTTCCATAGGGTAACTTCTGAAAACAAAAACCCCTTTTCTTACTTTTTTTTTCTTAATTTTATAAATTCAAAAACAATTATGATATAAACCAAAATTATCGGTATTGAACAACTAAAATGCGCTGTATCGATGATATTACATTTGCTTCCTTACGTTTTGGTACGTTTATTTTTTTTTCTATCTTACACAAAAATAATTCCGTTTGCGAATACCTAAGAAGCTTAATACCTCAAACAAAGAAGAATAAAGAATAAAAAAAAAAAAATCATTTGCTTTCTCTCACTCTCTTTTATGCTAATCAGTTCTCTATTCACCAGAGTAGATTTCATTATCTGATTTGATTTTTTTGTTTTTCTTTTTTTTTTATTCATATGGCAAAAAAAACTGATACATTACCGATATATCGTAGAAAATTTATGCTTTTAGGTAAGATCGTGTTGTGTTGAGTTTATTTAACCGCATTTAACCCAATGTATAATGTATAGGCAAATCTTATTGTAGGTGAGGTGAAATTTTGCTCAAAGGTTTAAGTATAATATATTAAAACTGACACTTACCAAAGTTTACATGTTGTATGCCTTGAGGAGGTGCACCGCTTCAGAGGTAGGTTCGCCAAAAGAAAGGTACCATTCGTACTCTGTGAGAAGAAATTAAACTTAACCGCTTGAACTTATTTTTCACTACACCTCTAGAATAGAAACTATTAAATCCATATGATTCATTGACGGATATTTGGATTTTTGTAAATTTAGGCTGTTTATTAGATTTTTTTCTTTCTTTTTTTTTTTCGTTGGGTGGTGAATAGGGAAAGGAGAGGAGAATACTTAAGAATTTAATCACTTATTAATTATATATAAAAAAAAATTGATAAGACATTCCGCTTAGGCCGATGATGATGTTGCCGCTGACACAGATGAGGATGCTGATGATGCTGAGGATGCAGGAGGCTGTCTCGTCTGGGACGAAGATGAAATGTTCCATAATATGTCGAGATAGGAATAGGTATAGTGTGGCTCGGATTACAGAGCGTGGGTTATCGCTGGCCAGATTGTAATTGCGATTTGATGGCGATGAACTTCCTCTGCGACCAAAGTGGCTGAATAAGTACAGTCAACACTGATGGTGTATTTTTGGCGTGGGTCGCGATTAGGACCTCGAACGAAGAATTTTTTTTTTTTCCTGTTTGCCCGAAACTTTGACGACACTGAGCATAGATAGTGCTTTTGTAGGGGGGCTTGGGTAGCTTAGTCCACGGATCGTGGTCAGGCACTCCTGTTGTAGAGGGATTGGTTAAGGGTTTTCTGGGACGCTTTTTTTTTATTTGAGTTTATTATTTTTTTTTTTTCAATATTTTGCCCAATTTAAATGGGCGTCTAAGCGAGTTACGGTCAGAGCCTAGTTGGTAGGGTTCTGGTGCGTGTCACTTGAAGTTTGTTAGTTTTTTTATCTTTTATGGGGTAACTATTAAAAACCCCTTTTGTTTTTAGGCGTTTTAAACTGCAGTACCCGCTTGTTTTTTTGATGTTTTTATTTTTACGCTTTTTAGGTAGGGTGTAAATTTTCTCTGATTTAGAGACACGCTCGTATCATACGTTCATTTGATTTTTTTACGGATTTTTTCTTACGTTAAAAAAAAATAAACTGGTAATTTACTATTACAAATTTTTCATTAAAAGCACCGCCCGTAGACCGAAGCGACCCGAACCAAATATCCCACCAAAAAAGGAAGCAATATCCGAAAATCAGGCCTTATATAGCCTGGCGGTAACTCTTGTCGCGTCGGACATTTCGATGGTGAGAGATAAGTAAATATGGCGATGAGAGCGATTCCGGGAGATGTGGTTTCCGACCGTATCGAAGATCAAAAAAAACAAACTCTTTCTTTTAAAAATCATTTTTGATTTTTTTAATAATAGGTGTAATAAAAGATACAATTTTTGGTCAATCCCAGCGGAGAAAACACCTCCCGGAAACACTTCCATGACAGAATACACCCAGAATTCGTGGATGTAATTGTTTACCTTGTTTCGC
This sequence comes from Leucozona laternaria, assembly GCA_932273885.2. Lineage (NCBI taxonomy): Eukaryota > Metazoa > Arthropoda > Insecta > Diptera > Syrphidae > Leucozona > Leucozona laternaria. The sequence goes on along the minus strand of OW026366.1, from coordinate 130,411,985 downwards.
AAAATTTGTATTGCCGTCTCTTTTGAATGTTTCTCTTAAAGATTAATGTTCATACGTCCACGTAAAGCAAATGGATGCTGTCAACTTGTCAACCATTTGCTGGCATAGTCGGCTCTCAAAATCAGATGAATTCACCACACTTCTAAGATCTTTGCCTCCATCCTCACCATCGGTGCTCGCATTACCTGTATGTTGTCTTGGAATTGAATGAAATTGAATAAGAAAAAAAGGAAAAAGGTTGAGGTTGTATAATAATAACTTATCATCCCACGCCCAAGAATAAGTCACATGCACAGACTGAAGCAAGCCGGGTGACAATCACAAAAAAAACTCTACCGCTTGATATCCTTCGAGTGGAAAACTCCTAACACCTTTCCATTTTCATCTTCCAGTTCGTATAGATTATTCCCTATAATTCTGACAATTTTCGATTTTATAAACTTAGGGCATAATTTGGCGTTTATTTGTTTGGTAGCATCGCTCAACACAAAGTTCCTCTTGTAGACAATATCACCAACTCTATAGTTCATACGTTTGCTTCTAGTGTTGTACATATGTTCGTAAGTCTTATGAGCTCTTTGAAGGGATTCCTTTATAGCCGAATGAATAATGTTCATTTTTGCCGATTTTGGGATGACGTTTAGTTCCGAGTTATTGACGCAATCAAGTTTTCTTAGAAGCTCAAACTCTGACCCATGTTCCACCATTCTTTGACCAAACAAAGCTTCATAGGGTGACATATTAATGGCCGAATGGGTGGCAGTCCTGAGTGCACATGTGATTGACGGGAGGTATACATCCCAATCCCTCTGATCCTTGCCTATATATGACCTAATAGCAGCGAGAATTGAACGGTTTACCCGCTCGCTGGCATTAGCTTGAGGAGCATACAAAGCAGTTCTTATATGCTGAATGCCAAAGGAGGATAACAATTTAGAAAAGTTTGCGCTGGTAAATTGCTTACCATTATCTGTAAGGATAGATTCGGGCACTCCAAAGAAGCATAGAACTTCTTCATTTAAAAATTTAACCGCGGATTCCGAAGTGGCATTTCTCAAGGCTTTTATGACGACAAATTTTGTAAGCTGGTCAAGTACGATAATAATGTAGACGTTTCCTTTTTTGGACCGAGGATATGGCCCCAAAAAGTCAAGGTAGATATGTTGAAAAGGCCGTTCCACTGTAATTGGCTTTCCCATGGGTTGTCGCAAAGTTTGGTTCGAAGCTTTTGACGTTTTACAAATATCACAAGTACCTACATAAGTCCTCACCTGTGAAGCCATGTTTGGCCAGAAGAATTGTTTTCGGAGTCTATGCAGAGTTTTACCTAAACCGCCATGCGCTGCTCTTGGTGGCCGATGAGCCAAACAAATCAGTTGGGCGGTCAGCTGCGATGGAATCCATAACTTCCATCCTAGGTCATCCTCTAGAGGATTCCCTGTGCTGTGATTGACCTTCTTATACACGAAATTGTCCGAGACTTGAAGGTCGGGCAGCTGTTCCTTTTGTTTTATGATGTTGTCAATGATCTGAACATATTCCTCAGATTTAAAACTAGGATCGGTTAGATCTATGTGAAGCACATCAGAGGGACATTCCTCCGATACGGCTTTGGGGTTCAACTCGTCTGCTGCAAACACTCTTGACAGAGCGTCTGGCACGACATGCTGTGATCCTTTACGATGCTCTATATCGAAGTCATATCCTTGGAGTTTAAGGCTCCACCGAGCTAACCTACCGCTGAGGTCCCCTTGACTCATCAACCACTTTAAACTAGCATGGTCGGTTACTACTTTGAAGTGGTATCCCTCCACATAGGGACGAAATTGTGCAATGCTCATAACCGCAGCCAAGCATTCCCGTTCAGTGACGCTGTAATTACACTGAGCCTTGTTCAGTTTGTGGGAATAGAAGAAAATGGGGCGTTCGTTATCTTCGTCGTCCTTCTGACATAGCACGCCTCCGATTCCAGTCGACGAAGCATCACATAGTATGACGAAAGGCTTAGAGTAATCAGGGTTCACTAAAACGGGTGCCGATGTTAGTATCTTCTTGATCTTTAGAAATGCTTCTAACGCTTCATTATTAAACTCGAATTTTACGTTCTTTTTTAAAGTATTAGTAATAGGGGCAGCAAGTGTACTATAATCACGTACAAATCTGCGATACCACCCAGACATACCCAGGAACCTACGCACTTGTCGCTGATTTTGTGGAACAGGAAAATCTCTAATGCCAGATACTTTTTCCGGATCTGTCTTAAGACAACCATCGCCAATTATGTAACCTAAGTACTTTAGTTCCTTGAAACAAAACTTTGATTTCTCAAGGTTGATTGTCAAACCTGCCACCCTCAATTGTTTAGCGACGATGTTTAAGAACCCAATATGTTCCTCAAAAGTGCGCGTTACGATCAGAAGATCGTCCAAATAAACAAAAACATTTTCTTTTATTTCGTGAGGAACCACTTTGTCCATTAATTTGCAAAGACGTTGCGGTGCATTGCAAAGGCCAAAGGGCATTACCTTGAATTGGTACAGAGGTCTACCAGGAACGGTGAACGCCGTCTTTTCCCGTGAAGACTTCTCCAGCGGTATCTGCAGAAAGGCGTCTTTCAGATCCAGACTAGAAATATAGTGTGTATCTGAAATACGGCTTAGCACAGCTTGTATATGAGGCAAAGGATACGCACTTTTCTTCGTCTTTTCGTTAACCTTCCGGTAGTCTAGACACATCCGATTTTTCCCAGGTTTTCGTATCAAGACAACTGGAGAGCTCCATGGGCTATTGCTCTCTTCAATTATACCCAAGTCAAGTAAGCGGTCCAATTCCTCATATAACAGCTTTTGTACCGCAGGAGAAACAGGATAGTGTCGTTGTTTTATCGGCTCGGCATCCCCTGTGTCGATTTCATGTTCCTCCAGCGTGGTTTTGCCTAAACCAAGAGTGGCAAAGGACGGGAACATGCTGATGGCTGTATGAAGTTTACTGGATTCTTCCGCTGATAGTTCTCGCACTTCTGAAGACATATTGGGAAACGAGGTTTTTGGTGGTGAAATTTCCGAAATCAAATGAGGTGCGATCTCGAACGCCTTCCAAAAGTCGATACCTAGATATAATTTTTGTTGTAGCGAAGGAACAATATACATCTCTATCTTTTTGGTCTTGTTTTTGTAGGTGATATCAGCTACGAATCTGCCTGTGATAGGTTGATTGCGACCGTCCGCTGTTCTGACGTTGGATGAGAATCGTGTGTAATTAACTTTGTGTTTGCTCAAAAAATCATCACCATCAATGCCCAAGCAACTAATGCTAGCACCACTGTCAAGCAAACCTAGCATAGTGTCACCAAAAACTTGGACATTGGCATAGGGGCGAGGATCATCTGAACAACACAAAATGGTAGCTTCTATGGTTTTTAAGGCAATTTTTCTATTTTTCTTACGTTCTCGAATCCTATTAATTCTCGCAGAAATAGTACGTTTTGGCTTTCCGAAAATCCTATCCCTGGCAGCGTAGTAATCTAACTGGCGTTCGTGCAAACTTTTTAAAGGGGGTGAAATTTTATCTGGGGTAGGAGGTACACTAGGCTCTAGCTTTTCTAGACAAATAGGTTTTTTTAAGATTTGAAACTGAAAATTGTAAGGTATAGGATCTAAGTTGGGATTGAAAATAGAGGTTTCTAATTTATGTCCGGTCTCTGGTTCCGAGAGCAAGCCATCCCGGTAGAGGGATTGCTCTTCCTGGAGTTTCCCGAGCATTTAGAACTTTTACACAGAGGAGAAGTAGTATCTTCTTTTCCGCAGCGGTAGCAAAACAAGGACCTTTGCGGAACGGGGCATTCCATGTATCCGTGGCCTACTTTTCTACAGTTCCAACAAGTGTAACTAGTAGTGTCTCGTTGTAACTGCAGTGCTTCAACAGAATCTGTGGCTGCCGCTTGTAACTCTTCTGAGACCTCAATTTCATTTATGTTTCGCCGAAATGGTTGAGCTATGGGATTTCGAAATTTGTGTTTGTTTTGCTCGTTTATGTACTTTTCCATATTGCGACAGACATAAGCCATTTCGTTAAGACTTTGGGTTCTAAAGGTTAACAACAACTCTCCCATTCGGCTATGTACATTTTGTTTTATAAGACTTATCAGCTCGTTATTAGGCTTAGGACAAAGAAGGCGCGTATTTAGCTTCTGAATGGCCATAAAAAAATCATCAAAACTTTCATTGGGTTTTTGTCGTCGATCATAGAGTTGTTTTGACAGCTCGGCCTCAGTTTCAAGAGAACGAAACTGTTCCATCAATGCGAAACGAAGACCAGGCCAATCTATTCTTGGATTTGTTTTGAGGAAGACCCAGAACCAATCTTCAACCTGTCCAGTAACGAACTGGTGAAAATTTAACACAATTTCAAGCCATGAAGCTCCGTAGCAATCCTTCAATCTTTCTAGTCTAAAGATGAATTCATCCACGGACATATTACGGTTGTCATATTTTAGCCCCCATTTGTGGAAACTATGAAACTTTGAATTTGAAAGCACTGATGAATTTGGTCTTAAATGACTGTCTGGTGTTGGTCTAATAGGGGTATCGCTTAAATTCATGTTTCTAATCCGTGATAGAAACTCATCTGCATTGGGATTTAGATTTGTCTGGTTGAGTCTCAAAGTTGATTCCGGCTGAATTTGAGCAGCAGGATTGGGATCGAAAGTTGGTGGGGGACGTCTACGGACTTCATATTCCGTTTGAACAGACGGAGTGGCTTCCCTCAAGGTTTCGCGGATGATTTCTGCCATCTGCTTTTTCAACTCGGCCCTATTTATTTCTAATTCTTTTCGAATAACTTGCAAATCCTCAGTCCTACTGATGCCTACCGATGCCGTAACAAGACCTTGGATGTATGCTGGTAAGTCCGTTTCTTCCTGATTGTTCGGAAGGAGTGGGGTTTGAGACGAACTATCCCTATCTAATAATAGCGCTTGAGAACCAGATGCACTGTCAGAGTTGACATCCCTTGCAGGAGGGTCAACTACTGCGGGGAATTCATTTGGAGGAAGAATAGGCGGTGACCTAGATTCTAAACCAGGAATATTTGGATTCGTATTATTAGCCATTGCTACGCGTTGAAGGCGGTTATTCCCTTGACCTCGATAAATTTTACTGGCTCCACGCCCACGGATGATTGGAGTTAATCCGCGTCCCAGAGTCGTTTGGTTGGAACCACGACCTCGAGCTGAACGTAAGTAATAAGTTTTACCTGGCTCCTCCGAAGACATAAAGTTACCTTACCAAACTAAACTTCAAAATCTCTACGAAATTTGGGAACTATAGTTCGCCTAAAATTTTTGTATGCTCAATTATTTGGATACGACCTTAAATAAATGCCTTAAACTTTTACGACTAAAATAAGCAAATAAAAATAAATTAATAAAAAAAAATCTACAAGGAACTGGAATTTCAACCTGTGATTGCACCTTTTTTTTATATAAATTAATCTATTTTGGGAAAATAAACTATAACCAACAATATACTGTGTTGTAAGAAAACTTATATGGTTTAAGTGACTGTAAATATTTTTGTATCTTGTCTGATAATTTTATCATGAAGGTGTCTGGTGAATGTGACGGATGAAGATTCTTGAAGACCAAAAAAAAAACGTTGAATAACTCACTTGGTAATTTTTATCGAAGCTGCAGAATAAGTGTACAAAACACAAACTAAATTTGACTTTAGAGAGGACTGTAATTTGTTAAAAATGTAACCTAAGAACTATTATCAAATCGCATCGGACATAGTACGTTGCTTCACGAGCTCATACTATCGGTCGTCATTGACTTTTCCTATAGTGAAATTCAAGGAAATGGTTGAACCTCTATAATTTCGGCCGAACCAAAAAAAATACGATTTCAACACAAAAAAAAATCTCTTGAAAATATTAAGTCAATTGTTGATTTTCATTGTAGTGGATGATTGTCGCAACAGACTAAACAAGGAAAAAAAACTTCAAACCTATTTACTGGACGTCCGCTCATCACTACAAATCTTGCAACAAACAAAATCTTAAAAAAAAAACAAATTACATAACTGATGGTAAAAAAAAGGAGAAATCAAAAATCAAATAAAGTCTATGAAATTTTTGAAGAGAAAGAAAAAAAATTACAAAAAAAAATTAAATTTTTCGAAAACGGCTATTCAAAAATTAGGATTCATAACTTCTTATTAGGTATTATCAAGGACAATTCGGGCCCCACGTTGGGCGCCACCTGTAACGGTCCGAGGTGTCATCGGCAAGGGCTCTCGACAGAGTGTTCCATAATCTCATCTCTTAGAGGTGCTATGGCCCAAACACATACAAAACAAGTTAGCACATTGTAGGTACAACCTCTCTAAGGGCCCTTAAAACCTTACCTCCTATTACCACCATTACAACCCACTGCTTACAGGTACGGTGGGCTGATCCTGGCAGGGCAGAGGAAAGGGGGTTCAGAGTCCAATGGCGTGGCATGCTAGCGTGAAGCTCATCCTAGCTCGTCGGTGGGGGGGTTCTTGCCACTGTAACTCTGAACGGTCGTTACGAATAATTACATGCCGGAAGGTATTTGCGTAGAATTGTTCGGGATCAGATAATCGGAGCCCGAAATCGTCCTGATAGGAAATCCTGAAAAATAAATAAAAATTCCCAAGTAAGGAGAGAGCGAGGTGATATTACCTCTCTGAGGGGGTAGCCCACCCACGTATCGCAAAGAATACGACCTTGGCTGTTATCATCATCGTCGGCTCGACAACCGGGGTCCGGTCCTGGCCTCCTTCAACAAGTCTCTCCACCCATCCCGGTCTCGAGCCGCCGCCATCCAGTTGCGCACCCCAAGGCTCCGGGCGTCCTGGTCTACGCCATCTCTCCAGCGCAAGCATGGTCTACCACGCTGTCGTCTACCATAGAATGTACCACAAAGAACTTTCCGAGCAGGTTCCTCTTCGCTCATGCGAGCTAGGTGCCCTGCCCACCGGAGTCTACCGAGCTTAATTTTTGTCACGATATCTGCTTCAAGGTAGATTGCGTACAATTCATGATTGTACCGTCTCCGGAATCGTCCTTCCTCACATATGGGGCCAACAATTCTCCTTAAGACTTTTCTCTCGAACGCGGCTAAGAGGTCGGAGTGCCTTTTGCTAAGCACCCAAGTCTCGGATCCATATGTGAGTACTGGCAGGACCATGGTCCTGTACAGCAGCAGTTTTGAAGTTATGGTGAGATTTCTGGATTTGAAGAGCTTTGACAGACTATAGTAGGCTCTGTTGGATTTGAGAAGCCGCCCGCGTATTTCTTCTTCTATATTGTTATCGGCTGCTACTATTGACCCAAGGTATTTAAAGGATTGCACCACTTCAAATTCGTGCTCCGCTACCTTGATTGTTTGACCAACTGTTCCTCTCGCATTCGACGCCACCATGTACTTTGTTTTACCTTCACTAATGTGCAGCCCCAGATTTTGTGCCGCCTGCTCGATCTGGATGAAGGAATCATGTACAGCTTGCTCAGTTCTTCCGATGATGTCGATGTCGTCTGCGTAAGCCAGTATCTGGCTGGACCTGTTGACGATGGTCCCTCTTGTTGCCGTGCCAGAGTCACGGATTGCTTTCTCCAACGCCAGGTTGAAGAGGAGGCAGGCCAAACCATCCCCTTGTCGGAGTCCATTAAAGATGTTGATTGGTTTGGATAGCAATCCGGCTATTTTTACTTGGCTTGTTACGTTGGTCATGGTCAACCTACATAGTCGTGTCAATTTATTTGGGATGCCGAATTCTCTCATGGCTTTGTAAAGTTCTACCCTGGCTATGCTATCGTAGGCGGCCTTAAAGTCTATAAACAGGTGGTATGTTGGGATGTTAAATTCTAGACATTTTTCCATCGCCTGCCTAAGGGTAAAGATCTGATCAGTTGTTGATTTGCCTGGAATGAAACCGCACTGATATTGTCCGATGATGGTTTTAGCGTATGGGGTTATCCGGTCTTGTAGGATAGAGGAGAGTATCTTATAGGCGGTACTCAACAACGTGATACCTCTATAATTGCTGCACGTTGTGACATCTCCCTTCTTATGTATGGGGCAAATGATACCTTTTCGCCAGTCTTCTGGAATTTCTTCATGCTCCCACACGTGCACTATAATCTCATGAATTGCTTGACGTAAAGCTGGCCCACCGTGTTGAAATAGTTCGGCTGGTATACCATCGGCTCCCGGGGCTTTGTTTTTCTTTAGCCGGCCTATAGCCTTCTCAACCTCTTCTATGCTTGGTGGCGGCAACATAGGGTACTCTTCTTGAAGTAGTGGAGCCTCCACTTCTGCAGTGAGCTGACCATTTAGCAATTCATTGAAGTACACTTCCCATCGCTCCAGTATGCTTTGAGGATCGGTGATCAGATTTCCCTCTCCGTCCTTGCAGTATGTGCAGCGTGGTGTGTACTGCGTCATGTTTCGGACGGATTGGTAGAACTTCCGCGCCTGGTGCGGACCTCGCTCTCGGCTTTTCTCTATTTCACAGATTATGTTCTTCTCCCAGGCTGATTTTTTCTGTCTGTGAAGCCGTTTTTCAATTCTTCTGAGCTCTTTATATTCGTCTTCGCGTGCCCGCGTTCTATGAGATTGTTGCATTGCTCGGTACGCAACATTCTTACGTTCAGTCGCTAGCTTGCATTCATCATCAAACCAGTCGTTCCGATTTCTACGACTGCTGCCTAAGATGGAGTTGGCAGTACTAATGACAGTATTCTTAAGGCGTGTCCACTTCTCATCTACGCCCAGCAAACTGGCTCCAGGACTTACTCTACCCAGTTCTAGGGCGAGTCCTAACGCATTACCAAAGGTGTTACTGGTGTTTTCATTGCGCAGAGCAGCCGTGTTGATTCGAACCTGATCGGCGGATGCAATACGTCTTCGCAAGGCAATCCGCCCTCGGAAAACCATACCAACAAGATAGTGATCCGAGTCGATATTGGCACCTCGGTACGTTCGTACCGTCATCAAGTTCGAGTAGTGGCGACGGTCTATCAACACGTGGTCAATTTGGTTACGAGTGACTCCATCAGGTGATACCCAGGTGGCTTTGTAGATATCTTTACGCGGGAACCTGGTACTCGCAACGACCATGTTTTTCGATGCTGCCAATTCTAAGACTCGAAGTCCATTGTCATTAGTGTTCTCATGCAAACTATGGGTGCCTGCGTAATGCCTGAATACCGGCTCCCGACCTATTTTTGCATTCAAATCCCCAAGGATGATTTTTACGTCATACCTTGGACAGGCATTGAGGGCCCTCTCGACTTGTTCGTAGTAAGTCTCTTTTTCTTCGTCTGAGGACTCCTCCGTAGGTCCGTGAACGTTAATGAGGCTGATGTTCTTAAATTTGCCTCGCACGCGAAGGGTGCATAGCCTTTCGCTTATAGCGTTAAAGCCGATGATGGCAGACTTCATTTTTTCGCCGACTAGGAAGCCTACCCCGAGCACATGGTGTTTTGTATGACAGCTGTAGTATAAGTCATAATCTTTCTTCTGTAGAACACCATTCCCTGTCCATCTTATTTCTTGAAGTGCTGTTATGTCAGCTTTATATTTTGACAGGGCATCGGCTAGCTGCTGAGCAGCTCGAGCTCTATAGAGCGATCGTACGTTCCATAAGAAAATTCGTAAATCGTTATTCCGTTTTCTTTGCGTGGGTTGTCGTCGTGAGATCAGTCCGTTTCCGAGGCTTGTTGCTGGTCTCGTAATTCTTCTTGTTTTACGGAACAGGGAATTAACCTGTTGCCAACCTGTGGAACCAGCCTGATCATATTAGCCAAACCTTTTTAAAGGCTTGTTTCTAGCGGCCGCCGCGAAGAGGCTATGATCACACTTCCACCAGTCCGAATAGTTACGGCACGTGCATGTTTTCGTATGCTACATGTTATTCCCCCTATTCGGCTGATGGCTGACCGCCCTTATGCCCTCGATTTTTATAACAGCCCCTACTTGACATGTAGATAAAGGAAATTTCAGCGCTTCATCCTAAATATCAAATCTGAACCCCAAAAAGAAAACTCAATTCCGCTTACGGGTTTTCATAATAACCAATAGGGTCTGATTTCAGTTCGTAGGAAACCCATCTATTTTTGTCATCTATATACATATGTCAGCTCGTCTTCGTTTAATCCTCAGAGAATCTCCAACCATTGCCACATCCACCTATGACGTCACTTAAAGAATCTGCATGCCTAAAAGACAAAAATCAGCAGAAGAAAGCAAAAAAGAACTTCCCCGAAATGTCTCATTTCCAGCTTTGGAAACAATAAAAGATTTAGTTTGTACCTTTATCAGCACTGAAAATAACAAATTTATTCCAAAAAAAAAACTAACAAAAAAAAAATAATTAAGATAATTCTTAAACATACCCAAATTATAAAAGAATAAAAATAAAATAAAAAAAGATAATGACTAATGTAAATAAACGTAAATCGAAACAGTCGAGAGGGTTCCATAGGGTAACTTCTGAAAACAAAAACCCCTTTTCTTACTTTTTTTTTCTTAATTTTATAAATTCAAAAACAATTATGATATAAACCAAAATTATCGGTATTGAACAACTAAAATGCGCTGTATCGATGATATTACATTTGCTTCCTTACGTTTTGGTACGTTTATTTTTTTTTCTATCTTACACAAAAATAATTCCGTTTGCGAATACCTAAGAAGCTTAATACCTCAAACAAAGAAGAATAAAGAATAAAAAAAAAAAAATCATTTGCTTTCTCTCACTCTCTTTTATGCTAATCAGTTCTCTATTCACCAGAGTAGATTTCATTATCTGATTTGATTTTTTTGTTTTTCTTTTTTTTTTATTCATATGGCAAAAAAAACTGATACATTACCGATATATCGTAGAAAATTTATGCTTTTAGGTAAGATCGTGTTGTGTTGAGTTTATTTAACCGCATTTAACCCAATGTATAATGTATAGGCAAATCTTATTGTAGGTGAGGTGAAATTTTGCTCAAAGGTTTAAGTATAATATATTAAAACTGACACTTACCAAAGTTTACATGTTGTATGCCTTGAGGAGGTGCACCGCTTCAGAGGTAGGTTCGCCAAAAGAAAGGTACCATTCGTACTCTGTGAGAAGAAATTAAACTTAACCGCTTGAACTTATTTTTCACTACACCTCTAGAATAGAAACTATTAAATCCATATGATTCATTGACGGATATTTGGATTTTTGTAAATTTAGGCTGTTTATTAGATTTTTTTCTTTCTTTTTTTTTTTCGTTGGGTGGTGAATAGGGAAAGGAGAGGAGAATACTTAAGAATTTAATCACTTATTAATTATATATAAAAAAAAATTGATAAGACATTCCGCTTAGGCCGATGATGATGTTGCCGCTGACACAGATGAGGATGCTGATGATGCTGAGGATGCAGGAGGCTGTCTCGTCTGGGACGAAGATGAAATGTTCCATAATATGTCGAGATAGGAATAGGTATAGTGTGGCTCGGATTACAGAGCGTGGGTTATCGCTGGCCAGATTGTAATTGCGATTTGATGGCGATGAACTTCCTCTGCGACCAAAGTGGCTGAATAAGTACAGTCAACACTGATGGTGTATTTTTGGCGTGGGTCGCGATTAGGACCTCGAACGAAGAATTTTTTTTTTTTCCTGTTTGCCCGAAACTTTGACGACACTGAGCATAGATAGTGCTTTTGTAGGGGGGCTTGGGTAGCTTAGTCCACGGATCGTGGTCAGGCACTCCTGTTGTAGAGGGATTGGTTAAGGGTTTTCTGGGACGCTTTTTTTTTATTTGAGTTTATTATTTTTTTTTTTTCAATATTTTGCCCAATTTAAATGGGCGTCTAAGCGAGTTACGGTCAGAGCCTAGTTGGTAGGGTTCTGGTGCGTGTCACTTGAAGTTTGTTAGTTTTTTTATCTTTTATGGGGTAACTATTAAAAACCCCTTTTGTTTTTAGGCGTTTTAAACTGCAGTACCCGCTTGTTTTTTTGATGTTTTTATTTTTACGCTTTTTAGGTAGGGTGTAAATTTTCTCTGATTTAGAGACACGCTCGTATCATACGTTCATTTGATTTTTTTACGGATTTTTTCTTACGTTAAAAAAAAATAAACTGGTAATTTACTATTACAAATTTTTCATTAAAAGCACCGCCCGTAGACCGAAGCGACCCGAACCAAATATCCCACCAAAAAAGGAAGCAATATCCGAAAATCAGGCCTTATATAGCCTGGCGGTAACTCTTGTCGCGTCGGACATTTCGATGGTGAGAGATAAGTAAATATGGCGATGAGAGCGATTCCGGGAGATGTGGTTTCCGACCGTATCGAAGATCAAAAAAAACAAACTCTTTCTTTTAAAAATCATTTTTGATTTTTTTAATAATAGGTGTAATAAAAGATACAATTTTTGGTCAATCCCAGCGGAGAAAACACCTCCCGGAAACACTTCCATGACAGAATACACCCAGAATTCGTGGATGTAATTGTTTACCTTGTTTCGCAAAATTTGTATTGCCGTCTCTTTTGAATGTTTCTCTTAAAGATTAATGTTCATACGTCCACGTAAAGCAAATGGATGCTGTCAACTTGTCAACCATTTGCTGGCATAGTCGGCTCTCAAAATCAGATGAATTCACCACACTTCTAAGATCTTTGCCTCCATCCTCACCATCGGTGCTCGCATTACCTGTATGTTGTCTTGGAATTGAATGAAATTGAATAAGAAAAAAAAGAAAAAGGTTGAGGTTCTTGCTAACGTCAATCAGATCCTCTCAAACTCAATCGACTGTTGGATTTCAAATATATTTTAAATTCATGGGTATACTGTTCTAGATCGTTTCTCACAGGATTTTGATATCTATAACTCCTTTTAATTATGTGTCTGTCACGTTTAACGCCAGATTTGCCTTTAAAATAAGTTATTCCTTTCTCTTTCACATCTTTTATAATGTATCTTGGAAGGTGTTTTATGTTGTGGAAACCTACATTTTTTACTAACTCTCTAGCTTTGTAATCAGTAACTTCCCTACGCGACTCATTTATCTTATTTATTTGCTTTTCTTTGGTTTCGAATACTCGTTTTTTTAGGTCTTTCCATTCTGACTCGTTTAATGTACTGTGTAAAAATTCATTTGGCTTATATTTCGTTATTGAATGTATTGTATCGTTATACAATTGGACTGCTTTATAAACTAGAAGTCTATCGTCTATGTCCCTATTTTCTTTGTTTAATTTGAAAAGTCTCATAAATGCTCATTGAGTGTGAGATGAAATCGTTCTTTTACTGCGTTACCTGTATGGGTATTTGGAGATGTGAAGTGATATGATACATTTTCGTTATTTAGGTAATTCTTAATATAAGCAGTATTAAATTCGTTGTCTGCAACGATTTTCAGTGGCTTTCCTAAGTTTGCAAACCTTTGTCTTAAGATCTCAACTATAGTAATCGAATTTCTATCTGTTAACGTATGAATAGACACATGTTTCGTAAGCTTGTCTATACATGTTAAAAACATGTTATTTTTGTTAAAAAAACCAAATATCGATGTGTACTATTTCATTGGGATTATTAGGGGTTTCTGAAATCATTAGATTGGGTTTTAATGGATTTCTATCGTATTTGCACATGTTACACAAAATACAATTATTGATATATTTCTGAATTTCGAGTCTAAGATTTGGAAAATAACAAATATTTTTTAACTCTGAGTAAGTTTCATCTATTCCCCGATGATTTTTCTCCTGATTTGTTTTTGCAATAATTTCCAGCAAAGTGTCCTTGCTTGTTATATCCTGGAGGAACTTTGTACATCGAAGAATTTTCATGTTAGGTGAATTTGAAAAATATTTCACTACTGTCTTTTGAAATTCAATAAATATGTCATCATCGTTGCAGAAGATTCCAACTGTTCCTTTGGTAGGGAAAAAGCCCTTTCAAAATGTTTAAGACGTACTCTTCATTGTACACTGGAAGGCTTATGATGGATCTCCTTTTTTTCCTGAACATTATTTGGTTTGTGTATGCTGTGGAATTACTTTTTTCAATTATTAATTGGTTTTTATAAATATTAATTGGATTTTCTGTAATAAATACATGGTCATTAAGGTTCTCAATCCCACTATGTATAGTTGCTAAGTCAGATCTTATATCATCTTCATTTTCTTCTACAACATTAGTTTCCAAACGACTCAGAAAATCGGCAACAAGGTTTTCTTTGCCTTTAATGTATTCGATTTCGAAATCATACTCATTCAATCTTATTTTCCAGCGTTGCAGCTTGGAATTGGGTTCTTTTAATGAATTAAGCCAAATTAGTGGTCGATGGTCGGTTCGAATTTTAAATTTGCGCCGGAATAAGTATGGCATAAAATATTTCGTAGCCCACACTATCGCTAAAAGTTCCTTGTCAATCGTACTATAATTTGTTTCATGACGATTTAAAGTACGAGATGCAAAAGCTATAGGATGTTGATTTTGCGAAAGAACCGCGCCTAAAGCTGCGTTACTGGCATCTGTTGTTAAGATAAATATTTGAGAAAAATTTGGATAAACTAAAACTGGGCAAGTACATATAAGTGCTTTAAGCTTATTAAAGGAATCAATGTATTGCCTGTCCTTAAAATTTACTTTGCAACCCTTTTTGAGACAATTCGTCATTGGTAGGGCTACTTTAGAGTAGTCCTTAATGAACTTCCGATAAAATCCAGTTATCCCAAGAAAAGATTTTATCTGTTTAGGTGAATGAGGTAGTTCAATTTTTTTTATGAAGTCGATTTTATTAGGATTGGGTTTTATACCATCGCTTGAAATTATATGTCCTAGATATTCAGTTTCGCGGCTAAAAAAATTGCATTTATTAATTTGCACCTTAAGATTAAATTTCTGAAGGCGTGTAAATATTTTATTAAGAGAATCTATGTGTTCTTGTAAAGACGTTGAGAATATTAAGATATCATCTAGATACACTACACATATTTTATTTATGTATTCAGATAGCACTTCGTTCATCATTCGCTGGAATGATGAAGGAGCATTCTTCAATCCAAACGGCATTCGAGTAAACTCATAGTGCCCGTTTGCGGTTGAAAACGCTGTTTTGTGTCTGTCTTCTATATTCAAAGGGATTTGGTGAAAGCCTTTCGCAAGGTCAAGGGTTGTAAAATACAGTGCGTTACCTAATTTGGAAAAAATATCCTCAATATTGGGAATCTATCTTCTGTTGTCACTTCATTCAATTTCTTAAAACTACAACAATGCGCCAGTTTTTTTGACCGAAATTGTCAGGCTTTTTTTCGACTACCCAAATTGGCGCATTATATGGGCTTGTTGATTTAACAATGATACCAGATTTTATCATTTCGGAAATTTGTTTTTCAACTTCGTCTTTGTGTGCTTCCGGATACCTTTATGCTTTCGAAAATATAGGGATATCATTCTTTGTTGGTATTTTGTGACTGTATGCTAGAACACAAGACAAATTGTCTCCTTCATGGTAAAACACTTTGTTAAACTTTCGGATTGTAGCGGTTAAATATGTAATTTCTTCTTGGTTAAGGTTATCGGTTTTAAGTTTGTTTGTAATTTGTTCTATATCTGGTTCTATAAAATTGATTTCTATTATTTCCTTACATAGTGTATTGACATCTTCCTCTAAAAAATGAGTTATAGAGTGACTGAAAATCAATGGTAACCTAGCGTCTTTTGTAATGAGTTGTAGGCTTTTAAAATCAAGTTTTGCTTGTAATGGCTTTAAAATATTACAGCCAATTATGCCATCGAAATCGCCATTTAATTTTAATTAATTTTTGAGTTTACGCATATATTTCCATTCACAGACTTAAGTGTGACTGGTTTTTTCAATTCAGTTTTGAAAGATTTACTAAGGAGACCGCTTTGAATAAGTGAAGTACTGGCTCCAGAATCAATGAGCAACTTAATAGGTATAGGGTCATTTCTAACAATTATACAGGGAAGTGTTCTGAGGTGGCTAACGGAAAATTTTGAAATTATAAATCATGATGATCTTCGTGTGTGTCTGTATAATTGGGATCATTTTCAGTTTGCACATACTCGACTTCCATATGGTTATTATTTCTTGAATTAGTCGAATTTTGGTAAATTGTTGAATTAGCCGAGTTTTGGTGAGTTTGCTGGGAAATATTAGCATTATTAGCATTTCCAAAATATGCTGAATTATTCGCTCTGTTTCTATTTTGAAAATTATTTGTGTTGCGTGAATTTGAACTCTGAGGTTGGGGATAATCTGAACGGTAATAATTTGTAGAATTTCTTCGCGATTTCCCAGAATAATTTCTTCAATAATTTCCTGAATGATTTGCTTGTCTATTGCCTACTGTAAAATGTTGTGGATTATTCTGTTGAACATTTCCTGTGTAAGAATTCTGAAACTGTCCGAAATTCCTGTTTGAATTTATTGTGTTATTGTTTTGATAACTAACCGAGCTATTGTGAGATTCTAATTTTTTTGGAATATTTTGTGAATTGTAGTATTGATTATGAATACCTGAGAAGTAAAATGTATCTGTATCTGTCAAAATTTTCTTAGCTTCTTGAAGAGTGGAGGGATTTATAGCCTGAAGAATAAGTTTGGCGTTGTATGGAAGTTTATTTATGAATAATTTAAGAGTAATATTCTCATTTTTTTTAGCATTAAACCAAGAGGGAGTTTCGGTAGATAAATTAGTTTTAATATTTAATTTAGTAAGAAGGCTTAGGCATTGGTCAAAAAGTAATTGTACTGAACCTCGAAATTCAAGTAATTTTATCTGGCTTACAATGTTTTCTATGCTTTCGCTTATTGTACAATTTGATAACAAAATATTTTTTATCTCCTGCCAATTTGTAGGATTATTATTATTGATTGAAATTACATTTGCAGATCCTTTAATTTTTTGCCTTATTTTTAAGTCAAGTAACTCTTCTGAGATTGCATTTAAACTTATAACCTGGTTATATAAACAATCCACGTGCCTAATAAATAAGCCAAGTTCTTCTGGTAATCCCGTGAAATCTTGTACTTTGATTAACTTTAGAAGCTCTAAGTTCGCCATACCTTGTTTGTTGTCTTCTTGTCGGGGAAGTCTTTATAGTTGCTATAGTTGCTTGATGTGGTTTCTTTTTTTTTTTGTCGTCGGTTCGGTGCTAGATTTTATTCTTTTTTTTTTATTTGGCACTAATTTTGCATATGTATTTTGAAAAGGAATTAGAGAATGTGTGATATTGGTTTTGAATTAGCACATTGTTCAAAGATTGTACTATATGTTTGTTTATATGATCATTTTTGCCTTTGCATTTATGTTTTAAAAGTCAGAAACTGAAAACGAATTTTCAAACCTTATACTATCGACACTATTTTAAAACGCATCAAAGCATCAAATAATTTGTATTGCATTTTCACAAAACGTTTTTCTTTGACATTATATTTCTTTTCCGACTGCGCCAGTTATGTTACCGTGTCCGAACTTTGAAAAAGCACAACAACAATTGAACGATTTAATCAAAATTAAATTTTATTTTATTCAAATAAAGTGTATACATTTATACATGTGTTCATCCTCTCACGATCAGACAAAAAAGTGACAAAAATATGCTTACTTACTATCTTATCATATACCTTACAACAACATAATCTTAATCTTGATAAAGTTGGCATAGCAACAGCGAAATACTTCTCTCTTAGCTTTTGAGTGTTTGATGTCTTGGCTTGGGTTCTACTGTGTGTGGGCTTGGCATGGCAACAGATATGTTCGCATGTGACTCACGGACATGGATTTTTGTGCCTCCATTGGATTTTTTCTAGACATGTTCAATGTGTTCATATTCCGAGCATCGTACATGCCCAGTGGAGGTGGCATGTTAGAATTGTATACGTCCATGTTCTGACAATCTTCAAGTGATTCGAGTCATGTTGACGTCTTTCTTTTTATCTCACTCCTATTTCTTGGTAAGAAAAGGTTTGTTCGTTGAGCCCTGAAGTCACCCTGGGGTAGCCCCAAAGTTTTTTTTTTGAAAAACCTGAAGTCACCCTGGTGAAAAAATTCTGTGTTTTTTGAGACCTGCGTCGCCCTGAACTCGCCCTGAAGTAGAACTAGGTATTTTGCTGTGACGAGTTGAAGTAAAGCAAAAACTGCCAAAGTGACATGAGATGTTATGCATATGTTTTGTTGTGGATTCACGTGCTGCAGGTTATTGTTTATTTTTGGAAAACAAATTGAAAGAATATACAAATTTAACTTAATGCTAATAAATAGCAATAAAAAATGAAACGGTAGAAGTTGTTTTTGTTCATTTTTAAGACATAATTGAAACAAATTGTATGTTTTAATTATCGGACAACAGAACTTTTTTTTCTTGCTTTAAATGTCAACAGCCCTTAAGCTTTTTTTGACAATTCTTGGGGTTGTTAAGAAAACCTGGGTCAACCCTGGGTAAAGTTCAACGAACGAAGCTAAGGAGAATGTAAGGTGAGGCAGGAATTTTCAAAAAATTTAAATACTTCTGCCTCACATGGTCATCTCGTTCTTTCCAAGAGATGTGAGTGAGATCAAAACGAGAGACGTCAAAATATATACAAATCAGTGGTCAAAATAAGTCTCCGCACGCAAGGCCTGATTCAGAATGCGACGATAAAACGCGACGTGAGCGTGACGAGAAAAGCTGTCACGTTCTTACGACAAAAACTTATTTTTGTAAAAAATATATTAAATATAAACAAAAAAAAAAAAAAAAAACAATATATACATATATCAATATCTATTTCTTAAATACATTTGATCATTTCTTTTTTGAAAAATCTGTAAATTACTTACCAAAAATGGAAATCGTCGTAACGTCGCGTCTCTTTTTCAATTTTTCGAACTCACGGCGTGGCGCGTGGCCGCATTGTGTATACTCGAATATACTTTCATTTGCTTGGAATTGGTTTGACAACTACAACGAGTTCTCGTCACTCTCACGTCTCGTTTGCTAGTGGCATTGTGAATCAGGCTTAACCCAAAGGGCCAGCTGTACAAATGTCGATGTCGTTAAAACTTTTATCCGTGGTTCAGCAATTTTAGTTCACCGATTTCGGCGAGTCAACTGAGGTTCAACTTTGGTTCAAATTTTGATCCGTGGTTTAGCAATTTCAACTCACCAATTCACCTCAGTAAAATCTCCGAAATTGGGACGAGATTTAAGAAAGGAAACGAGACGCAAGAAAACGAGACGAGAGCGTGACATGATTCTCTGTTAGCATTTTATAATTATAAAACCATTTCCCAATTCAATGGCAAGAGACTTTTGACGAGATTTAACAAAATAATATTAAAGCTTACTGATTTACAATTTCTTTATCAATTAATTTTACGTAACGTGACGACGTGAAATGCTTTATTATGCATATCCTTGTCATAGTTTGAAACTAATTTAACAAGAACGACAAGATCTCGTCACACTCACGTCTCGTTTTCTTATCGCATCCATTGTGTTCGAGGACTAATTCCAAATGCATATGGCAATGCTGTTTTAGATTTATCAGCGGGTTAAGGATTCCTCGGTACGGTACCACTCGCCACCGAAAATTGATAGACGGACATTTCACCACCGCCGATTGAGTGTTGGATCTTTAAGTGCTGCCATTTAGTGCTCAATATTTGAATGCCGCCCGTTTAAGTTTCAGATTTTTAGTTTCTGGATATTTTGTTTTCGTGTTCGCAAAGTAGTGTAGATTTTATTAGAAATGGTTAAATCGCAATAAGAATTCATTTATATTGTTTTCAATATCAAATCGTTTTCTTTTTCAGCTTATATCTTTTGCGTTTTATTTAAAACATTTTGCAGAACAGCGACTTTTGGAAAATAAAACACGAAAATTTAAAATAAATGATGAAAATTAATAGAAAATCATTTATTAACACTATTTTTACTGGCGGGAGACATTTTTTTAATGTTTTATTGTCAATCAAAGCAAATTGAAATTTGCGTCAAAAATAGAATCATACAGAATTCGCTTTTTAAACAAGATTTCAGTATACATTGCAATGAATAAAATATGTTCTAAAATGTTGCACCATGCAAAAGTTTCCAAAAAATCACGGGTATTACTGGCAAATCTGAATTCTATTGTGACTAACCACATTTTAATCCAAAAGAAACAATGGCCATATTGAATTGTTAACACTACATTACAGTGTTTAAAAGTCTAGTGTTGAAAGAACGACAGCGAACTACCCAGTGGCGGAACCGCTGTAACGAAAATTCCAACCACTAAAAGGCTTGTGGTGAAAATCTGGTGGTGAAGTGTCCAACGGTGAAAGTTCGGCACGGAATAGTCCTGCTTCGGGATTCCTCGTTATATGGCAATGCTCGTCTACGTTTGTCAACATTCAACAAGATAGTTTTATTTACTTTGTGTTTTTCTTATTTTAGGTAAATTTATTTGTTCATTTTAAGTTGTTAGTTTATAAGTGAAATTGGAAAGTGTAGTAAAATACGATTTGATATTTTATAAGAAAAACACGTCTTTATTTTATGGAAAACACAGATAGAATGATTGAATATAAAAATTCAGTAGATATTATTGATTATTGATATATACAACTTGATTTATATAGGCAAACTGAAACATAGCAAAGCAGTTATTATATTATGAAGTTATAGTTAGTTTGCGTTGTTCTAGAAAATATATTTATAAGTTATAACACACCCCCTCAACGCATTATTAATTATTAAAACAAATATAAAACTTTGTAATTGGCATACCACACAAAGCTGCAAACTTTTGATGTTTGATTCTTGCAAGGTTCTTTGTAAAAATGTCTGCCGCAATGTTCGCTGTACTCAAATACTCAAATTGAATAACGCCGCCCTCAAAAAGTTCACGGATTTGATGATAACGTATATCAATGTGTTCTTCTTGGATGATAAACCGGGTTCTTTACCAGTTGTTGGGTACTAAGATTGTCATTGTACAAAACAATTGAGTTGTTAACTATTGATTGAATTTCCTTTAATTATGTCCGATGATTTAGTGTATGACAAACTTGCCCCACTAGTCGTGTTGATGTAACGCGTATAAGATGGTTTACACCAACTGAATGTTCTTCATGAGGGTCACCGTTGAACTGCCATAACTAACTGATGGTGTGCATGATGTCAGGTCTTGTCGATACGGCTAAATACATTAACGCTCCTACTAGCGATTGATAACTTGTCTGGTCTTCCATTTTGCATGAGGAATTGGTACACTTAATTAACTTTGTTCCAGGATCAATATACTCCATATGCTGGTTTGCAGGTTTCCATACTGCTGCTGGTGAATCGCTATTTCACCTCTGGAACCACATCGCTCTATTTGAATTCCCAGAAAATATTTAATCCTACTTTTGTCCTCACATTCAAACTTCGCCATAACCCTTTCTTTAATGTGGGTCATCGATGATTCTGTAGAGCATGTTATCATCATATCGTCTACGTACACTGCAATTATGTTGAAACTCTCTCCTTTATTCATGTCATAAACGCAGCTATCGCCATTGCTTCGAGTGAACCCTATTTCAAGAAACACGCCATTCAGCTTCTTGTTCCACTCCCTTCCGGCTTGTTTGAGTCCATAAAGTGCCTTTTTAATTTGCATACTTTGCCAGGATTTTCAGGATCCACGAAGCCTTCAGGTTGCTTCAAGTAGAGTGTGTCACACAACTCGCCATTTAGATAAGCCGACTTAACGTCAAGATGATGCACAAGTAAGTCATGCTCCACTGCCATCGCCAAAATCAACCGTGTGATAGAATATGACTACTGGTGAAAATGTCTCAAAATAATTTACCATGTACCTTTGGGCGAATCCTTTAGCGACTAGTCTGCATTTATATCGTGAAATGGTTACATCTGGATTCTTCTTTGTGGTAAATATCCATTTACATCCTATGAGAGTATTGCAAGCTTCCAGTTTTCAGCATTCCTATTACACAAAGCCTCAGAAATTGTCATTGGATTACTAAGACTATTTTCAATAACATTCACAGTTTCAATGGTCTTATACTCTTTTCTTGGTCGTCCTCTTTGTCCAGTTCGTGTATTCTAGGGCGACCAGGTCCATGTTGCAACTGATTTGAAGAAGTACTTTCTTTGTTACCTTCATCTACAGAAGTAGCTGTGGGTAAAACTTCATTAAGGTTTTCTGCACTGGTTTCTGAAATTTCTGAATCACAATTTTGATTATCTTCTTGAAGCGGTGCAAATAGGGCCCATACACCACACATGCCTGCATGACCAAATAAAAGAATGCACAATCACGCTTCAACATACACTTCTCAAGGAAACTGTACAATATTTAGTCGTGTGTTCATCGCTGAGTAGACAACTTCTTAATATTTCAAGCTTGACTGAGCAAATGTAACACACACACCACACATGCTTGCATGCACAAACAAGAAAATATCAAAATTTTTTGAAATCACTCATGCCGCATGCACAACCACACATTCAACACCATACACTCGCAGTTTGCATGCGCAATCACTCTATTGCGCATGCAGGCATGTGTGGTGTATGGGCCCTAAAAGTTAAAATCTGTGATTATGTATTCCTTTTCTTTGGCCTCTAAAGAATTTTCAAAAAATCTAACGTCACGAGCCTTTTCAATTTGTCTTGTTACCGGATCAAACAACCTATAGCCCTTGGACTACTCCAAGTATCCCACCATTTTTTTTTTATATTTACCGCACACTCAAGGGGTTGTGACTACCCTTATAGTGTTAATACACAGTGCAAGCCTTTAGGAAAGTGGGATAGGATTTTAAAGGAGATATCGATGCACATTGGTTTTAAATGTTTGAACATCGAAATGGCAAGGAAAAATTGAGCCGGGTAAAGCATTCTACATTCTTGCAGTACGACTAAAGAAAGAATCTCTGTACTTAACAGTACGTCCAAAGTTGGGCTCAAGGGTAAACTGATGCGCATTCCTTGAAGTATGAGTATTACGGTTGAATTATTTGAGGGGAGGAATGCAACTGGCTATTTCACTAGAACAATGTTTATGAAAATAGCGATAAAATAATGAAAGACATGAAACATTGCGGCTCTGTTCAAGAGTTTCAATTGCTTCCGTTATAGTTTTATCGCCTATCATTTTTAAAGCTCTCTTTTGAATTCTATCTAATAGACTAAAGAGGGTTATTGGAGCACCTGCCCAAATATGAGAATTGTATTCCATTTTTTGACGAATTAAGGCTTTATAGATTACAGCCAGATCAGAGGGGGAGACAAATTTCTTTCACCGACGGAGAAAACCCCAACACTTAGCAGCGTTTTTGGCGATATCAAATACGTGATCATTCCATAAAAGGTGGTCTGTGATGCTCATACCTAGAACTGAAAGTTTTTCAGTTTCCTCGATGTAAGTGTCGCTCATGGATAGCAGCATTGGGGGTGGGTTTCGCTTTAACGACAGAAGGCAGCATTGTGTTTTTGAAGCATTAAATTCTACACGATTTTTATTTCCCCATTGCACAATGCTATCAAAATCAGAATTTAATGAGAATTTAATACGCTGCCGTTTAAGTTCCACATCCGAAGGACAAGGATGTGAATCTAGAAACGAATATGAAAAGCTGAGGGTATTGTCTTCAGCAAAACAGTTTAAAGGATTAGAAGTTTCAGACAAGAGATCATTAATGAATATTAAGAAGAGAGTCGGAGACAAACACCAGCATTTATTTTGTGGATATCAGACTTGAAACCGTCCAATACAACTTGTATTAATCGGTCCGAAAGAAAATTTCTAATCCAACGAAGAAGAGATTCATCGATACCAAATGCACCCATTTTCGATAAGAGAGCTTGATGCCAAACTCTATCAAATGCTTTTGAAATATCAAGTGCAATAATCTTACTTTCAACAAAACGATGTAAAGATTTATGGCACTGTTCGGTGAGATATACCATCAGATCACCAGTGGACCTATTGCTACGAAAGCCATACTGTCGGTCATTAAGAAGTTTTCGTTCCTCAAGATATTTCTTAAGCTGAAAGTTAATCAGCGTTTCCATGACCTTGGAAAAAAGGGAAGTAAGTGCAATTGGTCGATAGTTAGAGGGGGAAGAAGATTCGCCTTTTTTAGGGACAGGCTGGACAAATGCTGTTTTCCATCCACTCGGAAAGAGACCAGTAGAGTAGGACAGATGGAAAAGCTTACGCAGTGGTTTTGCCAGCGAAGAACTCTTCTTCAGAACTATAGGAGGGATACTATCCGGGCCAGCGGATTTGTGTATATCGAGATCTTTCAACACTCTTGAAACAGTAGGTGTACGAAAGAAGATTGGTCTCATGAAATCGTTTACATCTTCAAGTACAGGAGGTGGCATATCACTTTCTGTCAGCGTCGAATTAACAGCAAATTGTGCTGCAAACGAATGGGCTTTATCTAGTGAGCTGACAAAAAGGGTGTCGTTGAAGACGAGCGTTGGAACCGAAGACGAAGTAGTATTTCGAATGTTTTTTACAAATGACCAAAAATTTTTACTGCCTTTGGAACATTGCAGTATTTTTTGCCTTAAATTTTGATCATGCAAAAATTTGGTTCATCGAATAAGACCGTGACAGGCCTTTCTAGCTTACTTGAACTTATTGCGGTTTTCCTCAGTGGGGTTGGCTTTATAACTTCGGAAACTTACTTCTCTGACCCTGATAGCCTCTTTACAGCTCAAATCAAACCATGCGTTTTCTTACGGTTCGATAGATTTTTCCCTATTAGGTATAAAATTTCTCATTCCGAGAAGAAATAACTTTGTAATCATATCTGCACTGGAGTCTAAAGCCCGAACCCCACTACTCTCGTGTGTTGTGGACTAGTGTGTCGCTGTCATTCCAATGTATTTCATAGATTTCGGCACAACACATCACACGATACAAATATGGCTCTACGCATATGAAATACATTAGAGCGATAGGGACACACTACTCCCCAACACACCACACGAGAGAAGTATGGTTCGGGCTTAAGTCACTATCGAGGAAGCATAGTGACCAGTTAAAGTTTGTGAAAAAAAATAAAAAATTCTTTCCCTTTAGCAGCAAATTTTAAACGTCCTTGCTTTTTGAGCAAAACAATAGCCTTTGGACCAAATACTTTCAAGTGAGAAATAGTTGGTTTCTGCCCTTACCACCTTTCAATTGGCGTAAAGTTTCCCAAAATGTTTGTAGGTGATCTATTACGAATGAAAACTGCTGTATTGATAGCCTCTGCCCACAAAAACTCCGGAAGACTTGAACCCAAGAGCAGACATCTAGCCATTTCCACTAGCGTACGGTTTGCTCTTTCAGCAACGCCGTTTTGTTGTGGTGTATACTCAATAGAAAGCTGACGCTTAATCCCATGCTGGTAAAAATATTCGTTAAATGTTTTATTTTGGTATTCTCGCTTCGTAACATTTTTATTTTGCAACTTGTCTCCAACTCTGTCATCGTTTTAAACTGTTTGAAGACATCCAGAACTTCGCTCTTTGTCTTGATGAAATATACCTTTGTATTTCGCAATTTATCGTCAATAAAGGTCACAAAAAAACGAGCACCTCCTGCAGATTGAATTCGCATCGGACCACAGACGTCTGTGTGCACCAGATCAAGCAATTCCTTGCTTCTAGACAGGGATTGTTTCGGTAACGGTTTTACAGTCATCTTTCCTTTTGCACATATTTCACAGTCCTGCATGCCACTCGACGATTTTATATCAAGCCCGATAACCATGTTTTCTTGATTAAGTTGTTGCAAGCTTGCCATATTCAAATGACCATTACGTCTGTGCCATACTTCCAAAGCAATTGGATTTGAATTTGAACTAAACGAAAATGCCTCTGGTTTCGACTCAACAATGTATAAATTATTTCTCTGATGAGGTCTGAAAACAAATTTTCTCTGTGAGTTCCTTACAATGGCCATATTTTTGACAAAATCAACAATGAACTTGTATTGTGTTTTGTGTTATCTTGCTGACAAACAAGAAATTACCTATTAACTCAGGAATGAATAAAACATTTTTGAGCAAAATGTTTTCGGAACCGGCTCTTATGCTTACAGATCCAATTCCGCTGGACAAAACATAATTATCATTTGCCAATTGAACCATCTCCCCTTTTTGTTTTCAAAGATCCACAAAAAATTCTTCTTTGCAGCACATATGGGATGTAGCACCACTGTAAAGACACCACTCATGACGCTTAAGTACTTTCTTGTCAGCTGAAAAAATTCCAAAAGAATGAGTCTGATGATTTTTAGAATTTCGACAATCTGCCGCAAAGTGTCCCCTTTTGCCGCAAGAAAAACATTTTCCTCGTGTTTTTGAATTTTCTTTCTTAAAGTGCGTTTTCTTCTGCTGCTTAGATTTAACGTTGGATTTAACTGCAAAAATCAGCTGATTACCTGAAGTGCTGCTTAGATCTTTGTCTGCCCTTCGTCGTTCCTCTTCTATCAGACTTTCAAGCGAAGGCAAAGTATCACGACTCTCGATGGCAACAACAAAATTTTCGTAGCAATCAGGGCCCTATTGCACCAACAACTAATCACTTCTCACATAATCAATTTTAACAAATTCTGATAATTGTAAGTGATAAGCGTTGCACAAATGCATTTTGCACTTCACTCAGTAATATTTAATCAATTAATCATATACCTGCTTAGTGATAAGATAATGATAAGCGTTTCTCCAACTAAAAGGTTCAAAATTGCCTCTTCTAAGCTGACCATTGAAAAGTATTTTTTAACCTGCTTGTTCGTTGACTTCAATCGTCTCTCGATTTTACCGTTCAAGCACATTTGGTGAAGAAAAAAGGGATTTATTTTTATTAAATTACTTGCAACTTTGGTAATAGTTATTGGATTTTTATGATTATAGTGTCATAAGAAAGGCAAAAAGACAAGGAATTTTTCTGTGAAAAATTTTGTATAGTATTTATATAAAAAAAAACGTATGGCAATAAGAAAGGGTGATAGACTCGTTTTCATATGCATTTAAAACGAAAAATGATTTTAAAGGTTGATAATTTTGAAAAATAGTGTATCACAAAGTTGTTCACCTAACCCTTTTCTTTAAACTGGTTATCATTAGCAATTTAATTAAGATTAAACGATTACCAGAGCCGTGTGATTTAATCAAAAAAAAGTCAGAAAAGTGGAATTTCAATGAAGAAATAAAGAAACAGAAAGTGCATCGCATTAAAAGTTATAATTTTTTAAATTGAGAGCTATAGAATTTTATAATGTTCGTTTTTTATTAAAGTCAGGCCAACGCTTTATATTATTAAAAGAAATACACGATTTTATACAGTGACACTTCTTAAACCGTGTTGGATTTTAGGTAAACATTGTGAAAATTTCTTAATTGGAGTAAAATTTCTAGAAATATAAAGAGTTAATTTGATTCAAACTATTTATAAATAGTACACTGCGCTATGATAGTAACTCAAAACTAATACCATTTTAACAAAATTTTAAAGAATTTAATATGAAAAACACACTTTTTTTTGGACATTTGATTAGAACCCCCATTTGAAAATGCCGAATAACGTTAGAA
This sequence comes from Leucozona laternaria, assembly GCA_932273885.2. Lineage (NCBI taxonomy): Eukaryota > Metazoa > Arthropoda > Insecta > Diptera > Syrphidae > Leucozona > Leucozona laternaria. The sequence continues at coordinate 130,384,378 of OW026366.1, read as the reverse complement.
AATTATTTTTTTTTTGTTTTTATTTTAATTCAATACATTTATAACTTATTCATAAAATAATTAATAATGTGTTGTGCCACCACGGTTCACTATGACCTCGTACATCCTGTTGGGTAAGGAGTCATACAATTTCTTTATGTAATCAAGTGAAAAAGTCTCCCAGGCACTTCTTATTCCTTCCATGAGTTCCGATTCAGTTGAATATTGCCTTCCAGACTCGTATACTTTGCGTGCTAACCACCCCCAAACATTTTCTATAATGTTAAGGTCGGGCGAGTATGGCGGCCAGGTCAGTAAGGGCACCTTTTAGAGCTCAACCCAAGACTTTACGAGCTTAGAGGTGTGGATAGGGGCGTTATCCTGCTGGAACTTTCATTCCAAGGGCCCAAAAATATCCTTGATTGCAGGGAAAGCCGTTTTTAATACACAATTGTATGCTGTGGCATTCATACGGACGAGTAACAAATTGCAATTCAATAGTGCCATAGTACGTTATAGCTCCCCATACCATGACACCACCAGCACGGCTGTGCAGTCGATCTAAAGTATGTTCTTCCTTTCGAAGATCATGAAAATAGTATGCATAGCCATCGGGACCCTCCAAATTAAATTTTTTTTTCGTCTGAAAAGACTACAAGCTGCCACTCCTTCGTCCAGGTCATATGCGCTCTGCAGAAATCGAGGCGTTGCGTCTTTCGAAGTTGGTTAAGAGGTGGTTCTTTTTTTAATTTTTAGACGTTTTAAATGTTCAGCATTAGAAATAATTCTTTGCACGGTCCGCACGCATGCTTTTACACCGGTTTTTTTTTTAATTTTGGCTGCAGAGCCGTGCGAGTTGGACGCGTGCCTCAAAATAATTCGCTTGTAAGCTCCTGTAATCACAGAAGATGGTCGGCCCTTCATATTCTTTCCATAGTTATGCTCTTTGCGTAAACATGAGGAAATAACTTTACGACTGCGGTTAATTTTTTTTGAAATTTGATGGATTGATTGGCCACACTCACTATAAGCCTTTATTTTGGCTCTTTCGGACTCATTCAACGGTTTTGCTTTTCCCATATTTACTAAATTTAATTGAAAATTGTTCAAAATTGACTAATGATAATAAGGAAATTATAACTACTTACACTCAAAAATTAATAGTAAAGTGAAGAGGCGCTAATCGGCTGTCGCAAAAAAAATGAATTCATTTTTGTCACATTTGACAGAAAAATCCAAAACAAAATAACGGTTCATTTCCAGAACTCAACTTTTTTTTAAGAGTGAGAGTAATTGGAGGAGAACAAAAAAAAATTGAGCATGATACATACTCAGAGTTCCGAGTTATTTGCATTTACACTGAAAGATTAGAGGGGGCGCTAATCGGTTGTCGGACAGGTACCTATCGGTCAAAGATTGCGCAGAGCTATATAAAGCAGGAATGTTAAAAATTTAGATTTATAAATGTATTCCATTCTATATATGAATGCATGCATGTTAATATATAACCCCACATACCGATTGAACTCAAAATTTTAGGAAATCATAGGTGGAAGTCCAAGGGTGTTAATGTTTATTTCGTCAAAATCGCACTAGTATAGTTTGCAAACAAGGTGAGGCAATTTCGGAAAACAAAGCCCGATTATAAAAATTATTTTTAGCTTGAAAAATTATTTTTAAAGGATGGGTTTAGGGATAAATAATGTTAAGGAGTTCAACACTGAAATGGAAAAATACGTAAATGTTTTCTTTATTTTGTTTACATGTGTAAACTAAAGTGCTATTGCAATTAAAACTTGATAAATTTTTTTAATCATTTTACTATGTTATCTATATATTTTTGTCTTAATACAATTTGTATTTGATTTAATACTCTTGTTTACAAAACATATACTTACTTTTCATAGTTGAATATGACTACTGCTTGTTGTTTTAATAATATTAATACATTTTTAATGTTCTTGAGTTAAAAATATACCTATTTTAGTCAAATCAAAATAAAAATTTAATTCCTCTGTGTATTGAAAACAATAGGCATATCAAAATTATAACATTAAATTTCAACACATAACAGGATAAGGTTTTAATTTAATAATTAAATTATTACATAAAGGATTATATTTCAATTCTTTGGATCATATTCTAATCTTTTCCGTATTAAAAAAATTTCTTCAAAGTAAAATAATTCAAATTTCATACGAAATTACCTTAATATTTACAGAATATTTAAAAGTAATATTAGTTGTATTGCAAAGCAAGCGCCTGTATTACAAATGCTCTGAAATTTCTAACCGTGTACATAATAATGCGACCGTTTATAAATTTGCAGACTCAGACCGATTATCATAAAGTTGGGTATACAAACATTTTACAAACTATAAGATTTTAATATCAGCCGTTATTTGTTAAGTTTAATTCTCTTATTTTTAGATGGACAGACTTTTTTAATTTTTTTTTCAATTTCAACCCTTATTTTCAGCAATACTTTTCCAAATCATTTGTTTGTATTAAAACCGTTCCCACTGGTTCACAGCGACAATAGATTTTGTCCAAAATATCTTATAGACAGTTGAAAGAATTTAGTTTTTGGGGTTGGGTACGAAATCCCGCCAAACAAAATCCCGCATAACAAAATCCCGCATAACAAAATCCCGCGTAACGAAATCCCGCCGATTCAGTACTAAATCGACAGGACTGTATTGATTTTTATTTTCATATAGAAGGTGACTCAAATTCATGAGAAGCAAGGAGAACGAAGTTTCCTACATTCGTACTTTTGGGTACGGTTTTGGGTTGGGTTTGTGAATGGGGTGGTCGGTTAAGCCCCGCCCCTTGAGGATGTGATATATCACACTAAATGGTGAGAATAATAAATGAATAAGACCAAAAACGACGAAAACAAATCCGCCGTCCAAAAACAGTATAAAAGCAGATGTGAGTTTTAAATTATTTTCAGTTCTTATTAGAACTCATTCGAGGTAGGTTCTCCTCCTCATAAAGAGAGATTAGCTATTATTTCGTTTTAGTAGTTAGTTGGTTGGGTGGCTGGCTGGGTTGTAGGCTGGAGGGTTGGGGTGTTTGGTAGGTAAGTGGGTTGGGAGGTAGGTGGGGCTGGTTGGTAGGTAGGTAGGTAGGGCTGGTGGGTGGGTGGGTGGTGGAGTGCGTGTCTGACGCACAATTTTAGAAAAGAAAACGCTGTATTATCATTGGTTAATGATTTAGGGGGTTGGTTTTACATTTTTCCTTGCTCAAATGCTCTTGTCGGCCATTTTGTATGGTTTTATTTTTCATCTTCAAACTCAAACTTTGAGAAAATAGAAGAAAAATGAATGATTTTTTTAACTGAATACGTGTTATGAGATACGAATCAGTCTAAACGAATAAAAAAAAAAAAAAAAACTTAACATTTCTTTAGCTCAGAGGTAGGGATGGCATTATTTGGAGATTTTTTTAATTTTTGATTTTTTTCGCTTTAGCCAGTTTGAAGATCTCATCAAACAAATATTTTTTGTATTTTGTTTATATACCAAAAAAATTAATTCTGTGGTTTTTAAAACGTGTTTTTGTGCCAAATAAGTGATGAAAATTCGCAAATTTTTTAGGTCCGTTCTTATTGATTCTCATCAAAGATAGTTATTCAAGTAAATTAGAAATATTTTTTATTATATTGTGTAAATAGTGTGAAAACAGTGATAAAAGTGAAAACACTGAATAAAAACAAACATAAATACATACATACATACATACGTCATAAATACAAACATACGCCATAAATACATACATACTTCATAAATATACATACAAACATACATAAATACATATCAAGATGTCGAATTTTGCAGAGGTATGTTTAAAATTTACTTTTTATTATCATTAATTCAGTGTTATCGATTTATATTCGTTCTTTTGTGTTAGTGATTTCTAATTTATGCAGTTTATTTGTGATAAAATGTGTCTTTTTTGATTTTGCAGAAATGCATCGACATTTATTTTACAGTAATTCAAATCAATAAGAACGAATATAAACAATTTCAATTTGCGTGAGTTAAAAAAGTGAAATATTGTGGGTTTTTGTTTCGTGAATGTGAATTATTTTCCAGTGGTGTGATAGCTATTTGTTAACATCAGCGTAAATAAAGTGAAAAGCCTTCCTTTTCCTATCCTTTCTCTTCTTTTTTTCATTCATTCTATCATTCACCTTTTCTTCTTTTAAAAAAGCAATTCAAAAAAGCTTTTCCTTCATTTTTTTTTTCTATCCACAATGCTTTTCCTTATTATTCTTTTCGCATATTATTTCTTTCCTTACTTTCTCCACTCCTTTCTAAAATTTTTGGAAATAAATTTTGATTAGATCGTAAGATCAAATAAAGGTGGGGTCAAGTTGGTAAAAGATGGCTATCTTTTTCATCTTGAGAAGAAAAAGGAAGAAAAGTCCTTTTGGAGTTGTGCCGAGAGGAAAAATTTGCGGTGCAAAGCAAGAATGGAGACTTTCTTCACAAATGACGAAAAATATGCCATTAAAAATATTGTGAATGAGCACAGCCACGCTGATGGGACGTTTGCGGTTGTCCCATCAATAATGCGGCAGCTATTTTCTGTGCACGGACAGATTGAAAGCACAGTGGTTCCTCTTATATACTGCCTGATGAGCAGCCAGTGCAGGGAGGCGTATGATGAATTTTGGATTCAACTACTCGCATGCGCCTGCGAAAACAATATTGCCTTGCTGCCAGAAGTTATAATATCCGATTTTGAACAAGCCATAATAACGTCAGCAACCAGTTTCTTTCAACAAGCAACAGCAAAAGGATGTCTTTTCCATTTCGGGCAGATAATTTGGAGGAAGGTCCAAAGCCTTGGCTTTGCACGTAAATATGGCCAGGATGAATCGTTTGCGTTAGAAGCCAGGATGCTTAAATCACTTGCGTTTGTGCCTGCAGAAGAAGTTCCAGCGTATTTTGATGCCATCAATTTATCGTTGGTAAATGTGGAGTCCAAGCCACTTTACCAATGGTTCAAAAGTGTATACATTGGAAACGAGATGACATCGCCAAGGTATCATCCAGAATTTTGGACTACTGGAGCTTCTGCATCTGAATTACACTTTCCACGAACGCAAAATAGCGTGGAAGCATGGCACAGGCGCTTAAAGGTAATTCAATAAAAAAAACAAGCCAAATATATCATTTCCTTAACTTTTTTTTTTCCTAATAAAGGTAGTGGTAGGTCAAAGACATGCTGGAGTCTATAAGCTTGTAGCTGACCTCGGCAAAGAGTCAATTGTGGCTAAACTGACTATTGACAAGATAAGACGAGGAGAGGAACCACCTAAGAGTAAAATAGTGAAAAGAAACGAAACCATCCAAAGAATTCTAAGCCGACGCACAACAACAAATAAAGTGCTATTTCTTCTCAACATATCCCACAGCATTAACATCGCCTAAGACCAGACACAAAAAACACAACACAACACAACACAAAACACAACACAAAGCACACGTCTATTGTTGACAAATCCGTCCTTTTTAGGACGACCGAAAAATCCAAAAGAGATAAAAACTTAATATTTCAAAAGGTTTTTGAGTAAAAGTCAGATATGAAATTATTCCATTTTCAGTCGCAGGCGTCTATGTCAAATGTCAATAGTTTTCTTCTTCAACAGTACCTTGATCGGCCCGCTTCGCGGGTAAAAGGAATTAAACTCCCTTTTTCGCGGCCACACCCGCTCACGCAACAGTTTTTTTTATTAAAATATTGACTGAATACTTGTAATGAAAATGGTTTTTCGTTTCATGCGATACGTCGATTGAAAGGTGGCACTCCCTAGATCACAAATATGTAATTTTTAATTCTCTACGATGCAACCGCATCCGCTTAAACTAATACCAAAATTTACGATTAAAAAAGAAAATATCTCAGTTTTCCAATATAATCTTTCATTAAATCTCGCCAACCAATTATCTGACATGAGCCTCGATACGTTACACGACATAATCCAAAAGTCAATAGTCAGAAAAACTTTACAAAGAAAAAAATGTATTCCCAAAGAAAAATGGTTCGATGATGAATGTTTCAACAAATGACAAAAATCATGTGCCTTTCTTCGCCTTTTTCGAAAATTCAACACCAACTTCTTCAAAAATAAATTTTCAACACTAAATAAAGAATTTAAACAACTGTGTAAACGTAAAATTCACGAATATCAGAATTCTTTAACAAATTTGGTTTCTGCAACTAGAAATTCGAGTGAGTTTTGGAAAGCTATTAGGGAAATCCACGGAAGTAAGTGTTGTGTTGGAAATTCAATATCTGCTGAAGCATTAAGAATCCATTTCGAATCGCTTCTGAACCCTTCAAACATTCAAATTTCCATTTTTCACTATGCCATGCCACAGATTTATATTGAAAATCTCGATTCCCTTATACCAATAAGCAAAGTGGTTGAAGTTATAAAAGCCTCAAAGGAAAATAAAGCTCCAGGATTTAATAGAATCCCATATTAATTCTATAAATGCGCTACTGAGGAGTTTTTAGGACATTTGACTTCCACTTATAATAAAATTTTTGAAAACGGTGAAACACCTGAGAGTTTTCAGCAAGCCATTATATTCCCGCTTCACAAAACCGGGGATCAAAATGAAGCATCAAACTATCATGATATTTCATTTTTAAACTCTTCTATGAAATTATTCGCCTCAGTAATACTTAACCGAATAAAGGCATGGGTTGAAGAAAACTATGTGTTAAGTGAATACCAGGCAGGATTTCGTAGCGGATACTTGACAATTGATTACATCTTTACGCTTAAATCAATTGCCAAATCATATCTGTAGAAAGGAGCCAAACTATACGCGTTCTTCGTTGACTTAAGAGCACCCTTCCATTCTGTTGATCGAAAATCTCTATTTTATAAGTTGAGCTGTATAGGACTTTCGACAAAAATAATTACACTGCTGAGGAATCTATACAGTCAAATTGGTTTGAGACTCTATCGGGAGTACGACAAGAATGTTCATTGAGTGCCCTTATTTTTATTTTGTTTATTGATGATTTGTTTGAATGGTTAATTGGAGGAATTTTATGGAATGGTATAAGAATAAAAACTCTTATGTATGCAGATGATGTAGTCTTGTTTGCGGATTCTCCAGTCATTCTGCAAAAAAGGATACATAGATTTGAAGAATATTGCAAGGTTTGGAGCCTTACTGTCAACCTTAACAAATCAAAGGTCATGGTTTTTAGAAGAAGCTTTGGACGATATGCACAGTCTGAAAAGTGGACATTTTAAGGGGAGGAGATTGAGATCGTCAAAGAGTACAAATATCTAGGCATTCTTATTAGATCAAATTTGAACATGCAAAACCATCTTTTAAATAAACTTAACGTTGCGAAATCCACACTGAATTCAACATGGAGGGCATGTATGAGTAACTCAGCCCTGCATCCATCCGCAAAATACAAAATTTTCCAAAACACTGCAACCGCAACAATGTTTTATGCTGCGCAAGTTTGGGGAATCACGAGGTATGACGAAATTGAATAGCTTTTGCGGTTCTTTATCAAACGATGCTTTCATCTACCACAAAACAACTCGAATTACATGTTATTTTTGAAAACAGGATTGTCCCCTCGTTGCACATCTCAAAAGTTAAACTACACTTTGACTATATTCTTGACGTACTAAAACAAATGCCCAATGCGCGCCTACCTAAAAAAATTGCACAATTTGCAATCAATAACAACACCTTATTATTTAAGGAAAGGAGTTCATTGGCACAAAAACATAACCTGCAGCTAAACATAAATCCTAGTAGCTCAAACTATTGGAAGGAGATTTAGTACAGTTTTTTAAAGAATCTTGATTTGAAATCAAGAGAAACGTTTATTGAGGAAGCTGAATCTTCACTTCACCGAAATTACTACAGACAGCTTAACTTTAATTTAGAAGATCTCAACTACTTTCACTTGGAATTCAACGTACAATTTATTGAAACCATATTTAGAACAAGGGGAGAACTTCTTAGACTAAACTACGTGCCACATCGTGATGATCTTCCCATTTTTTGTAACCTATGCAACATGAACACCAGGGAGGATACTTTCCACTTCGTCGCAATCTGCCCCATTTTGAACGATATTAGAAGAAGGTGCCTTGGACAAAATGAGCTAAATTGGCTAGAAACAAACATTTTGAACGGCAAAGCTGGTTGGAGACCTCTCTTCTCTTTTGTCAAAGCTGCAGCAGCCTATAGACACATCATAGTCAATGAAAATTTTTAGCACTTGAATTTGTTTGCAACTTAAAAATTTAATATTAATGTAATTCTTTCGTTTAATTTAAAAAATTATTTCTCAAGTAACATTTGTCAATCAGGCAGACGGCTTCAAAGCCATGCCTTAACATGCATTTGAAAAACTAACTATGTAAAAACTTTAAATTTAACTAAATAAATCAACTTATTATTATATTATTAATATTACAAAGGATAGTGGTAATTCAAATTTCGTAAGATGGAACGCTATCTCTTTATCCCGAAGAACAGAAAAATGAAATTAACTGGGTCGCGAGTCCTGCAATTTCAGGAATAATGAACGGAACAAAAGCCAACCGGACTTTTAAAAATAGTACAATTAAGCCACCAAACAGCGAACAAAAATGATCTCAAAATAATATTTCAACTATTTGAAAACTACTTATCTTTTTTTTTGGTAAACCGCCAACTTCCTCTTCTCTATAATTTTTCCCTTGAAGCTTTTCTTTCTCCTTATCTTTCTCCTGCCTCAAAGTTCTCCTTAAATCTTCTTCCTCAGAAATCTATTTTCACTTCTATCTTCAAATTATCTCACTTTACTTTACTTTTCGAAATTAAATTCTTTAACTTTTTTCCACTTTCTTTTCTCTTCGTAATTCCTCTTCGATGTCGATGCTATCTCTGATCTCTTCAGTCAAGAAGTGTCCGTCCAGATTTGTCGATGTCTATTCGAACCTCTTCTTATACTGATACCCCTGATTTCGGCCAATTGGAATCCGCGGATTTCGGTCACGTCATTTGTCAGAAACACTCAGCTAACTTGCTGGAGTGCGCCACCGTTGTTGAAATCCAGCGGTCCTGCTTACTCGCATATAATACTATCACCCTGGCATTTATGCACCGTCATCATTGAATTCACCGGCCTCTGGGATCACTTCCAGTTGCGAGGAATACAATGAAAGCATTCAGTCATTTTCCCACTATTTTTCACAATTTTAAAGAGGAAATCAAAAGACAAAACGAAAATATCAAAAACTTCAACAATTCAATTTCGAACGATAAAGATATTTGTCCCCTCCAATTCCCTTACGATGCCCAAGAATATGAAAAGAGAACGAAGAGCAGCGAAGAATGAAAAGCGAATGAACTATAACATACATTTTGGAAAGATAAGTTGGCAATTATTTCCTTTTTCGCGATTCTGACCAAGACTACTTCGGTGGGCTTTTTTTTAGGTTTGAGTGTGTTGGGGATATTAGTTCAAAGGTAAGTTGGGCATTCAGCCATTCTCTAACGAGTGACATCTTGCGTTTAGGGACCAATTGTCTCCCCCGCTTTGTTCTTGGATATTACTGGAGCGACCGTTTCGTCTGTCAATTATTTTAAGTTCAGGGACTAGCTGTCACCCAAATTTCGAATCCGATTGGATCAAGACCGTCCGTATGTTAGTTATGGTTGGTTTCGGGATGGCCTAACCACCCACTTAGTTTCTTAAAAATGGACATTGTCTCTTCAAGATACTGAGAGAGTGACCCAATGGCTGATGGATTATGGCTGCCCTACTCACTCTCTCAGTAAGTTGCGAGAAACACCTGTAGGGAAAGAAAGCAGAGGAAAGGCAGGAACAAGGACTTGGATAAATAAAAGAACGATTTTTGTCGCGGTAAATTTTACCGTGATAGGCTGACTTGAAATTTCGAAAACAGAAAGTCGCTGGAAGTCGCCAGAGAAAAAACTAAACAGTTTTCTTTCTGAACAACCTAATTGTTTTTAAAAAGTAGGTAACAAAAAAACTTAGGAATATACGATCAAAGAATAAAATTATTAAAAGAAAAAAAATTCAGTCTCATTTTTATCAAAAGTCTATTACAGCATATGTACATAAACTTGAATATATTATAAATGCAGTACTCTCCGCTTAATTGCATTGCCCATTTTGTCTGATTTTTCGTTAAAGTAACCGTAACATTTACATAAATGTTTTAAGTTTTTTATCTGCAGTTTTTTAATATCAATTAAGCGGGAAAATAAATTAAGCGAGGTTTAAAAAAATCAAAAAAAACTCTTCTATTGCAATTTCTCTCTGCAATTTAATTTCCATCCTCGTGTGAATGAAGCCTTGTGTAGGTTTTTAATGTGATATAAGCTAATTTAAAGTTGAACACTTGAAAATCTTGAACTTTAGCTTTGAAGCTTTATAAATCAATCAAAACAAAAAATTGAAAACAAACAAACGTCTTCAAAACTAAAGACAATAATTTTTTCGTGAAAAAGGTAAAATTTATAAAAATCTAAGTATGCATTCTGATTTTAATGAAGAGGAAAAAGAAAATGAGACTGGTTTGTTTTCGAACAAAATGTATATGGCATATTATCGATGGCGGTAGTATCGATGGCAAAAAACTATTGTAAGGACGGCCAAGATAATACAGGAACAAGAATTAAAAACGTTTAAATCAAAACACCAATTGATTTTTACATTAAATTGTATTCGAAATATTTTACGTGGCGAACTCTGATAGATCTAAAACACATCTGATCTCGTTGCTATGCACCGACAGTTACTTATGTAAAACAAATATTATATATTAATATGTACATATGGAACATGCATACTAAGAATGCTTATACAAATCATGTGATAGTTTAGCTGTTATTTGTAATATTTAATATATATAGTACATGGTTTCGCTTTACTGTTTTAACTATATGTATTTGTATGTGAAACTATATGTGTTTTATTTGAATATAATGTGTATTATTATAAATCATGAATCCAGTGTTGTAATACGGAATGCCTACACTATTGATAATATCTAAAGACTATCGATATTAATCCAACATTTATTCACGCTACCGCACTGACTCGCATTCACATTTGGAGACAGTTTGCAATATGGTCAAATCTCAAATTATTATTCCGACCAAAAGGCATGTAACTTGAAATAAAAAGCATTATTTGCATGTCGTTACTCACAAATTCAGAAGTCGCTAGAGAAATTGCTAGAAATAATCTAGAGACATACAAATATTTTTTGTCGCTTTCGAAGTGGAAATTTCGCTAGATATAGTGACAAAGTCGCTAAAACAGCAAACCTGCCAGCAACCGAAAACTTAAAGAGCGTACCAACAACAACTCCAGCCATCTCCTGCTCTGAGATGAACAGCTTATAATACAACAAGATTACTAAATCTCGTGGAATCGTTCACACCACACATAAACTACATTTTTTTTGACATTTCAAACGCATCTCAGTGTTGATAGAAACATCGAAAAAGAAAATCCATTGCAATTAGGGGAAAAATTCCCTAAAAACTTACGCACATTTATTTTCTCTCTCTGTTTAAAAACCGACAAAACGTATTAAAATTCCACTACCTGAGTACACTACAATCAATAGATATAATAAACTCTCTTATCATTGACTCTTTTTTTGTGACTTAACTTATATACATCATCATCATCGGCTCGACAACCGGGGTCCGGTCCTGGCCTCCTTCAACAAGTCTCTCCACCCATCCCGGTCTCGAGCCGCCGCACAGTGGTTAAAATGCAGAAATAAATAAAAAAAATGAAAGTGTTAGTATGAAGTTATTTTTTTTTATTTTATTATAGTTATACAGTTGGTCTATGATTTTTGAAAATTTGAGCAATTTTTGTTCATAAGTATTGAAGATACAGGGCTCCAAAGTTACCCTTTTTTTCAATTTTGAAATTCCTATATTTTCTTGCACTAACTTCTTGGCACAAAAAATAGCGTTTATAAAACTTTAAGCCAGAATTTTTATTTTTATTTCAAAAACATGTACTTTAAGCTTAAAAAAAACATATGCATATATATATATATGTATATATGTATATTTTAGATAAGTCAGAGCAGAGAGCTCTAAAATTTAAATTTTAATGTTTTTTCCTTAGAGCTACAATTTTAGCTACACTTGCCTACACGATCTGACTACATTCACTTGAAAGCTACAATACTCACCTAACTAGTCCAAAAAAAATGAAATCCGTCTGGATCCAACCCTGTGACTTATGTTCAATTTTGTTCACCTGAATCCGGTCTTAAAAAACACGGTTTTGACGACGATAGATCCCGAAAAATTACAATTTCTTCGAAAATACTTGTCACAGATAACTAGGTTAGAGCTTAATTTTTAGAAAAAATATGTATCTTTCTTTAAAAAATAAAATAAAATTAATCCATTGACTAACCTATGAGATATTCAATTTTTAGCGCAAAACTTTTTTTTTGCCTGACTTATTTTCCAATTGTTTCCTAACTTTTATTTAAAAAATTACAATAAAAATAAAAAAAATTATGATGTATTAAACTATATGTAAGTACCTAGATAAAATATTATTAGATTAGATTTATGGAATAGGTGTTGCACCTCGGCTACAACTTAAGCTTTAAATCATGGAGAACATGTGATGACACTCGTGCTATTAAGGCAGTGGAAAAAAAACGAATCCAAGCTGAATTCATCGAAAAGGTTGGTATCAAGGTTGACGTTGTAAAGCAAGGAACTGGAACAACAAATGACGGCAGTACATCACGAAGATTTTTTGAAAATCCGCTTCTGACTGCAGAGATCACCAAAATAGATTCAAGGTTGATAACGAGACTTTCAGTCATTTTGGAAGTAATTTGCTGCAATTTTTCAATTGATACAGAAAAACTTAAGGTTTATTCTGAAGAGACAGCTAAATTGGCGATTTCGTTATACCCTTGGTATCACATGCCTGCAACAGTTCATAAAATCTTATTGTTCTATGGGTTCACTTTCAGAGGAGTCCCACGAAAGCAGAAATAAGGACTACAAATATTACAGAACCCACCACTCCAGGAAATGTTCTCGGGTATCTACAAATGAGGATGTTTTCCACATCATCATGATATCATTTGATCCCTTTATAACCCAATTGAGACCGGAACAAAAAAAAAAAAACCTTCCATTGAGTGAAGAAGCTCTTGAATTAATTAATTAATATTTTTTAATGACTATGTAATTTATTTTTATGTATTTATACATTTATTTATTTGTTTAATTATTTAATCATTTATTTATGTAATTAGTATTAATAGTATTTTTTGTAATGTTAACATATTAAAGCAAAAAGTGTTACAAAACATAAATTGTTATTTTTTTTATATGAACAATAAACCTCAAAATTTAGAAAAATCTCAATAACTCATCTTCTAATTGTTATTTTTAATCCAAATTTTGAGGAAATGTGTGTTTCCCTAACCCACACATGTGTGCCAAATTTCATTTCTCACCGATTTATATTACATGTTTTATCGATTTATTTCCGCGCTCCCATACAAACCGAACCACTGTGCGCCGCCATCCAGTTGCGCACCCCAAGGCTCCGGGCGTCCTGGTCTACGCCATCTCTCCACAGCGCAAAAATGGTCTACCACGCTGTCGTCTACCATAGAATGTGCCACAAAGAAGTTTCCGAGCAGGTTCCTCTTCGCTCATGCGAGCTAGGTGCCCTGCCCACCGGAGTCTACCGAGCTTAATTTTTGTCACGATATCTGCTTCAAGGTAGATTGCGTACAATTCATGATTGTACCGTCTCCGGATTCGTCCTTCCTCACATATGGGGCCAACAATTCTCCTTAAGACTTTTCTCTCGAACCTTTTGCTAAGCACTCAAGTCTCGGACCATGGTCCTGTACAGCAGCAGTTTTGAAGTTATGGTGAGATTTCTGGATTTGAAGAGCTTTGACAGACTATAGTAGGCTCTGTTGGATTTGAGAAGCTGCCCGCGTATTTCTTCTTCTTTATTGTTATCGGCTGCTACTATTTACCCAAGGTATTTAAAGGATTGCACCACTTAAAATTTGTGCTCCGCTACCTTGATTGTTTGACCAACTGTTCCTCTCGCATTTGACGACACCTTGTACTTTGTTTTGCGTTCACTAATGTGCAGCCCCAGATTTTGTGCCGCTGGCTCGATCTGGATGAAGGAATCATGTACAGCTTGCTCGGTTCTTCCGATGATGTCGATGTCGTCTGCGTAAGCCAGTATCTGGCTGGACCTGTTGACGATAGTCCCTCTTGTTGGCGTGCAAGAGTCACGGATTGCTTTGTCCAACGGCAGGTTGAAGAGGAGGCAGGCCAAACCATCCCCTTGTCGGAGTCCATTAAACATGTTGATTGGTTTGGATAGCAATCCGGCTATTTTTACTTGGCTTGTTACGTTGGTCATGGTCAACCTACATAGTCGTGTCAATTTATTTGGGATGCCGAATTCTCTCATGGCTTTGTAAAGTTTTACCCTGGCTATGCTATCATAGGCGGCCTTAAAGAGAAAAATGAGTAGTTAATTGTGTTTGTTTCACATTCATATTGTTCCAAGAAAATTTTGAGAAGATTTCCCACTAATCTACAAGATTATGAAATCTGACAATTTATGGGAAATCTAGTTTATTTCGATGAGATTTGGTGCTTTTCGCCCGAAATCTAGATTTTGATGGGGTGTGAAAAGTCGATAATGAAAGACCAAACTCATGACATCTTTTCCCGAATTTTGAAAGAGATTAGAGATCTTCGAAGTGATTTCATACAAAGATTTGAACAAATTGAAAAAAATCTTTCATCCCACATTAAAGAAGCCAACAAATCGATCCAGTCCCTCCAGGAGCGGGATGCGAAATTGACAACCCAATATTTTAATTTTTTCCATGTTTTGAATGGAGAAGTAGCTGACCTGCAAAAAAGATGTGACACATCCGAACGGAGGGAAGTTGCAGCTGACGCTGTTCTTTTTGGCCTCCCACAACTCCCTGATTAAAACCTGAATGCACTTTTCAATACCATTTGCTGCAGCGTTAATCGTTAACCCCCTCCCTTTAAAGCAGCTTTTCGTTCTCAAAGGAGAAATAAAAACAATAAACTTGACCCCCATAATCACAGATTAGCCACATGAAGATAAGAATCTTTCGTACGTTTCGCCCTCCAAAACCCATTTGTTTACATTGTTGTATTTGTAATTTCATCCCGCGTCGATGAATAGATGTGAATTGCAACAACAATTTAACCAGGAGTGTGAAGATCCCTAATGTATATGTGTCAGGTTTTTATACACACATTCTCATTATTAATCTGATATCTGACAGTACAAGCTTGTAGGCAAATTAAAATGGCTGCCGGGGATTCTTATCTTCATGTGGCTAATCTGTGCCCATAATTCTTAAATTTGGCTCCCCACATGATTAGAAATGCAGTATTAAAATCTCTTGCTCTCTTTTACAAAACAAAGCAATAACTATTGCAATAACAAGACATTGGCTTAAAGACGCAAAGAAAAACAAAACTTGTACCTGTACGGGAGCTTGACAGAACAAAATCGCACGTCTGTTAAGTTGGCATAACAATTTTCACCTAGACCAACGGGACCACAACAGGAATTTGCAGTTTTTTTTCTATTTTTTTTTTTGCACTTCCATTCCGGATTTTAACTTCTAACTAACTTCACTGTAAATTTAGCAGTACATGCTGTTTTTTTCAACAACCACGCAAGCTAGAGACTTGCAGTAAGTGTCCCAATTCTTCACTGTGAAGTTAGCAGTACATGGGGTTTCTTAAGCAAGCAGACAATCTATCATTTTGAAATAGGGCTCCAAATTTGCAATTTAATTTGCAGTTCCAGAAAAAAAATTACCCAAAATTTTAAAGTCCTCATATAAAAAAAATATTCAAAAAATCAAATTACATGGCCGACTTGTGAAGTTGGCAGTACATGCTGTTGTTTTAACAACCACGCAAGTTAGAAACTTGCGGAAGTGTCCAAATTTGTTCCAGAAAAAAATAATTCCAAGCAATTTTGAAGTCCTCAAGTTAAAAAAAAAATGTATACCATCTAACTTCACCATTCAACTTCACATACAAGCAAACATGTATGTTAAAGAGAGCACAGATGGGGAGGCAATTCTCATACAAAACGATGCAATTGCCGCCACGAGCAATCAAGAAGAATGAAAATTAAAGAGTAACACACCATAAAGATGCATCGAATCATCAGTTTATAATTATTATATTTAAAAGTATTATTATTTTCTTTTTTCTATCATTCTTTTATTTTCCTTTCTTCTCTTATTTCTTCATCATATTAATTTTTTTCAATACCTTTTTGCTTAAAGTTGTTTTATGTAAAAGAAGTTGCTTTGAATTTTTCAATGCTGTGAGTATGTTGCTTTTGCTTGAGTCTCGCGCTATAATTACTCGATACAGACTTGAGTGAAAATAGCTGTGTTCCATTGGGCCTTGCAAAGTACTTTTTAGTACTTCCCAGTAGATGATGAATGAAACAATTTCATTCTGCCAAATGTAAAATCAAACCTCAATATTAATGTGATTTTGGTTGTTTGTTTTTATATTTTATTATAAATTAGAAAAACATCAGCAAGAATAATTTAGTACTTAATTTCTTTTTACTGATGGTGTTTTTACCGTGTATTGATACCTTTAGTTACTTCATTATTGAACTACTTCGACCAATGAGTAGAAACAGTTGGCTGCAGTCAGAAGTACTTGGCAGTAGATACTGGAAAGGAACACACCTAATAAGATGTGTATCGCCATCAGGTTCTTCTTAAAAGTTTTTATTTCTTGATATAAAAGGTAACGAAAGCAACCTACTTTTGGGTGCAGTTTATCGGCCGAATAGATATGTCGATCTAGAGCCCTCATACCAACTTATTGAATAAATCACGGTTAGTTCAACCAATATTGTCATATGTGGTGACTTTAACAGTAATATAATTACTGACAAAAGTCTTACTGAAGACATTGGATCCTATGACTTACACTCAGTTAATTTATCAGAACCCACTCATTTCACCCAGACTTCAAGTACTTTATTAGACCTTTTCTTTGTGAGTGAGAAGGACAAGTTGCTCTTTTATAATCGACTTGCAGCCCCACCTTATTTTTCTGACAAACGACTTTACTACGATAGAAAATTCGGTTAGCCCAACCATTCAATAAAGAGGTTTCAAGAATATAAGTAGGTGCTCACTTGAACAACATATTCATTCCATTACCTGGGAAAACATCTATCTCATGACTTCACCAGATGACCAAGTAAAATTTTTGAGTGAAAAAATAAACTTCCTCTTTAATTCTCACGTTACTTTAAAAACAAAGCAAAACACTTGCGCTTCTAAACCCTGGTTTACATATCGAATCAAAGAACTAATAAATTAAAGAGATCAAGCCTATCAGAGATGGATTCACTTTCGTATTGAAGAACTTCATATCGCATATAAATCTTTGACTCAATTTTTCTCAAGCCGTCTAAGTATTATTATGGATAGTCGAAAACTATGGGACAACCTTCGAAAACTTAGAATTGGGAAGCAACGGCAAAAATTTATAAAAATTAACTCAATCAGAAGTTCCTGTCGACTCCTAACACTGGATCGTCTAGAGAAGTCTAACATTTAAATAGTCAACATGTGCCCACAGTTTATTCTCCATTCAGTTTCGTAAATGTGAATAACATGAATGTGGTAGAAGGATTTCTTTCAGTAAAATCGAATCCTATAGGAGTTGACAAAGTTAATCCCATTTTCTTGAAAGCCATTTTGCCTTTGCCGTACTTCACTCATGTTTTTAATACATCGCTAACGACTAAGACATTTCCTCTTCAGTGGAAAATGGCCAAAATTATCCCCATTCCCAAAAATTCAATTTGTGACGAGTTTGGACTAATCTTTATACTTTCGTTTCTCTCTAAAGTTTGTGGAAACAATTGTACGATTATATAACCCGCAACAATCTCTGAGTACAAATTCAATCAGGTTTTCGACCACAACATAGGTGCACAACTGCACTTTAAAATGGTATTGAAGACATAAGGTCTGAACTTTATAATAATAATGTCTCGTTTTTGGTTCTTGTGCCCTCTTATAGGCACAATTAATTATTATTTCTTTAATATACAAACTAATTTAATTTAACATTCAACTTTATTTATTAACTTTAATTAATTAAATAGGTTTAAGTTTTAATAAGTATAAGCTAATTTTAAGTTTTATAATATGAGTTGGCCAAAAGAAATGGTTTACTTAAAAAGGTAACTATGCCACAGTCACGTTCTACTTTAATCTCTCGGAAATAATATGGCGGGCATTGTAAGAACTATTTTAGTACAGTAAGAAATAAAAGTATGAATACTTTCGTACACTTCGGGTTAAAATTGAAATGTAGGTAAGTATGTGACAGAAATTGAGAATTGAATGCAGGTAAGTATGTGACGGGTTTATGCGTTGACTTTTGACGTTTAGACATGCCACATCACTCCCCGCCGTATAAAAGTTAACATTATGGTTTTGAAATCAAATGTATTTTATATAATGCAAATGTTATTATTGTTTGATGATTTTGAACTATTTGTGCAATGCCATTAAATAATTTAATTGTTACACTTAAAGAATTTTAAGTTCACTACAAAGTGTCATGTTTTGGAATTGATAAATTAATATTAAAATTATTTTTACATTTTATATTTATAATTTTTTAAGTATATATAGTTCTTGTACAGTGAGTTGCGGTAGAAGACCTTACAAAGTTTCTTTTTTTTTTTAATGTTCGTATACAAATGTAATTGAAAAATTTGAAAACATAATTGAAGTTGAAAAATCTGAATTTTTTTATATTGAAATTGCAAAATATGAAATTTAACATTCTTCAAAATATTTTAATGGAAATTGAAAGTTACTTGTTTTGTTTTTGGCTGTAAATCATTGTCTTTTGCATAAAAGGCTGGTCGGTCAATAGATATTATTTGCTCTTTAGTATCTATGAGCACCAAAAACGTTTTTTTGAATCGATTAAGTACTTCGAATGGACCTTTATACGGTGGATTAAGACTTCCGAGGTTCACCTCTTCCCGAACAAAAACGTATTTACAAGTTTTCAAATCTTTTGGCACAAATATATGTTTTTGTTCGCGATTTCTACTAGAACACGGGCAAGTTTGCGAGATTGCTTGAGTGACTTCTCGAGCTGTTGACGAATTTAAAATTGGAATCAACGGTTTTGGTTCGATTAGTTCCACAGGTAAACGTAAGTTTTGTCCGTACAGTAATTGTGTAGGCGTTACATTTATGTCATCAATTATCGTGGAACGAATACCGAGAAGAGTCCAAGGTAAGTTTGAATACCAATTTTGTTTGTCTTCATGAGCGCGAAGAGAATCTTTTAGTTAACGATGAAACCTTTCTACTGACCCGTTCGCTTGAGGATGGTATGTTGTAGTTCTGATCCGCTTTGTACCGAGAGTTTCAGAAATTTCTTTGAACAGACTTGACTCAAATTGAGTTCCTTGATCAGTCGTGATCGTTTGACGGACTCCAAATCTGGAAACCCAGTTTTGTACAAAAGCGGATACAACGTTGGAAGCATTCATGTTTTTAAGCGGAATAGCCTCTGGCCAAGATGAAAAACGATCTTTGATAGTTAGTAAATACGTGAAACCTTGAGATGGTGGCAAAGGACCGGCCAAATCCATATGGATATGTGAAAATCGACCTTCTGGAACTGGAAAAATGCCGTGTTTTAACGTAGTGTGCCTGGAAATTTTTGACTTTTGACAAGAAATACAACTTTTTGTCCATCTGTTAATATCGCTGTTCATTTTAGGCCAAAAGTATTTTGCGGTAATTATTTTACGCATTGCCTTTGAACCTGGATGAGATAGTTTGTGATGGTTGTCAAAAATTGTTCGTCGAAAAATTTCAGGCACATACGGACGAGTTTTTCCAGTCGATGTTTCACACCATATTTCAACTTCATTTATTGGAATGTGTATTTTTTCTAACTTGAAAGATGTTTTTGAAAGTTCTAAAAGTGACTTGAGCTCTTCGTCGTTTTGTTGCTCTTTCAAAAGACTTGGAATACTAATGTTGTTAAAATCGATCAATTCGACATACGATCTCGATAAAGTATCGGCAACGATATTTTGTATGCCTTTGATGTAACGAATGTCGGTAGTGAACTCTGCGATAAATTCTAAGTGGCGCGTTTGACGAGGTGATTTTTCAGTTTTGGAACAGATTGCGTTTGTGAGCGGTTTGTGGTCGGTGAAGACGGTAAATTGTCTACCTTCCACATAATACCTAAAATGTTTAACGTTTTTGAAAATTGCGAGTAGTTCGCGATCGAACGTAGAATATTTTCTTTCGGCTGGGCTCAAACGAGTTGAAAAGAAACCTAAAGGTTCCCAAAAGTTATTATGGTATTGCTGGAGTACTCCTCCGATAGCGTCATTAGACGCGTCTACCATAATGCTGATTTGCGCTAGAGGCTTTGGATGAAAAAGTATAGCGCGCTGAGACAAATCTCTTTTTAGAACTTGAAAAGCTGCTTCACAAGCGTCTGTCCACTGAAAAATCGTTTTTTTTTGTTTCTTTTTTGTTCGCTTTTACGCTTTTTAAAAGTTCATAAAGAACTTCAGCCTTGCATGCCATACTTGGCATAAAACGATTATAGAAATTTATCATGCCGAGAAAGCGCTGAAGTTGTTTGATAGAGCCGGGACTAGGAAATTCGTTAATGGCTTTTACTCGTTCTTGCGAAGGAATTATTCCATTTTCGGAAACGCAGTATCCCAAGAAATCGAGTTTGCTTACTCCTAGTTCGCATTTCGCCAAATTAACGTTAAGCCCGTGCTCTTGCAATCTTCGAAAAACTTCTCGTAAATGCGTTTTATGTTCCTCGACCGATTTACTTGAAACGAGAACGTCGTCTAAATAAACGAATTTCCAAGGTATTATAGAAATTTCGGCACCGGTGTCGATTAAAAATTGTAGCTTTGAATTTTTATCACGAATAAAAAGGCGGCGTGATAAGTTTGCCTCTCTCATAGCCGCGTTTGAGATTTGGCGCACTAGTTTTTTGAATTATTCTTGGCATTAAGTTGAAAAGTACAATTTTGTTTCAAACAATTTCGCGCGTTGATACCGAATTTCCTATGAAACCAACAAAACGATTTGTTTTCCTTCGTCCTGCTTGGCGAACGGTGGCTACCTGTAGCTCTATCGCGGGAAAAACTTCTGGACGCCATGTTAAAACGATTTGCATTTGCATATTTTGTCTCAAGTTTTTCAATTTTTAATACAAGTTTTTGCAAAAGTGCGTTATCAGATGTCTGATGTGCGTTTATTTGTGAAACTTGTGAACTGTTGCTTTGGGAGGAGTCATGGAGTCTGTCGGCTAGCGCGAAAAGCTCACTTTCATTTTGTGTACTCTCCACCGCCATGAGGCAAACGCGTATGTTTGATGGCAGTCGATTTAGCCATAGTTTTTTAACTAGTGGCGCATTCACTAGATTGTTGCCGCTCGCTAGACTCTCCATGCTCCTATAAAGCTCATATGGCTTCATGTCTCCGAGTTCCATCTTCGTTAACATTGCGTCCAAACGGCTTTCCGAGCTGTCCCTATTCCTTTCTAACAAAACTTTTTTCAAATGCTCATATTTTTCCATGGCGGGAGGTGAAACTAAAACATCCGCCACCGACTCCATAGTCTGATTATTTAGTGAGGCCACTAAATAATCGTACTTTGTATTAGACGCGGTTATGCTTTTTAATCGAAACTGCGTTTCAATTTGCAAGAACCACAAATCTGGGCGGTTATTCCAAAACGGTGGAATTTTAATAGAAATTAAAGAAGCTTGCTGAGAAGCAGCAATAGAAGCTCCCAACCCGTTAGTTTGGTCATCGTCCGTAGACCTGTGGCCCTGTAAACCGGTATTACCGTTATTAGTTTTGTCCTCGAGTGGCATGCTGTTGGCGAAAAGTTCGAGAAGAGACGAACCGAGAATCTCAATACACCGTAAATAATCGTAATTTACAACAATCTTAATACACAGTAATTAATCTTAAGATTGAAATCAACCGTAAAAATTTGTATAAACTGTAACCTTCAGTGTAACTGTGAAAGCGTAATATATTAAACGAAAACAGTTGCGAAAACCGTGAGAAACTTGTACCGCGTTTTATGTCTTAGACAGGAGTCAACAAAAAAAAAAAAAATTATTAATATTTATTGAAAATACGAAACATATATTATTTAAAAGAATGCTTTACAATAGAAAATTTATATTTAATAATTTCATTCAATATATTGAAAATTTAATAATTTTGTTCAATATATTTTGTAAGAAAGAATATTTCGAAAAAGTATTTTTAATAAATTTTGTATGCATAAGAAATATTAATCTACTCACTGTACTTTTGCAATATTTTTTCTTTTCGTTTTGGTCGGTTTACTTGGACGCTATTTTATGTAAATATTTTATGTACTTTTTAATACTCCTGTTTTAAGAACGACGACATTGGTAGTTATTGACTACTCTTTTGTATACGACGGCGCTGGTGCTGATTCTATTGGTGTATGTATAGATGTGTGTTGACTGATGTTGGCGATGATGAAGACGAAGAAGACTGAAGAATGATGATAATGCTGACTGGAACGATGGCGAATACATATATTTGAACATACATATATCATGTATATTATGCGCTTAATATGCGTTTATACATAAATGTATTTTTCGGCGTACAGGCAGAATGGTTTTTTTTTGGTTATAATGACGTCACTGAGAATTTGTTGTACCCTGCACGTGTCGCTGATGCACGGTGGTAGCTGGTGGCGATGGCACAGAATATTTGTGTTGCCTTGTTGCACCAATTCTAGTGATCATGCAACGTGGTGGCTGATGCCGGATAGGTCAACTATAATGCCGACGGTGACGTGGCAGTGAATAGCACAGAATATTTGCAATGCAGATGTCGGTGCTTTGTTGCACCAATTCTATCGATTGTGCCACGTGGTATGTGATGCGACTTCGCATCCAAAATCACGATGACGACGACGATGACGTGATGGTTGCTGGCGATGCAACGCAAAAATGCCTGCCGCCAAGTAGGTACACAATGGTGCGCAATAAAGCAATCAAACGAAACCATGCACCGAATTGGTTTGAATTGTCGCAGCCACCTCCTCTTTCAACCCTTTCGTGGCCCGGCCGTCCGTAGCTTGCACAATGTATTTATCCAGTTGTGCTTGTCGGGGTGACCAATTTGTGCCCTCTTATAGGCACAATTAATTATTATTTCTTTAAGAATCAAACTAATTTAATTTTACATTCAACTTTATTTATTAACTTTAATTAATTAAATAGGTTTAAGTTTTACTAAGTAAAAGCTAATTTTAAGTTTTATATTATGAGTTGGCCAAAAGAAATGGTTTACTTAAAAAGACGACTTGCCACAGTCACGTTCTACCTTAATCTCTCGGAAATAATATGGCGGGCATTGTAAGAACTATTTTAGTACAGTAAGAAATAAAAGTATGAATACTTTCGTACACTTCGGGTTTTTTAAGGCCTTTGACATGGTAAATCATACTTTACTTTTGAATAAGTTGCGTTATAAGTTTAATGTATCCCCAGAAGCAATCAAATTAACGCAATAGAAAGCAGGCATTTTTTCTTGAAAATAAGCTTTCAGAATTTCTCAGTATATTTCTCTTCTCATTGTTTATAAACGAAGTCGTTTCCATCATCTGCCAAGCACCCAAACACTTTGATGCAAATGATATACAAATTTACAGAAGTTTCCCTCTAGGTCTTATTGAAAACTGTGTTTTCATTATCAACCAGGAACTTGCTCAGATCTTTAGCTGTAAATGCCTAGTTATTTAAAAACAAAAGTTTTGGATCCATCGTATTTCTCACCAGTCATGCTCAACGAAACTGCCTTAGAATATGTAAATACTGCAAGAAATCTAGGTGTGGTATTTAACAGAACTCTTTCGTGGAATGAAAATATAAACTCAATTGTACAAAAAGCTTATGGACGCTTAGAACTTTATGGACTGCTCAGGAATTTACCCCATTCAGAACTAGAATCGTACATGCGAAGACTTTGATAATACCAGTCCTTACCTATGGGTGTGCATTTTTTATAATTGTGACTCTGCTTTTAAAAATAAATAAAAAGTAGCTTTTAATAGCACACTCCGATACATTCAGGACTTAAAAAGATATGATCATGTCACGCATCTCCAGCAAAATCTTTTGCAAATGTCATTTCATAGCTTTATAAAGTTTCGTACACTGCAATAATTTTTAAAATCTTGAGAACACGCCATCCATCTTATCTGTTATTGTCTATTATTATTATAATTATTATTATTATTATTATTATTATTATTATTATTATTATTATTATTATTATTATTATTATTATTATTATTTTTATTATTATTATTATTATTATTATTATAGACTTAAGAAAAAACTTCTCAACTCCTATGGGGTTGGAAATCACCTATCCCGGGCTATGCCAAAGGGATTAGGCTCAGTTGGGGCATAGACCATGTTCTAGCCCTTAAGAGTTCGTTGGTTGGATCGAGGTAATGAGAGGAGAAGTTTTACCAACCCATTACTGGCTATTGCTTGTGAGTGTTTGTTCAGTTTATTCACAGTTGCAGAAATTTTCTGACAATGTTGCATGTGTCCAGTAGTACCGATTTTTGAAGTTGTGCCAATAGAAATTCCATATTGTGTTTCTTTAGGTTTCCAGGCAGATTTTGTGGGACGAGGCCCGTTGTTGAAATAACAACTGGCGTAACGTCCACTGTTTAAATTTCATTTCTTTTTTATGTTCAAATTTCATTCTAATATTTTTTTTTTGCTTTTAACCATGCGGCCAGTTATATTGTAAGGCCAAATGGATCATTTCATTTTGTAAATCTTTTTTATGCATAGTTGCAACAATAATATTATTATTGATTCAAGTGTGTGACCAGTTGAAATTTGTATAGTTCACGCTTCTCGTGTTCCACTTTTTAGATTTGCTATTCATCTGTTCTCACGCTTTGAATTTTTTGCGTAGTTGCACTTATTATCCGTTAAAATCTGTATTTGTATTAACAAAATAAAGTTCAGTTCTGTTAAAACCTTCGAACCAGTGCGTCGTCTTATAACTACAATTATTTTTGGGTTGAATATTTCTTTTGGGAAATTATCATTATTTTTGAGTTGAATATTACATTTAAGAAATTATCATTGGCGACCGTGACAGGACTCATTAAAAAGAGTTTTAGTGGCCTGCAACTTTTAGTGGAAGTAAAATAATATATCATTGCGTTTACAATGGCTAGCTTGAATAATGATCAATCGATTGAAGAGATCGCCACTCAGCAAGAGCAAGTAGGTGAAGCAATTTGCACCATGGTTCGGAATTACAACAAAGATAGTTCCACTAGGAAGACTCTGGATTACCTGAACAAGAAAAAAGGGCAATTGGAGCTTTTGTGGGAAGCATTTGACCAGAATGACTCGATTTTGCGAGAGAGATTCTCGGACCACATGGACCATCCTTACTTCCAAAAGGACTATTTTGAACTCGTTCGAAAGGCAGCAGAGCTCATGACTACCAATTTACAGAGACGAATCGCAGAATTAGCAAAACCACATGATGTCCAAAACTCAGATGATCTTCAGAAGCAGTTTCAAGAAGGAAGCAAACCTACAGAAAAGGCCGAAACATTCAAGGAAAAGCCTGCAGAGGATATCCATAGATTTACTCAACAAGGTGCAGTTCCTAAAACCAGAAAGGGAATTTTTACAAGTACAGAAGATGAGTCAACCATACTCAGATCGCAAATGAACAACAAGGAAAGGTATCATTTGTTGATAAACATTTTAAAGACATCGTTAACAAAGATCCTTGAACAATCATTTTGCAATAAAAGTGAACAATTCGCCCAAATTAAAGCAAGAAGTTTGGAGCAGAATTGGGATGAAATTACATGCTTATATCGCAAGTTGGACCAGTATGTGAGTGCAGAGGAAGTACAAGAGTACTTTAATCTGCAAGAGAGGGTAGAGGAGACTTTACTGAAGCTATTTACAGACATTACGACATCTCAAGAAAGGGGTAAGCGTAATGATGAAGCTTCCGAAAATCGAGCTCCCGAAATTCGATGGTGAATACTTGAACTGGTTACAATTTCATGACTTGTTCAAGCAAATGATTCACGAACAGCCAATACCACCAGCACAAAAGCTTTATTTCTTGAGAGCGAATGTGACTGGAAAGGCCCAGGAATTAATACAAAACTTCAAGCCAACAGACAGCAATTACGAGGTAGCCTGGGGTGCACTTGTTGAACGTTTCAATAATAAAAGATTGCTGCTGACCGCGCAATTAAACAAGTTATTAACGCAGTCAGTTACCACAGCAACAAGTTCAAGCTTAAGAAGACTCCATGATAACACGAAGGAGTGTTTACAAGTAATCATGAACTTGAACATTGACATCGCAAGCTGGGATCCAATCGTGGTACATCTTCTCTTGCAAAAATTGAACCGAGAAAGCCGTGAAAAATTTGAGTTCACGATAAAGGATCCGAGAAGCAGTCCCACCATTGAAGAATTCCTGAAGTTCATTGAGTCAAGATTTCAGACTCTTGAAGCCATCAACATCCGAGATGACAAGAAGAAGTTCCAGAGCCTGGAAGCCACTACTAGCTGCGATAATGGAAAGAAGTCAATCGTGGCCATAGCCCCCAAGATGGATCAGGATATAGCACTAATTTGCCATTTTTGCAATTCAAGTAAGCATGGTATTTACAACTGCAGTAAATTTTTATCTCTTTCAGGTGTGGAACGAGGAAAAGCTGTTTACAGGCTGATGTTGTGCAGGAATTGTTTGAGGAAAGGCCATTACACCCAATCATGCTCATCCCGAAAATGCCAAAAATGCAACATGCCCCACAACACACTACTTCACCAGCAGAACCGACAGCAAAAATTACATCAGCCTCAAGAAAACGGCAACAAATCATCAACTATACATCAGTGGGGTGAGAAAAGTGTTATAAACAAGGCTCCACAGCCAATACATCAAGCAGTTAATGCAGCAGCAGAAACACATTACAAGAAGCGTCATGTTTACCTAGCAACGGCAGTGGTCAATGTGATGTCATCGTATGGTGTGAGAATCCCGTGCAGAGCTCTTCTTGACTCTGGATCCCAGTTGAATTTTGTCACAACATCGTTTCTACAGCAATTACGAATCAAGAAGCATCGCAAGGATACTTCAATCAGCGGAATAGGTGCTCAAGAGTGCAGATCGGATTTCGTGGCCTCAATAACATTTGAATCCAGAACATCGAATTATGAAGCAACAATTGAAGCGAACCTCATGTCTCGTATAAGTGACTACCAGTGCAGTCAAGAAATCGACATTTCCCTGTGGAACACTCCAACTCACATCCAGCTGGCAGATCCTTCTTTCTGCAAGACTAATCAAATCGACATGCTGTTGGGAGCTGAACTTTTCTTTGACCTGTTTCTACCAGGAGAATACAGGATTTCAAATGATCTACCGATATTACGTAAATCAGTGTTGGGTTGAATCGTAGCCGGAAGTGCTCCAGTTTCAAATTCAAGTGCTCATTGTCATATAGTGACAAGACCATCGATGACATCGTTGGACAAACTTGTTCGCTCCTTCTGGGAATCCGAAAGCCATGACATTCCCATTAATACTCAGAGCGAGGAAGAACATCAGTGTGAAGAACATTTCAAGAAGAATACAACTAGAAATTCTGAAGGTAAATTTGTTGTTAAATTACCATTTAAAGAGGATCCTTCCATATTTTTAGGTGACTCCCTTCAAGTAGCAAGAAAAAGGTTTCTTTCATTATAAAATGAGTTGAGTAAGGATGATGAGCTTAAAAAATCTTACACCAGCTTCATGGAAGAATATATAACATTGGGTCACATGACGCCAATTAACAAGGATAATGTTCCAGAGAGACATTACATCATACCTCATCATTGCGTCATGAAACCCGAGAGTTCATCAACAAAACTTCGAGTGGTTTTTGATGCTTCCGCCAAGACAACCTCTAGCCACTCACTAAATGATATACTCATGGTGGGTCCAACAGTTCAACCAGATCTATTTTCAATAGTTCTGAAATTCAGGATGCACAGATACGTCTTTACAGCTGACATAACAAAGATGTATCGACAGGTGTTAATACAAGAGGAAGACCGAGCTTTTCAACTTATTTTTTGGAGACCGAGAGCTGATGAGCCATTACAGCTTTATAAATTAAACACCGTTACTTATGGAACAGCATCGGCTTCTTACCTAGCAACCAGATGTCTTGTTAAATTGGCAGAAAACAATCAAGATAAATTTTATAGAGCTTCCCAAGCCATCAAGAACAATGTGTACGTGGATGATTGCCTGACTGGTTCAGAGACCATTGATGACGCTCATGAGTTGCTTAATGAGATAGTTTATCTACTCAAAGCAGGTAATTTTGAATTGAAAAAATTTTGTTCCAATCATCCTATGATTTTAGAAGGAATTCCTGAAGAAGATAAAGAGAAACTAGTTACGTTTCATCAATCTGAGATAGTCAAAACACTAGGACTAATATGGGATCCTTCACAAGATGACTTCAAATTCAGCTTCAATGACGAAAAGGTAAATAAAACAATTACCCAGATAACAAAGTGAACAGTTTTGGCCGATCTTGCAAGACTTTTTGATCCTCTTGGCTTGCTTGGGCCTATAATCGTCATTGGCAAGCTATTTTTACAAGAGTTGTGGAAATCAAAACTGTCTTGGGATGACAATCTTCCAACTGAAAAGGCTCAAAAGTGGAAGAACTACATTGGTCAATTCTCCCTCATGAACAAGATAAGCATACCACGATACGTTCTTCTTCCTTCTGCTAAGACAATTGAACTTCATGCCTTCTCCGATAGCAGCTTAAGTGCCTTTGGTTCTTGCTTTTACTTAAGATCCATTGATGAAAGCAACCAAAGCTTTTGCCAACTTCTTTGCTCAAAATCAAGAGTTGTGCCGTTAAAAGCTGTCAGCATTGCCCGCCTGGAACTACAAGCAGCAGTACTTATGATGGAATTAGTGGATAGGGTAATTCAAATACTTCCAAAGAAAATTGACAAGGTATGCTTGTATACAGATTCTACAACCGTGTTAGCCTGGCTTAAATCACCCTCTTACACCTGGGAAACTTTTGTTGCAAATAGAGTTGCAAAAATTCAATCACTTTCAGAATTTCATCAATGGCAATTCATCAAGGGTCATTTAAATCCAATGGACTTGGTGTCGAGAGGATCAAGCTTAGAAGGACTTTTCAAATCATCAATATGGTTCAACGGCCCAGAGTTTCTTAGAAATGGGGAAACTATTAAATTTAAGGAATACGAATTTCCTGACGTAATTCCAGAGCGACGTAAGAAAAAATCGGTATTGTCGGCAACAATTCAAAACGATCCAAACTTGATCGAAAACATCAATTATAGAAGCTCATTTTTCACATTGAGGAAAATTTTTTCATTCTGTTTTAGATTCTATTATAATTGCAGAAAACCAAACGAACTTAGAAACACAGGCCAGCTAACTGTTGAGGAATTAAGAGAAGAAACGCGATGGATTCTTGTTTACACGCAAAGAGTGTCATTCTCAGAAGAATATCGTGCTTAAGAAGGAAGGAAGCTTGTAAATAGAAATTCATCTATAGCATCTCTTACTCCATATTTTGATGAAAGAACAAAACTCATCCGAGTTGGTGGAAGGTTGACAAATGCCAAGATCTCTCCAGATGCTAAGCATCAAATTTTAATTCCTAAAATCAATATAGTAACCAAATTAATTTTAACACATCTTCATTATAAACACATGCACGCTTCACACAGAGCGTTAATTGCCATCTCCCGACAACAGTACTGGATATTAGGTGTTGGACATGCAGCTCGACAAGTAATTAGCCGATGCATCATATGCTTTAGAGCAAAGCCAAGATTCATCAATCAGCTGATGGGAAATATGCCTGCAGAAAGGGTCAATTCAGCAAGACCTTTTTATCATTCCGGTGTTGACTTTTGCGGCCCCATAAAAACTCACTACAAGGTCAGAGGTAAGACTCCTACAAAGTCATATTTAGCTATTTTCGTTTGTTTTTCTACTAAAGCCATACATATAGAGGTAGTAGGAGACTTATCTTCTCAATCATTCATATACGCTTTAAAGCGATTTGTAGGAAGGCGAGGACTTTGCCACACAATATTTTGCGATAATGCAACAAATTTTGTTGGCGCCAAGAATGAATTAGCTGAACTTACAAAAATTTTCAATTCAAATAGAATACAAGCAGCCATCCAGACATATTGCCTCGAAGAAGGAATAACTTGGAAAAACATTCCACCTCGTTCCCCTCATTTTGGAGGCTTGTGGGAGGCTGCCGTCAAGTCTGCAAAAATGCTCCTCGTTCGCCACCTAGGTGAAGCATCACTTACGTATGAGGAGTTGCTTACTGTCGTCATACAAATAGAAGCTATATTGAATTCTCGACCGTTGACTCCGTTATCATCTGATATAAATGATTTAGAAGCTCTCACACCTGGACACTTCTTAATCGGAAGTCCTCTTACTGCAATTGCAGAACCAGATGTAACAGCCTGCAAAATGAGCAGCCTGAATAAATTCCGGCAAATTCAACACATTCAACAGCACTTCTGGAAAAGGTGGTCAGATGAGTACTTACATCTTCTGCAGCAAGGACTAAAGTGGAAGACTGAATCAAACAATCTAAAGCCTGACACCTTGGTGCTTATTAAAGAAGAAAATATTCCTCCGATGCGCTGGAAATTAGGACGTGTGATTGAAACTTTCAAGGGAAGTGATGACAAAGTACGCGTGGCTAATGTAAAAACCCAAACTGGAATATACCAAATAGCAATACATAATCTTTGCCCGCTTCCAACAGAAGAACCAGATAATAAAGAAAAAAATCCAGATTGCTCTATTCTTGAACCCACAAGAAGCATAAGATGTTTAAGGCCAAGAAGGACACAAAAATTGACATTGCTTTCAGTCTTACTTTTGGTACTTGTCATGCTACCCACATCTTTATGTCAGACGGAAACACAGGAGCAAGTAAATACAAAGAAACTTGATGGTGGTGTTGGTATATATTTTGAAGATGTTGGCAGAATTCGCACGATAAATACGTACTGGAAAATTTTTGTATTTTACAACTTGACAACGTACTGGCAAGAATTCAATGAGCTTAAAGCATATGTCAACAGAATGCAAGACGTATGCACAGAAGAAATTGCTAATCAGATGTATTACCAGCCAATAATAGACACACTTCGAAACAGGATCGCAGTTATCGAACATAACAATGAGTTGCTTCACAATTATCATGCACCAAAATATGAACGAACCAGGATAGCAAGATCACCATTCGACATAGTGGGAACTCTGGCACATAGTTTGTTTGGTATCCTTGACCAAGAAAATGCAGACAAAATTCAAGGTCAAATCAACAATGCCTACAAGAATGAAGATCATTTGGTTGAACTTTTGAGAAAACAAAGTTCAATTGCAGATGCTACTTCGAATATTTTAAAACGTGATCACATGCAAGTTCAAGATCAGTTTAAGGCTTTAAATGAACATCTTCAAAAGGCCATTACAATCATCAACGGGAAACAAAAGGCTAACGGGTTAAAACAGAAGCTCGGATCATTGACTTCAAATCTGATTCTTGTCCTCACAAATTTCGAGCATATACAAGAAATGCTTTTAGATGTTCTTTTGGATTTAAATCACGGAAACATAAATCCACAACTTATAACACCCAAACAATTAAGTGAGCAGCTGAAGCTCGTTAAAAGTAATTTACCTTCCTATTTATCGTTGCCAGAAGGTTCAGTTATTGACATGTATAAAATATCATCAGTGAGAGGACGTTGCTTAAATGATTCTATTGTGTTTGAAATGTTACTGCCCCTGACAGATGCTGAAGAATTTCAACTTTTTAATCTTATAACTATTCCTATTTTTCACAGAAACAAGACATTTATAGTAGAAACATCTGCTGAATATCTAGCTGTCTCATTACCTAGAGATAGATATTTCTTATTGAGTGGCCTCGAGCTGGGAGAATGCAAAAGATTACTGTCGACCAACTTCATGTGCAACCAAGTACACCCAACTAAAATCCAACAAGGAACTTCAGCAATTTGTGAAATGGCTTTGCTAAATCATAAAGAGGATAGCTTCAGCAAATGCACCTTGAAGGCGACACATTCACAAAGTGTTTGGAAAGGACTTAAATCTTCAAACAGTTGGAATTTTTCGATTCCATCAAAAATATCTGGCCATCTTATCTGCGGCGATAAAAGCACGACCATTAACTTATCTGGAAATGGTGTTCTGGAATTCAAAGAACCTTGTATTCTTAAACTGCCCAACATCGTCATCAAAGGTAAAATTAATTATGAAAGCAAAATAACCCCACCTTTTATTCCTAGTGCCAATGCAAGTTGCTGGAACATAATTCAACATATAACGTCAAAGACAATAGAAACGACCATTGAAACGGATCATATTGACCCATCCGAGTTTGAGGATCTAAAGTCCAAAATCAAAGATGTAATGGATAAAACCAAGGAACTGCCTTCCCCCACTGATATCAACTCACATGATTACCATCATTATGGAAGCAGTCTATTGTTGTTGGCATGCATGATTGGGATTATCTTCATTCTTTTTCTGCGAACAAGAAGACCAACACCTATGCCAAGAACTTTCGAGGTCAACGTATAAAATAAGTTAAATTTAGAGAGTTAAGAACCCTCAAAAGGGGGGAGTATGTTTAAATTTCATTTCTTTTTTATGTTCAAATTTCATTCTAATATTTTTTTTTGCTTTTAACCATGCGGCCAGTTATATTGTAAGGCCAAATGGATCATTTCATTTTGTAAATCTTTTTTATGCATAGTTGCAACAATAATATTATTATTGATTCAAGTGTGTGACCAGATGAAATTTGTATAGTTCACGCTTCTCGTGTTCCACTTTTTAGATTTGCTATTCATCTGTTCTCACGCTTGGAATTTTTTGCGTAGTTGCACTTATTATCCGTTAAAATCTGTATTTGTATTAACAAAATAAAGTTCAGTTCTGTTAAAACCTTCGAACCAGTGCGTTGTCTTATATCTACAATTATTTTTGGGTTGAATATTTCTTTTGGGAAATTATCATTATTTTTGAGTTGAATATTTCATTTAAGAAATTATCAGTCCACTTTTTCCATACTGTACATGGACCGCATTTCAATGGCTAGGGGAGTGTATTTGGATATCTTTGTGGAGTACGTCGTTTGAAGGTTACGATTAAGCGTGACTGCAATATCAAAGATATGTATCCTTCTGTCCACTTTTCGGAACAAAACAATATCGGGTCTGTTCGCTGGCATATGCTGGTCAGTGGTTATTGTTCTGTCCCAGTAGAGCTTGAAATCGGAGTTTTCCAGTACAGGGAGAGGATGGTACTTGTAATATGGTGTATGATGATTAATGAGGCCACTATGTACTGCTAATTGTTGATGAATTAACTTTGCAACATTGTTGTGTCTGTTCATGAAGTCTTGTGAAGCTAGGGCGCTGCATCCTTAGGTTATATGCTCGATTGTTTCCCCATTTTCCCCGCATCTTCTGCATTTGTCTTCCACAGCTTCCCTTAGGATGTATTTCCTATAATTTCGTGTTGCAATAACTCTGTCTTGGATACCTATTACAAATCCCTCTGTTGCAGAGAAAAGTTTCCCTTGTTTAAGCCATAGGTTGGATGCCTCTTTGTCAATATGGCTTTGACAGAGTTCGTTGGGGTGGGTTCCGTGTAATGGTTTTGCTTTCCAAGACAGGATCAGCTCATCTATTGTTCTCACGGTGTCTGGAAGAGGAAAATTTGTTAAGCTGAGGTTTAGTGGCGTAAAGTTATCGTCAGCTAAGCAAATGGTCCTCATAAGTGGTGAAGGGCTTCCACGTAGGTATTGGCGTATAATGAGGCATTGCTGGTGGTGGAGATTAGTAACGTTCACTGTCTTTCTTCTACCTGTTTTTCTAGGCAAAGACATCCTTTCAATAGCACTTCGGGGGTGTTGGCTGTTATATCTCGTGAATGATGTTTGAATTGCAATAAATGTTGTTACAATTCTAAGGTTATAAATGCACATTTCTACACAGACTTGGAACTTATTACTGTTGAGTTATCGTCTTCACATTCTTCGTATGTCCTGGTTGCATTATATATCAATTCAAGGTCTCTAGCATTTTTATATGAGAAATATTCCTCTGCTATTACTGAAATAGCTCAATCTACAAAAAACTCTAAAATCATGGTCTTTGGAGACTTTAACTTAACAAATCTCGACTGGCAGCTTGATGAGGATGATAAGTCATCATATAATGTATTTGAACGTGGTCCTTTGTTTGAAAGAAATTTTATCGAATCAATATTTCTTACCGGAATGAGCCAAATCAATGTAGTTCCAAATGAAAATGTGCGTTTTCTTGATCTCGTTTTTACTGACAGTCCATTATTATGTGAAGTTTCTAATGTTAAAGACTACATGCTACCTAAGCTGCCTCATCATTGTGATTTACAGTGTTATATTACACTAAGTGATGAACTGAACAGATTATCTCTTAGCACACGGAAAACTGCATTTAATTTAAAAAAAATTAATATTGCTAAAATTAATGAATTTTTTAATAATCTTGACTGGACTAGAATATTGATTGCGGATGATATGGTATATTGAATAGCTGTATTGAGCATTGTGTTCCTACCAAAATATTGAGTCATGACCATACATCGTTTCATTGGCTAAACAAAGATCTAAGACGTTTAAGGAACTTAAAAAATAAATACCACAAAAAATGGAAAATAACACATAGTATTTATAACTACCGATCTTTTGTTTATTATAGAAGACTATTTAATAATAATTTGAGAACATCATATAAAGCCTACATTGCCAAAATTAAGTGCAATATTTCAAAAAATCCTTAAGCTTTTTGGAATTTCATCAATTCTAAACGAAAATGCTCAACCTTTGCCTCAACCGTGCAATATAAAGATAAGACCTCAAGCTGTGATAATGAAATATGTGATATGTTTGCCGACTTTTTTCAACAGACCTATAGTACTAAAAAAGTAAGATGCTGTGATAAGACTGAACCTCAATCGAACTGTGATATACCTTTCTTAGTACTGAATGAAGATGAAATAGTGCAATACATTGACGATCTAAAAGATAATTATGTCCCTGGCCCTGACAATATTCCGTCTATATTCGTAAAATCATGTAAGTCTCACATTTCGTCCGCTATGACATTTATATTTAATTGTTCTCTGTCAGCTGGTGTTTTTCCTGAATTGTGGAAGTCTTCTTACTTAATACCTCTTCATAAAAGTGGCAGACAAAATTTAGTTGAAAATTATCGTGGCATAGCAAAACTTTCATGCATTCCAAAATTATTTGAAAATGTTGTGTGCAAACACATTCAGTTTCACTGCAAAGGATTAATTGCACATGAACAACATGGTTTTTGCAGTAACAGGTCAACTTCAACAAATCTTCTTGAATTCACCAATCAAGTAAATAAAAACTTGACCGAAGGCCTTCAAACTGATGTATTCTATGGTGACTTAAGTAGAGCATTTGATAGAGTTTGCCATAAAATACTTCTATTTAAATTAAACTGTTATGGATTTCCAAACTGGATGTTGACTTGGATAGCATCCTACTTGAAAAACAGGACCCAATATGTCAAACTGAAAAATGTCAACTCTAAAACCATAAACGTCGTATCTGGAGTTCCCCAAGGAAGTCATATTGGACCTATTCTTTTCTTACTTTTCTTCAATGACATACACACTGCTATCTTGTACAGTAAGATTTTGATGTTTGCTGATGATTTCAAACTAATATATGGTTTTAAAAGTAATAACGGTTATCTGTTTCTTCAACATGACATTGATAAGG
Source organism: Leucozona laternaria (assembly GCA_932273885.2). Taxonomy (NCBI): domain Eukaryota; kingdom Metazoa; phylum Arthropoda; class Insecta; order Diptera; family Syrphidae; genus Leucozona; species Leucozona laternaria. The sequence goes on along the minus strand of OW026366.1, from coordinate 130,348,226 downwards.
TGTCTGAATGGTGCTCACGATAAGATAATGACCTACTCTCGGAAACGATATCTGGCTGACTCCTTCTACTTTGTTGACAATACTCTTGTTAGCCGAGTTGATATGTTTAATGATCTGGGAGTACTATTTGACATTAAACTTTCCTTCAATCTTCATATCGATACAATAATTAGCAAAGCAAGGGGCCGTCTTGGATTAATAATGAGGTTCTCAAAGGAGTTTAATGATCCTTACATCTTTAAAACACTTTACTGTGCACTTGTTCGCCCTGTGTTGGAATACTGTAGCTGTGTTTGGTGTCCTAGTTATGACAACGCTATTAACAAACTTGAGAGTGTTCAAAAACGTTTCCTGCTGTATGCCCTTCGACATCTTCCATGGAACCCAACGCAACACTTACCGCCATACGAAAGTCGATTAAATCTTCTAAACATGTCGACACTAGATCTACTAGAAATCCAGCGTTCTTCTACATATCTAGCTCAAGGGTCAATTATGGTTTAAACGAACCTCTTCTTCACCTTCATCCGGCAATCACAGCTGATGGGGAGAGAAAAAAGTTTTTCTCTATACCATTTGTTAAAAATTTAACTGACAACAGAACTTTACATAGAATAATAGATAAAGAGAATGTATCATACTCATAAATCAAACCTAACACTTAAATCAATTTTCACAAACATCAAATCCAAAATACAAAAACAACAACAGCACAACGTAGTTTACGCAATTGAATGCAAAGGAAAAGAGAACGAAAAATGTGATCTGGTTTACATAGGACAGACAAAGAGAAACTTAGAAACAAGATTAACTGAACACGAAGCAGACATAAGGAAAAACAAAGAGACAACAGGGCTTTCACAGCACATAGCAAGAACTGGACACTCGATGGACTTCGAAGGGGTAAAAATATTGGACAGAGAGAGTAAACTAAATACGAGGCTTACATTAGAAAGCTTACATATTCAACAAAAAATAAAGAGGACAATGAACACAAAAGAAGACATCGATTGCATAAAACAAAGCTATGCTGTAGCACTCTAATCAAGTACTTGAAGCCTGAGCTGTGATATAAGTGTCATTTATTGTCTAATTTGATAGTTTTATTTTTGTTTTATTTCGTTATTATATTTGTTGTTTATTTTCAATTTGTGTCAGTGCCGTCGTCGGGAGGATGCAATATTGGGAGGTTTAATAATAAGTATGATGTGATTTAATACAGAAGTAAGACAATATTTAAATAATTATCATGTAATGAAATTGTATTAATGTTAAGTTTTTATCAACAGATTAAATAAAATATAAATCCCCTGAAGAAGTAAGGAATTCTTACGAAACGTTGGGTGAAGAATGGAATAGTCTTTTAATTTATTCGCATTCAAAATCAAATAGACCAAAAGAGCCTAATTTTCTAACATCAAAAATTATTAAAATAATTGGTCAAATACATACAAGAACCTCTTAATGTTATGAGTCGAGACTTTAATAAATTTTATAGTTTAATTGATTTCAATAAATCTGCACCTTGTTTGAAACTTATTTTGTATTCTAGACAGTCAAATTAAATATGATTGTATCTTTGTTATGTTTATTATTTGAATTGTTATGTAAACAAATTCTTAAACTAAACTGTAAAACATTTTAAACAACTTTGACGTGATTGTCTGTAGTTGAAATTAATAAATAAATTAGCATATCAAGATTCGCTAGATCAGTTGAAGACCATTTTATAATGCCAAAAGAGTATGTTAGCAACGGAATAGCCCAGGTGTTTATGCCTTTGCATTTATTTTCTCCTGTGAGGTTCGACTTCAAAATGGCGTTTACTCTGCCTTTAAATTGGGCCATAAGGCTACACTTGATAATGGTGTGATTGATACCTCTGAGTTGGAGGAATCCAAGATATTTGTACGAATCCTCGTGCTGTAGATCTTCAATGGCTTGTTCTTGGTCAATTGGGAAACCTTCTTCATCCGCAACTATCTTCCCTCTTGCTAGGTGAATCATTTTGCATTTTTCCATGCCAAATTCCATTTCGATGTCACTGCTAAAGCTTTTCACTATTTCAATCATTCGATTACGTTTTTCTCTGTTTTTGGCGTAAAGCTTAAGGTCATCAACATAGAGCAAATGGTTAAAAGATTGGTCATAGCATCGAAGCCAGATTTTATTTTGGTCAAGATCCTACTTAAGGGGTTAAGACCAATACAAAACCAGAGGGGGCTAAGGGCATCGCCTTGAAAGATTCCGCATCTTATAGGTAGAAAATGACCAATAAGACCATTTTGAGTCAGCCTTGTGTTCCATCCTTCCATTATGACCTTTAAGCAGTTTACTATGGTGAGATCGATTTTGTAAACTTCTAGTATCTTTAACAGATATTTGTGGGGCATCAAATCAAAAGCTTTTTTGTAATCAATAAAGGCCATACTGATGCTGCGTTTTTCTTTAATGCCAGGCCAGTAATTACGGAGTCAATAGCTAATTGGTCCTTGTAGCCCATTGTTTGTCTGCTACAGCCTTTCTGTTCGTCTGGGATGATGTTGTTTATGGTACAATGGTTGTAAATTCGGTTGGTAAGAATTTTTGTAAATAGTTTGTATGTTGTACACAGGCATGTAATAGGACGATATTTTGACGGGTCATTACAAGGTTTTCCTTTGGCAATTAGAAATGTCAATCCACTAGTGAGGAAATTTGGTGGCATGGTTTTGAGCTGCAACAGTTCGGTGAACGATTTCGCAAGTTGTTTATGCGATGCGGTAAACTTTTAAAGCCATATATTATGGAGCTTGTCAACGCCAGGGGCCTTCCAATTGCTGGTTTCCGAGATGGCTTTAAGAACTTCTTCTGCAGTAATTGGCAAGCAAGGCATAGGTGTTATGTTCTTGAAATGCTCTGTCTCATCCGTAATCCACTGGGCTTCCTCGTTGTATTCTTTTGGTCTACTCCAGATATTGCTCCAAAACTGCTCAGTGGCACTGAGGGGTGGGTAAACGTCTTCTGTCACTGTTGTTTGTGCTGAAGCGTTATTTCTATAAAACGCTTTTTGATCTCTGGAAAATAAGGCATTTTCAGACTAACGGTTATCACATTTTACATATCGCTTAAGGCGTTTCGCAATTGCAGATAATTTTTGACCTTTCCTATCGAGTATCTCTATAATCTCTTCCCTATTTAAGTTTTCGAGGCGCGTTGGTGAAATCAGTTGTTTAATGTGTCTACGGAGACGACTCGATGTTGATCCATCTCGAAAAGAGGTCAGTCTGGCAATATCTCGCCTGAGTTTTTCTACTTTATTTGTAAGTCTTCTTTTCCATTTTGGTTCAGGTCTCTCCACACTTCTTGTGGTGTTTCTTTGGTTTTCCGTAGTTGGTTTAAGTTCCTCACCTAAAGCTCGTAGAGTAGACACTGCACTTAAGAACAAAAGGTCATTAATGCGTTCAATCCCTGCTCCTTTGTCAAGGTGTTGTGGCAAGATATTTGTGTTGATGGCGTTCAGGACATTTTCTAAGTTTCTCTGATCATAAATTCTAGGAATTTTAGGTCTAAAGAATGGATCAATACCTTCAAACTCTATTAGGGTAAGGTTAAAGATATCTTGAAGCTTTTGTGTTTCTGTGTCTGTTGTTGGTTGCACAGTCGGTTGTTCTGTGGTTGCACTGGATGATGTTTCGGGCAGTACTTGGATAATAGATGGATTCGAAGGTGTGGGAAGTGTCAAGGGTTCGGAGGCCAGGGGCGCGATTGTACCATGTTCACTCGATGTTGGCAGCTCAGTACTTGTTTCAAGCTCAGATTGTATTTCAGCCATAATTCGCTGTCTTCTTTTGATTTCAACGTAATCATTTTGAAGAATTACATCTTTTCTTCGGGCTAAGTTGTTTTCGTTAACTCTTCCTTCAAGATGGCTTTATCTTCCGATGAACATATTGAACATTTCCCTTCTGTAAATAATCATGTTTTCAGGGTTTTCACCTTTGGTTGTGGTGTAGTAGCAACGTAGGACATATTCATTCATATCTTTAGTCCATTGGATACGTTGTCTAGGACAGCCTGCTCTGGTGGTCCGAAGATTATATTGGGAAAGGATTTTCTTGTGGTGCCACTGGTGACTCCTCTCTTTGCAGAGCCGAGCCCGCGCCGGTAGCCGTAGCCTCTACCGACGTTTGAGTGGATATCCCCACTCGGTTTAATCCGTTTTCGTTTTCCATTTCATGTGTTTTTATTATTATTATTATTATTATTATTATTATTATTATTATTATTATTATTATTATTATTATTATTATTATTATTATTATTATTATTATTATTATTATTATTATTATTATTATTATTATTATTATTATTATTATTATTATTATTATTATTATTATTATTATTATTATTATTATTATTATTATTATTATTATTATTATTATTATTATTATTATTATTATTATTATTATTATTATTATTATTATTATTATTATTATTATTATTATTATTATTATTATTATTATTATTATTATTATTATTATTATTATTATTATTATTATTATTATTATTATTATTATTATTATTATTATTATTATTATTATTATTATTATTATTATTATTATTATTATTATTATTATTATTATTATTACTATTATTATTATTATATATTATTATTATTATTATTATTATTATTATTATTATTATTATT
>OW026366.1:130299668-130343336 GCA_932273885.2 Leucozona laternaria | reverse complement strand
CTCGCCTGGATGAATGTTCTTCAATTACAGAGTATGTGAACAAAATCATTGGAACAGCTCACAAGCTCAATGCCATCAAAATGAAAGTCGATGATGAGTGGATTGGTAGTCTGCTCTTGAGCGGTTTGCCAGAAAGATTCCAGCCGATGGCAATTGAGAGTAGCGGAATCTAGATTACAGGTGATTCAATTAAATCTAAATTATTGCAGGATTTTGAATGCTACAATGGAATGCTTGATGGGGGCGATTCTCGTCGTGAAGGTCAGGCAATGGCGGCAATCAAAGGCAAACATAAGAACAAAACCCGAGTCAAGTGCTTTGGTTGCGGTGGTTTTGGTCACTTCAAGAAAGACTGTCCGAAGAAAGTAAACACGCACGGCAAGTTTGCTATATTTGCATCATTTTCTGTGCAGGAAGCTGACCAACTGTGGTTCGTGGACTCTGGGGCATCGTCGCACATGGCGAAAAGTTCTGATGGCTTTGAAAAATACATACCTTGTTCTTTGCAAGAATTTGTGAGTAAGAGTAAGCACACGTTCAGAGCGTCTACAAGTTCCACAACAGATTTTCTCGAGTTGGTTCATTCAGATGTTGCTGGTCCGATGGAAAAGCCGTCGCTGGGAGGTGCCAGGTATTATGTTTTATTCTTGGATGATTTTTCTAAAAAGGTATTTGTTTTTGCCATGAAGAATAAAAGTGAAGTTCCAAAGCATTTTATTAATTTTAAAACATGGTTGAAAATCAAATGCAAAGGAAGATAAAAATTTTTCGCTCAGATAATGGCAGCGAATTTATAAATAGCCAGATGAAAAAATGCTTTGAGTCATCGGGTATAATTCATCAAACTTCAACACCATATTGTCCTGAGCAGAATGGAAAGGCGGAAAGAATGAATCGATCGCTGGTCGAGAAAGCGAGATGTCTACTTTTCGATGCCGGTTTAGACAAAAGTTACTGTGGTGAAGCAGTGCATACTGCGGCTTATTTGATTAATAGAACTCCGATCAAATCGTTGAGTAATCGTTGCCCAGAAGAAGTGTGGACTGGTTCACAGGTGAATATTAAACATTTGCGAGTTTTTGGTTCTGTTGTAATGGTGTTGGTTCCAAAACAAAAGAGAACCAAGTTTGGTGTAAAATCCATTAGGTGCATCATGGTTGGTTACGCTGAAAACTCAAAAGGCTACCGAATGTATGACCCAGTAAATAAAAAAATGCATATTACCAGAGAGGTGAAATTCATGGAAGGCAAGCGTTTTGAAGGTCAGAATTTAGTGGGGAATTTGAGAAAAAATTCTGAACCTACTGTTTTTAAAGCAAATCCTATTTCTGCTGTTGAGAATGATGCTGTTGTTGTTGGAGCCGAACCTGTTGTTTTTGCTGAGACTGAAGCTGTTGGTGAAAAGATTTGTCCGTCTGAAAATTCATTTGACGATGAAGATGATGTGGACAATGTCACAGAGATGTTCGCTGGTCAAGACTTGGACTCTGATGAGGTATTTGACGATGCTAATGCTGATATGGATGAAAATTGTATCGAAGTTTGTTCAAGTTATGAACCGTCAACCAATTTATCATCAAGTGAGGAAGTTGCTGATGGATTTTTGAGACGTTCAAATCGCGTGAAGAAACCTAAGATTTTAGAAGATTTTGTAACTTTTATCAACGAAAAAGAAGTCGGTTCATCTGATGATCCTGTAACTTACGATGAGGCGGTTTCAAGATCAGATGGTTTAAATTGGAAGAAAGCAATCAGTGATGAGTGTGAATCTTTGAAAGTAAACAACACTTGGGATGTTATTGACCGTCACCCTGGAATAAAACCCCTGAATTCAAAGTGGGTTTTCAAGACCAAAAGAGGTGTAAACGATAAAGTGATCCGATACAAAGCTAGGTTAGTGGCGAAGGGATGTGCTCAACGGAAAGTGCTCAACGGAAAGCTTGACGAAGTATATTCACCGGTAATCCGATACAGCTCATTAAGATATCTACTGTCACTTGCAACAAAGATGAGTCTTCACATCGAGCAGCTGGATGCGGTTACCGCTTTTTTACAAGGTGATTTATTGGAAGATGTTTATATTACTCCACCTAAAGGTTTAGAAATACCTATGAACATCTTCCAATAGAAACATACACGTACACTCAAAGTGGATTTTAAAAACACAACAGCAATTTAATTAAACCAACCTAAAGTTAACTTTCTTTTTTAAATATGGCCTTAAGCCCATCCTAAAATCTAAATTTAATCTAAATCTAACATCGGCCGTAGAAAAGAATGGAACGCTAAACGCTATTCCCCACTTCCCCAAATCTGCACAAGGGTCCACTGAATAGTAGATTGCGCGATAGATAGTTTGATTTAAGTATTTGCCTTCCTCCTTCGTTTCCTCAAAAATGTTTAGAAAATCGATATTAAATGGTAATGGTAGTCTCCTTCTTCGAAGCATTTTCAGAAAATTAAATTGAGTACAGTAGCTGCTCAGAATAATATTTTCAACCTTTTGTAGTTCTTTTACGTTCCACGAAAGCTTTTGCTTGAGAGTGTGAGTGTGTAAGGAGAGTGGGGCCAAGGAAGACGAATAGGCTACGCATGACCAACAACTTCTTGGTTGAGAAATTTAAAAGAAAAGAAAAAAAGTTGAAAATAAAATATAAATTATAGTTTGAGTAATTTTGGAAAGAGTTTAGGACTAAGGATATATTTTGAAAGTGTTTCGGTGAAGGAGATAATTTGGAGAAAAAGGAATTATTGATTTGGAGTCGCCAGAACGGGGCGAATAAATAAGTGAAGAAAGAAGCAGGAAGGAAAAGGAACTAGTTGAAAAAAAAGATAAGATAAGTGGTGTTTAAAATAATTCGTTTTATGAAGTGATTGGGAATAAAGGTTCGGTTGGCCCTTGTTTCATTCGGTTTAATCCCTGTAATTTTGTGGGACTCGTAACCCATTTTTCAAGTAGTTTTCTTTATCCGTTTTATGTCGGGACCGAGTGATAGCGGTCCATTCTTACGGGGTTTGCTTTGTAATTGTTCTTTGTTTCATTTTCTTTGCTTTGATTGTTCTTCGAACAATAATTCATTTTTATATTTACCTTTTTATCGAAAAAATTCTGGGTTTTAATCCAGGCGCAAGCCAAGGTTTCCCAGATACTTTAAAATAAATTCTTTGAACTTTCTATTGGGAATACAAATATTTGCGTTTCCTTCATATTTTTGAAGACGAATTTCAGCTTCCCGGTTAAGGCAAACGACCCTCAACAGTTTCCTGGCGCCCACCCTGTAGCGTAAGTACGCCCCTGTATTTACCTACTTACATTTAATTCGATTCCATTTTTGTATCATCAACAATTATTATCAAAATTAATTCGATTCAATTTGATCACATTTCGTGTACCCATTATATTCTTTAATTCGACGAACCCACCCCCAGCTGACTAGCCGGTTGGCTGCATCGTTGTTGCAATATTCGTGTCTTCTCTCTTATCTCTTGTCTTTGGTTGATCGTTTGACAGTTCGTCAATTCGATCTTTACCTTCGCGTGTGCCGGTTGCACAATTTTAATAATTAAATAGATTCGTTTGTGTTTAGTAAATAAGAATTGGATTCGTATAATCCTGAGTCGCGGTCTTTTAGTTTTTTTCGTCATCATAATCATCTTTTAAATTCGCGAAATAATATTGCAACAACTTACAGGCTCAAGCATTCCTGGGTGAAAAAACTAAGCACATATCAGGAAAAAAAAAGATTTTTTGGCAGAAATGATTCTAGAAATACCAATTTATAACATTGTTGTCTATAAAAAAATACTGTTTATGCGGCCCCGCAGGGCAGGGTTCCTCTGCGCCGGTGGGCATACTTCGCGAACCCACACTTTTTGTTCGTACTTTTAATGTAGAAAAACTATTATAAATGTTATATATTCAATATATAACATTTATAATAGTTTTTCTATTATTCTATATTATATTGGCATTTTTCTAGTATCGTCCTTTTGAGAAAATAAAATAAAAAAATAAGTAAAATATAATTATATGGACATACATAAATAATTAATACACAGAAATAAATATTTTTCAGGGTTTGCACAAATATTTTACAAAAAAAATATCACCAACAACAATTGAGAAAGTAAAAAATCTCTTAAGATTGAGATGTGATAGCAAATTGATAAAGAGAGATTTGCAAGAAGAGAAGACAAATTTGTGACGTTGAAGGATATACGTAATATAAAAATGAAAAAATGGCGGAGAAGAATCTGACATCTGAGTGAAGTGGAAGAGCTTTTAAAAAAAGATTATAGTAAACTAACAGTTAATAATATTTATACATGGTGTCCAACAACAACCGCCTCAAAAGAAACATACCGTTTTTTTTTATTTAAACATTTCATCTTTCTTTTATTAAAACTTGTCATATAATTGCAGAGTTAGAATCGAGTTACATTGTAGAGCCCCATTGCATTTGACTTCAGTTGTCATGGGGCTCAGCAGAAATGTGATATTTAATATTGATTTACAAGAAAAGTGTCAAAGCAATACTGTTTCAGAGTTCGCAAGAAGTTGGCCTTTTTCTTTTCGGACGGTGATTTTGAGACACCTTACAATAAAAAAAAATAATAAAGTTGGTGAATAAATTGATATTTCCACAGATGCTTCAACAGTAACCGCCGTTGACGAAATCAGCGGCTCTTTAAAAGGTCTTTACGTTACGACCAATGACATGGAAAAAGCTATGAGGAGTTGGCCGGAAATCATTTTCTTGATGGGGGCGATTCTCGTCGTGAAGGTCAGGCAATGGCGGCAATCAAAGGCAAACATAAGAACAAAACCCGAGTCAAGTGCTTTGGTTGCGGTGGTTTTGGTCACTTCAAGAAAGACTGTCCGAAGAAAGTAAACACGCACGGCAAGTTTGCTATATTTGCATCATTTTCTGTGCAGGAAGCTGACCAACTGTGGTTCGTGGACTCTGGGGCATCGTCGCACATGGCGAAAAGTTCTGATGGCTTTGAAAAATACATACCTTGTTCTTTGCAAGAATTTGTGAGTAAGAGTAAGCACACGTTCAGAGCGTCTACAAGTTCCACAACAGATTTTCTCGAGTTGGTTCATTCAGATGTTGCTGGTCCGATGGAAAAGCCGTCGCTGGGAGGTGCCAGGTATTATGTTTTATTCTTGGATGATTTTTCTAAAAAGGTATTTGTTTTTGCCATGAAGAATAAAAGTGAAGTTCCAAAGCATTTTATTAATTTTAAAACATGGTTGAAAATCAAATGCAAAGGAAGATAAAAATTTTTCGCTCAGATAATGGCAGCGAATTTATAAATAGCCAGATGAAAAAATGCTTTGAGTCATCGGGTATAATTCATCAAACTTCAACACCATATTGTCCTGAGCAGAATGGAAAGGCGGAAAGGATGAATCGATCGCTGGTCGAGAAAGCGAGATGTCTACTTTTCGATGCTGGTTTAGACAAAAGTTACTGTGGTGAAGCAGTGCATACTGCGGCTTATTTGATTAATAGAACTCCGATCAAATCGTTGAGTAATCGTTGCCCAGAAGAAGTGTGGACTGGTTCACAGGTGAATATTAAACATTTGCGAGTTTTTGGTTCTGTTGGAATGGTGTTGGTTCCAAAACAAAAGAGAACCAAGTTTGGTGTAAAATCCATTAGGTGCATCATGGTTGGTTACGCTGAAAACTCAAAAGGCTACCGAATGTATGACCCAGTAAATAAAAAAATGCATATTACCAGAGAGGTGAAATTCATGGAAGGCAAGCGTTTTGAAGGTCAGAATTTAGTGGGGAATTTGAGAAAAAATTCTGAACCTACTGTTTTTAAAGCAAATCCTATTTCTGCTGTTGAGAATGATGCTGTTGTTGTTGGAGCCGAACCTGTTGTTTTTGCTGAGACTGAAGCTGTTGGTGAAAAGATTTGTCCGTCTGAAAATTCATTTGACGATGAAGATGATGTGGACAATGTCACAGAGATGTTCGCTGGTCAAGACTTGGACTCTGATGAGGTATTTGACGATGCTAATGCTGATATGGATGAAAATTGTATCGAAGTTTGTTCAAGTTATGAACCGTCAACCAATTTATCATCAAGTGAGGAAGTTGCTGATGGATTTTTGAGACGTTCAAATCGCGTGAAGAAACCTAAGATTTTAGAAGATTTTGTAGCTTTTATCAACGAAAAAGAAGTCGGTTCATCTGATGATCCTGTAACTTACGATGAGGCGGTTTCAAGATCAGATGGTTTAAATTGGAAGAAAGCAATCAGTGATGAGTGTGAATCTTTGAAAGTAAACAACACTTGGGATGTTATTGACCGTCACCCTGGAATAAAACCCCTGAATTCAAAGTGGGTTTTCAAGACCAAAAGAGGTGTAAACGATAAAGTGATCCGATACAAAGCTAGGTTAGTGGCGAAGGGATGTGCTCAACGGAAAGTGCTCAACGGAAAGCTTGACGAAGTATATTCACCGGTAATCCGATACAGCTCATTAAGATATCTACTGTCACTTGCAACAAAGATGAGTCTTCACATCGAGCAGCTGGATGCGGTTACCGCTTTTTTACAAGGTGATTTATTGGAAGATGTTTATATTACTCCACCTAAAGGTTTAGAAATACCTATGAACATCTTCCAATAGAAACATACACGTACACTCAAAGTGGATTTTAAAAACACAACAGCAATTTAATTAAACCAACCTAAAGTTAACTTTCTTTTTTAAATATGGCCTTAAGCCCATCCTAAAATCTAAATTTAATCTAAATCTAACATCGGCCGTAGAAAAGAATGGAACGCTAAACGCTATTCCCCACTTCCCCAAATCTGCACAAGGGTCCACTGAATAGTAGATTGCGCGATAGATAGTTTGATTTAAGTATTTGCCTTCCTCCTTCGTTTCCTCAAAAATGTTTAGAAAATCGATATTAAATGGTAATGGTAGTCTCCTTCTTCGAAGCATTTTCAGAAAATTAAATTGAGTACAGTAGCTGCTCAGAATAATATTTTCAACCTTTTGTAGTTCTTTTACTTTTCTCGAAGATAGGTATTGTGAATATGTCTGAATACGGCCGAGGATTCGTCAAGTTTTGGGAGAACGCCAACAACTTGGGGAATCCATTGTATGTGTGAGTGATAGAGAGTTTTGATGGAACTCAACGTCGGAGTGGTACCGCAACTGAGTTCCACGAAAGCTTTTGCTTGAGAGTGTGAGTGTGTAAGGAGAGTGGGGCCAAGGAAGACGAATAGGCTACGCATGACCAACAACTTCTTGGTTGAGAAATTTAAAAGAAAAGAAAAAAAGTTGAAAATAAAATATAAATTATAGTTTGAGTAATTTTGGAAAGAGTTTAGGACTAAGGATATATTTTGAAAGTGTTTCGGTGAAGGAGATAATTTGGAGAAAAAGGAATTATTGATTTGGAGTCGCCAGAACGGGGCGAATAAATAAGTGAAGAAAGAAGCAGGAAGGAAAAGGAACTAGTTGAAAAAAAAGATAAGATAAGTGGTGTTTAAAATAATTCGTTTTATGAAGTGATTGGGAATAAAGGTTCGGTTGGCCCTTGTTTCATTCGGTTTAATCCCTGTAATTTTGTGGGACTCGTAACCCATTTTTCAAGTAGTTTTCTTTATCCGTTTTATGTCGGGACCGAGTGATAGCGGTCCATTCTTACGGGGTTTGCTTTGTAATTGTTCTTTGTTTCATTTTCTTTCCTTTGATTGTTCTTCGAACAATAATTCATTTTTATATTTACCTTTTTATCGAAAAAATTCTGGGTTTTAATCCAGGCGCAAGCCAAGGTTTCCCAGATACTTTAAAATAAATTCTTTGAACTTTCCATTGGGAATACAAATATTTGCGTTTCCTTCATATTTTTGAAGACGAATTTCAGCTTCCCGGTTAAGGCAAACGACCCTCAACAGTTTCCTGGCGCCCACCCTGTAGCGTAAGTACGCCCCTGTATTTACCTACTTACATTTAATTCGATTCCATTTTTTTATCATCAACAATTATTATCAAAATTAATTCGATTCAAATTGATCACATTTCGTGTACCCATTATATTCTTTAATTCGACGAACCCACCCCCAGCTGACTAGCCGGTTGGCTGCATCGTTGTTGCAATATTCGTGTCTTCTCTCTTATCTCTTGTCTTTGGTTGATCGTTTGACAGTTCGTCAATTCGATCTTTACCTTCGCGTGTGCCGGTTGCACAATTTTAATAATTAAATAGATTCGTTTGTGTTTAGTAAATAAGAATTGGATTCGTATAATCCTGAGTCGCGGTCTTTTAGTTTTTTTCGTCATCATAATCATCTTTTAAATTCGCGAAATAATATTGCAACAACTTACAGGCTCAAGCATTCCTGGGTGAAAAAACTAAGCACATATCAGGAAAAAAAAAGATTTTTTGGCAGAAATGATTCTAGAAATACCAATTTATAACATTGTTGTCTATAAAAAAATACTGTTTATGCGGCCCCGCAGGGCAGGGTTCCTCTGCGCCGGTGGGCATACTTCGCGAACCCACACTTTTTGTTCGTACTTTTAATGTAGAAAAACTATTATAAATGTTATATATTCAATATATAACATTTATAATAGTTTTTCTATTATTCTATATTATATTGGCATTTTTCTAGTATCGTCCTTTTGAGAAAATAAAATAAAAAAATAAGTAAAATATAATTATATGGACATACATAAATAATTAATACACAGAAATAAATATTTTTCAGGGTTTGCACAAATATTTTACAAAAAAAATATCACCAACAACAATTGAGAAAGTAAAAAATCTCTTAAGATTGAGATGTGATAGCAAATTGATAAAGAGAGATTTGCAAGAAGAGAAGACAAATTTGTGACGTTGAAGGATATACGTAATATAAAAATGAAAAAATGGCGGAGAAGAATCTGACATCTGAGTGAAGTGGAAGAGCTTTTAAAAAAAGATTATAGTAAACTAACAGTTAATAATATTTATACATGGTGTCCAACAACAACCGCCTCAAAAGAAACATACCGTTTTTTTTTATTTAAACATTTCATCTTTCTTTTATTAAAACTTGTCATATAATTGCAGAGTTAGAATCGAGTTACATTGTAGAGCCCCATTGCATTTGACTTCAGTTGTCATGGGGCTCAGCAGAAATGTGATATTTAATATTGATTTACAAGAAAAGTGTCAAAGCAATACTGTTTCAGAGTTCGCAAGAAGTTGGCCTTTTTCTTTTCGGACGGTGATTTTGAGACACCTTACAATAAAAAAAATAATAAAGTTGGTGAATAAATTGATATTTCCACAGATGCTTCAACAGTAACCGCCGTTGACGAAATCAGCGGCTCTTTAAAAGGTCTTTACGTTACGACCAATGACATGGAAAAAGCTATGAGGAGTTGGCCGGAAATCATTTTCTTGGATGGAACATACTCTTTGCTAAACACGAATTTCACTTTATTCATATTCATGTGTGAAGATTCGAGTAAAAGAAGTGAATTAGCTGGAATCGCTTTGTTGGCATCGGAAGATACTGATACATTCCTGTGGATGCTCGAAACATTTAAGAAACAAAATTTGAGTGCTTGCCAAGCTATAAGGTGTTTCATGGCGGACAAAGATCTCCTTGAAAGGGACGAGACTAGGGACTTGCCAATTAATAACAGTTATAACAGTTTTTCACCATTGTGCGTGCGTTAACGCGCTTCGCGTGACTTGAAAAAAAACTCTGGTTGCCTGAAGGATGCCCACCCGCGGAGAGTCCTGGCCCTGCGGAGCCGCATAAATAGTACTTTTATAAACCAAAACTGTTTTAGTTGGCATATCTAGATTCACTTCCTTAAATAATATAGATAATAAAACAAATTATTTATTAAAGAAATATGAATCTGAAATGCAAATTCATTAATTAACAAAATAAAATAATTCGAAAATATAACCAATTATAGAACAAATCACTGAGGAACGTTTTTTTTTAATTATAGATACCACGTTTTAAAAACCTTCGAGAGAACTATAACGAGGGATAAAATGGAAATTTCAAGAGACCAAAGAGAAAACCTGCTAGTTATTTTCGAAAAAATGGTGTACAGCTCATCCGCAGATAACTACAACATTTTATATGAACTACTGAAAAAAGAAGCTTCAACCAAAGTAATGGAATATTTTAATAATAATTGGCACAACATCAAAGAGGACTGGACATTTTTTAATATGCATGACGGGAACTTAAAAAACTACACTAATAACAGGCTGGAATCTATAAATGCAAAAATAAAGCAATTGGTCAAAGAGCGTAACTCAATGATAAATTTTTTTAGAAGCTTTTTCTCGTGGCTTCGTTGTCACATGTCAGAAACCGATTACAAAACATCGTTGATGTTTTTTAAACAGTCCATATTAAGAAATACCATGGGGGAAGATGAGCGAACATTCATGGAGGAGTTAACACCCGAGGCCTTCAAGGAAGTACAGTCACAGTTCAGTGAATCATCAAAGTGTTTCATTTCAAAACCAGACAATATAAAGAATTCTGCAGTCGTTAAAGTTGGAGATCAGACCTACAATACGACCATAATGAATTGTGATTGTCCTTTTTCTCGATCCATGTTGCTTCCTTGCGCTCACATTTTTTCACTGCGAGATAATTTCAACTTGGCTCTATTTGATTAAAAGTTTAAGCAACAAGCGTTGGACGAAAAAATTTGTATATGAAAATCAGGGAATATTCCATAATGAAAATAAAAATGAAAAATTGATACCGTTTCCAGTGCCGGTTCGAGTAAAACTTCAAAGTGTTGCAAAAAAGGCCAACATTTTAACAGTTCAACAAAAAAGAAAAATTTTGGAAGTAAAGGTCAAATCACTCATCGATATTGGTAGCAAGGCTTGCGGAGTCAAATTTGAGGAAAAATTGGCAACCATTGAGAAAATCATTGAAAATTGGAACGAAGGACGGAACGTACAAATAACAGAAACGAATTTAAAGGAAGCGGATTGCACTCAAACCATTAAAACTGAAGTCTCCGAAATTGCAATGATATCAGCAGAAAAAATACGAGGGAAGCCATCAGGGTATTTAAAAACATTTTTAGCTACACCAAAAACGAAGAAAAAGTCGGCCCGGCGATCCTTGATTTTAAATGTCGCTTCTATCGCCAATGCAAATATTGCGACTGAATTGCCGACATCAGATCCTGCAACTGAAGAATCTGGCCCGTCCAAGGATAATGGAAAAAGTAAGTAACTTTTGTTAGGAGTTCTTAGTACTGAGAAGTCGAACTCCCATTAAAAGTAATACCATCCAAAGCCGACGTCCTATTACCACATGTCGGAAGTAAGCCCAGTCGGGGTAGGCCTGCTAAATATTCAAACAAACGAGCTATGGGTTTAACAAAAATTAAGCAAACTCAAAAATATAAAAACCAAAATAAGATCTAACAAAATTACAGTAAAATTAATTAAGTTTAATTATGCTACAGGCAGCCAGCAGCAAAGATTAAGAACAAAAACGACTAATGATGTATTAATTTTATGAATAAACGATTTATGACTTCTCAACTTTATGAATACCTTACTTACTAATTTCTCTTTTTTCAATTGACCGTTTGCTGTGCTGATACGTAATTTAAATATTTATGTTTACATAATGAACATTATGAACTTAAATATTTAATGGGTCTTAGCTTCTATATCTAGTTAGATGCTTGGTTTTCGGTTCTCGTTTGCTTTTTGTGTTTCTGCTCATTGATCACTTGAATCAATTCTTTTGTTTCCTCGTCATGAGAATCATTTCATATTCCTAGCCCTGCTAACTTTTATATTCAGAGTGGTAAGGAACATGATGTCGAAATGTGGTTTCATGATCTATTAATTTTCAGTTTGGGACTTGAATCCATCAGTTATTTTTATAAAAATTCTTTACAAAATCTTAACTCGTGTTATGACACACCATCCACCTAAAATTATAACAAAAGGGATAAAGCGTTTTGAACATCTAAGCAAAGAATACTTCCTCGAGTGAACTCACTTCCCAAAACATTGAGACCGAATGAGAAATCCTTTCTTGTCTGGGGTGGAAATTCCTTGGAAGATGAAACTAAAAGAATAATTTTTTTTAAAAGGTTATTATTATTAGTTTTATTTGTTGGTTACTGCTTCTGCTACTTACTCGAAAGTCATGTAATTTTTTTTTGTTAGATCTTATTGGAATCTTGCACTTGCATTGAAATGTTTTTTTTTGTTGGTTGTTGAAATTTTAATTCCATCTTGTTTCAATAATTTATTCTGTTCTATGGATTGATGTGAAGTTTCATATCCAGATGTCACTATTGTTGAGTCTGAATGTACATGATAAAACTTATAGATTGAATTTACACGACAATGGTCCTGGAATCTTTTGCCAGACATGACAGAGCCTTAATGGTTAAAAATTGTGGTTTGGTTTGTTGTTGTGATGTTGGGCATTATTAATTCCCTGTGAAGGTGGCACGCAGATTAAAATTTAAATGCTAGAGGTTTGACAAACGAACGTTAAAACAATAGTGTCGGCGAACATAATAGTTGTTTGATAGTGTGAACGTTCTATCAGATATGATGGAAATGGAACAAATTTCTACTAGATTGATCGGTGATGTGTGCAATTTTGATTGGCTGATTGAGGTTGAATGTTTTATTCCATCCTGTGAAACGGTGGGATGGGGTGAAGTGGAATACTGATTCCAATCAGCGAAGTAAGCCAGAATTGAATAGACCATTGCCGCGCTTGTATCATTTTTCTTTGGTCAAATTTTTGGTATCAATCCTTGTGAATCACGCCATTTTTACGCAATTGGATTGGGATAAATTTAGCGTGCATATTTCTATAAAGGTACTGAGTTAAATAAATTTTACGTGTTAATGCAGTATTGTATGCAAATTATTTACATATTGTAGAACTGCGTCGCATAAGGATATGATATATGCTGGTGCAGATACATATATAAAGGGTGATTTTTAAGCTGGTTTGGTTTTGGCAACACTGGTTTTGACAGCTGACGTGTGTTTAGTACCTTGTGTCACTGTCAAACAGCTTCAGTTTGGTTTGCAATTTAACCATGGATCGTCTTACAAATGAACAACGCTTGCAAATTATTGAATTTTACTATCAAAATTCGTGCTCGGTTCGAAATGTTCATCGCGCGCTGCTTGTGTTAAGCGATGAGGCTCATTTTTGGTTGAATGGGTACGTAAATAAGCAAAATTTCCGCATTTGGAGTGAAGATCAGCCAGAAGCATTGCAACAGCTACCAATGCATCCCGAAAAAGCCACTGTTTGGTGCGGTTTATGGGCCGGCGGCATTATTGGGCCTATTTCTTCAAAGATGATGAGAATCGCAGCGTTACTGTCAATGGTGAACGCTACCGAGCGATGATAACAAACTTTTTTTTGCCCGAAATGGAAGTTCTTGACTTGCATGATATGTGGTTTCAACAAGACGGTGCCACATGCCACACAGCACGCGAAACAATGGCGCAATTGCGAGGCGAGTTTGGTGAACAGTTAATTTCACGTTTCGGGCCGGTCAATTGGCCGCCTAGATCGTGCGATTTGACACCATTAGATTATTTTTTGTGGGGGTATGTCAAAGCTAATGTCTATAGGGACAAGCCCGCTTCGATTGACGCACTGGAAGCCAACATCCATGCATTCATTCGTGAGATACCGGCCGATATGTGTGAAAGAGTATGCCAAAATTGGACTCAGCGGATGGGCTACCTAAAACGCAGCCGCGGTCAACATTTGCATGAATTTATCTTCAAACATTAAATTGCAAGGTTCAAACTATCGATTCAAATAAATATTTCATTCATTTTTTCGAATTTTTTGTGTTTTTTTTTTAAGAAAAGTTCTAAACCTCTTAAAAAATCACCCGTTAATAGAAAATTCTTTACCAGAGCTAATAATATTTACTCGTCTACTCACTCCTTGCAAAATGGTATCCCCCAGGGATCCCCATTATCGGTAGTTCTATTTATTAATTTATTATCGCCTTCGACGATATTTCAACTATAATAAATAATTATACACTTTTAGATAGTTGTATTTATGCAGACGACATTTATATTTTAAGTAAAAGTAGCGATTTAGAAAAATGTAAGAACCTTTTTGATAATGTTGTTAATGATATTCTTGATTGGTCGTTTGCTTCAGGAGCTAGACTTTCATTACAAAAATGTAAAATGCTTCATGTCTGTAGAAAAATCCATTGTCCTGAAATTATCTTAAGTATAAATAATGTACAAATCGAAAATGTAAATAGTCTTAATATTCTAGGATTAGTATTTAATAATAAATATAGATGGAAAGAACATTGTTTAAATTTAAAAAAAAGCCTAGTTGCGAGACTCAACATAATTAAATATTTATCAAGTAAGAAAAGCCATGTACACATTAACACTGTATCATATATTACCAAAATGTTAATATTAAGTAAAATCGATTACGGAATTTATATTTATGGCAGTTCCCCAAAAACAACTCTAAGAATAATACAACCAAGCTACCACCAAGCAGCTAGAAGGAGCATCAACGCCTTTCCTACAACACCACTCAAGAATATTCTTGCGGAAGCAGGTCTTCCCTCTGTCGAGCAACGGTTCCAACAAATCATCTCGAATCTAGTTGTAAAATTAGTCTTCTCCACAAATTCAGTTATCGATAAAGACATTCATCAAGTCATGGACCACAAGTGCAAAAAACGTATTCCATCTGCTTTAAAAACAATTCTCGACAAAGCTCGAGAAATGGAAATACCAACAAAAACTCCAAAAAAATCAACTTTATCATACCCTCCATGGAATATAAAAGATGATTCATTCGTATTGAGCCTTGCTCACTACAGTAAAACAAATACAAGCAATGCAGTATACCAATCACTGTTCTCAAGTATCTCATCAGAACTTAAAACTCAAGGCTGGAAATTTATATTCACTGATGGATCCAAATCAAAAGATAATACATCATTTACTGTAACATTTGAAGATGGCCGAATCCTCAATATTGGCATCCTTCCGGAATATGCTTCTATTTTCACTGCAGAAGCTTTTGCTATTCTGCAAGCAACCAAATCGATAACTAATTCCAACGACAAGTTTGTAATATGCTCTGATAGCATATCAGTCCTGAAAGCAGTTAAAAATCCAAACAACGATTCAGATCTTATTTCCGCGATAAGGAACAAGATTATAATGAAGCCGAATAAAATGAAACTGATGTGGACTCCAGGCCATGCTAATAAACGTGGAAACGAAGAAGCTGATAAAGTCGCAACTTCTACCAACAAATCACCTGTGTATAAATTCAATACATACACCAAAAAAGACCTGAAAACGCAAATACTGAACACTTTGAGAAGAAAACAAGAAATTGAATGGAGCCTTTACCACCACCATTACAAAAAAGTTAACGAGCATAAATCCTACCCTCAATACCCTACAAACATATCAAAACAAAAAAATTCTAACTACATCCGCTTAAGACTTGGTCACACCTCAGAAACTCACAAACACCTTTTAAACAAAAACAATCCACCGATATGCACCACCTGCAATACAACCATGAGTTTAACTCTCCTCCTTGAAAACTGTCAATCATCGAAACCCGTTCTTTCATCAATCTTCAAAAATGTGTCGACCTATGACGTATTAAAAAACCCCACCAGCTCAAATATTGAAAATGTAAATAAATTTCTTACAACCCTTAACTTAAATGTATAAAAAATTTTAATAACAAGCAGAGCCAATAGTCTTCGCAGCTAGGCTCTCTCCTTTTATATTACCTTGTAATTTTAATTACTAGTTAGTAAATTATAATAATAATAATAATAATAATAATAATAAAAAAAAAATAATTCTCAATCTCTAAATTTTGAAGAAAAAAATTTTAAAATTTTGTTTAAAATTTTACGTTATTTGTTTTGTTTTTAATATTCATACATATGTTTTTTACATATATACATATTTTAGATACATAAGCCATTGAATTCATTCTAAAAAAAAATTAATTCCTACAAAACTGTCGCCAGTGCATATGAAAACCCTTCTATGGGGGTTTGGAAAAAGTCGAAAAAAGGCAATAGTTATTCTAAAAACATGAAATAAAGTTTAGAAATGTAAAAAAATAGAACAATTACATACGAAATTATTTTATATTTGGATGAAACTAACATGTTTATTTTTTAAAAAAACTTGTATCTACTTACTTATAAAGAACACACTTTTATTAAATGAGCTTTATTCTTGAAACTTGCCTTAGAAACAGAGTTTATTTGGAAATCTCGATTCTCTTACTAAGTAATAACAAAAAACGTTTTATTATTAAAAAAAAATATAGACATACTTCCATTGTACATTCCATTTTTGACTAACTTGTGTAATATAACGGGAATAAATCATCTAATATGGTAAAGCATAATATATGGGTTTGAGCGGTAGAAGGTTAAATATACAAAACAAAATATGAAAAATATCTTATTAAATAATACGAATAAAAAGAAATTCTTATTTTTAAGATTTCAACCTATTGAAACGTTTAAGAAATAATGTGATAAAAACCATAGAGAAATATTTTCATTTGCTTTTGCTTTTTGCTTAAGTTTGTTTTACTTCTTTTTATTTTCCAATGAATAAAGCAATTCAAATATTTTGAACGGTATGATATGTATGCAATTTTATTTGGATGTCAAAGTCATTGCAGACAACTTTCTACATGCATTTATCCATTTTGGTTGTATGAAGAACTTAAACTATTTAGCTAGCCTAGTGTACATATCCCTCCTGTTTGGAGGTCTATGACCTACTAAAAATAAAAAAACAATGTTCGAATTTCAAATGTTTCACTTGGGTGGGGGGCTTTCATATTTGTTTTATTTTGATCATAGCAAACACCAATGAGAAATCAGAGTCACCGTATCTATGTACATGAAAATTAAAATTATGTGCACACACATTGCAAAAGTAGTTTGTTTGTTTATTTTGAAAATTCAATTGGGATAACGTGCGTGAGTGAAAAGTGAGAACACACAATGCACAGTTTCAATTTGCACATATATATATGTATAGATACGGTGAGTCGGTGACTCTGATTTCTCATTGGTGTTTGCTATGATCAAAATAAAACAAATATGAACATGAAAGCCCCCCACCCAAGTGAAATATTTATTTGAAATTGAAACATTTTTTTTTAGTAGGTCATAGACCTCCAAACAGGAGGAATGCATGCACACTAGTCTAGTTTAATAGTCTAAGTTCTTAATAATCCAAAAAGGTTAAATGTATGTAGAACGTTAAGTAACTTGAATGATGGTTTCTAATTTTTTTAATGATAATTTTACAACATGTAAAAAAGGGTGATAGAGTATCAAACTGACATGTGTTCTGGTACTATCTAGGTACAATCGAGCGCTAGGTTGGATTAAAGATTGAGAAAAGAAAAAAAATCATACCGTGGGGTGGGTTTATTTCTGCCGTTTAAGCCGGAGGAGGGGCGATGACTTAAAATCAAAAAAAAAAACTGAAAAGCAACGGCGAGAGTCCATTCTTTTTTTCCCTGTTAAATACCTTTTTTAATCCAATAATTTTTCAGAAATTAACTTTCAAACTAAAACCTTAAAAAAAAACATTTTTCCAAACTATTTTTTTTTTTTAATTTTACATTATTAAGTAATATTTTTGTTTATAATATTCAATGCTCTTTGTAGGAAACATGCAAAGAATTTAACTAGGGTTAGGATTCCTTTAAACTTCTATAAAAGAGAAGGCCTACCCATTTATATGAGCTCTATTATCCATGATTATACAGTATACACGCCCTTGACACTTATTTTAACATAACGGGACATTATATTTTTAATGCATATCCCTTTTGTATGCATTGAATAGAAATATAAATGTTTATTTTTAATAAATATTTAATTCAACCTAAATTATCTTCATACAAATTTCATAAGACGCACGCATAAAAATTCGCAACCATGGTGTTTACACCTTAGCTGTAGTAATTCGAACAAAAACAAAATGAATCGGTAAAATCGAATCCCGTGCAATAGGTTGATCGGCCCATCTGGGCCCTCGTGCACCAACAACCTATCGCTAATCATTTATTAAATTATGATGATTCTTGATAAGTTTTTGTTGCACCAACAAGAAATTTTATAAATAATTATTTGAGTTTTGAAAAGTAGTAAATACTCAACTTATCAGCGTAGTGTTGCACCAAACAATAATTGAATGAGTGTAAATTATCGATTTGAAAAGTGATAATCATATCAAACTAGACCTAAATTATCAATTCCAGTTGCACCAACATTTTGTTTCTTGAAGTTATCGATGAAAATAATGATTATTTAAGCACAAATTCGCTAAGAAAAAATTGATCAATCTATTATCATAAAAGATTTTTGCTGCGAATTCTTTCTCAAAAATGTATTTTTACTTAACAATGGATGAAATTAACGTCCTAAAGCATTTTATATATATATTTACATGCAATGAAATTTCCCTTAGCCAGACAGTGACGGTCGCAACACTTTGATCCGTCATAGGGAGTTGTCCGTCCAAGGAAAAAAATGAAAAAATAGTTTTTTTTTGTGAAATCTATATATAGGTAGATAGTATGAAACATAACAAAAACTAAATTCTTTCAACTGTCTTTAAGATATTTTGTACAAAATCTATTGTCGCTTTGAACCAGTGGGAACGGTTTTAAACAAAAGATTTGGAAAAGTATTGCTGAAAATAAGGATTGAAGTTAAAAAAAATTAAAAGTCTTTTTCCGTCTAATAATAAGAGAATTTAACTTCACAAATAACGGCTGATATTAAAATATTACAGTTTGTAAAATGTTTGTGTACCCAACTTTATGATAATAATCGGTCTGAGTCTGAAAATTTAAAAACGGTCGCATTATTTTGTACACGGTTGTAATTTTATGGCAATTTGTAATACAGCCGTTTGCTTTACAATACAGCTAATATTACTTTTTAATATTCTGTAAATATTAAGTTCTAGTTATTTTGTATGAAATTTGAATTATTTTACTTTGAATATGATCCAAAGAATTGAAATATAATCCTCTAGTATTAGAATGTAATAATTTAAATATTAATTAAAAACCCAATCATGTTATGTGTTGAAATTTAATGTTATAATTTTAATATTCCTGACTAATTAAATTTTAATTTGACTAAAATAGCTATATTTTTAATTCAAGAACATTAAAAATGTATAAATATTATTAAAACAACAAGCAGTAGCAATATTCAACTATGAAAAGTAAGTATATGTTTTGTAAACAAGAGTATTAAAACTAAATACAAATTGTCTAAAAGCCAAAAATATATAGATAACATACCTAGTAAAATGAGTAAAACAATTGATCAAATTGTAATTGCAATAGCATTTTTCCATTTCACTGTTTAACTTTTTAAAATTATTTATCCCCTAAGCCATCCTCTAAGTATAATCTTTGAAGCTAAAAAAGAATTTTCAAAATCGGACTTTGTTTTCCGAAATTGCTGCACCTATACTAGACCAATTTTGACCAAATACACATTAACACCCTTGGACTCAATTTAAAAATTATGACTTTTAATGCGATGCACTTTCTGTTTCTTTATTTTTTCATTGAAACCCCACTTTTCTGACTTTTTTTGATTAAATTAAAAAAAAAGGGTTAGGAGAACAACTTTGTAATACACTGTTTTTCAAAATTGTCAACTTTAAAATCATTTTTCGTTTTAAATGCATATGAAAACGAGTCAATCACCATTTCTTACTGCCATAAGTTTTTTCTTTACAGTTACAGAATATATCTTGGTTGTTGTTTTACTTTGCAAAGGCTGAATCGAATTTTAAATTTAATTTCAATCTGACTGCTGAATTATTCTGTTGCTAATAAAAAAGATAATTAATAATTGTCTTATAATGGGTGATTTTTAAGCTGGTTTGGTTTTGGCAACACTGGTTTTGACAGCTGACGTGTGTTTAGTACCTTGTGTCACTGTCAAACAGCTTCAGTTTGGTTTGCAATTTAACCATGGATCGTCTTACAAATGAACAACGCTTGCAAATTATTGAATTTTACTATCAAAATTCGTGCTCGGTTCGAAATGTTCATCGCGCGCTGCTTGTGTTCAGCGATGAGGCTCATTTTTGGTTGAATGGGTACGTAAATAAGCAAAATTGCCGCATTTGGAGTGAAGATCAGCCAGAAGCATTGCAACAGCTACCAATGCATCCCGAAAAAGCCACTGTTTGGTGCGGTTTATGGGCCGGCGGCATTATTGGGCCTATTTCTTCAAAGATGATGCGAATCGCAGCGTTACTGTCAATGGTGAACGCTACCGAGCGATGATAAAAAACTTTTTTTTGCCCGAAATGGAAGTTCTTGACTTGCATGATATGTGGTTTCAACAAGACGGTGCCACATGCCACACAGGACGCGAAAAAATGGCGCAATTGCGAGGCGAGTTTGGTGAACAGTTAATTTCACGTTTCGGGCCGGTCAATTGGCCGCCTAGATCGTGCGATTTGACACCGCTTCGATTGACGCACTGGAAGCCAACATCCATGCATTCATTCGTGAGATACCGGCCGATATGTGTGAAAGAGTATGCCAAAATTGGACTCAGCGGATGGGCTACCTGAGACGCAGCCGCGGTCAACATTTGCATGAAATTATCTTTAAAAATTAAATTGCAAGGTTCAAACTATCGATTCAAATAAATATTTCATTCATTTTTTCGAATTTTTTGTTTTTTTTTTTTTTTTAAAGTTCTAAACCTCTTAAAAAATCACCCGTTAAATATATAATAATAAACAATAATTTAAACTTAATCAAAAACTCATTTTTGTATAAATACCAAAAGTGGAACTTTGGATTAGAAACGATTTTCTTCTTAAAATCGAAGTCAGTGTTTCTTAAAGTATAATTAAAGTTAAGGACGAGACTGGAAAAAATGCCAATTTATAACAGTTATAACAGTTTTTCGCCATTAAAAGTGGGCGTGCGTTAACGCGCTTCGAGTTGAAAAAATCTCAGGGTGCCTGACGTATGCCCACCGGCGGAGGGCCCTCTGGCCCTGCGGTCCGCAAAAACAGTACTTTTATAAACTAAAACTGTTACAACTCTGGCATGTCTAGAGTTAAAAGTATTGTCTGAGTGTTCTTGCCCGTATATTATTTGTATGTATTAAATAATTCACTGTTAATTCTCCTGTGTTCATCACCCCAAGAAACAATTTTAGCTTTTTAAGTGCTTTAACAGCGCTTCCAGAGCAAATCTGAAAGCTCGTTTATGTAAGAAATAGCTCTAGATGCACCCTTAGAGCAATTGTAGGACTTGCTCAGAGCTAAATCATTGAGTTTGAGAGCACATTTTGGCTCGTAATCAGCTTGTTATCAGTGACTATGGTGGCTTTGAAGCTCTTTAGTATATTCATATGAAATCCTAAAAGGAGCACTTTTGAAAGCTTTTTGTTTGTATTAGTTTGTGAAAATCAAATGCTAAATAAATATAATAGTTGTATGTTCCTAATGGTAGGAAGCGTAAACTTCATTTATTGTGAAGTCAACAAGCTAGTTAATATTTATTCCTATTGAGAAATTAATGTATCTAATTCATATTTTTCGTTTTAATGCAAGTGAATTTTAAGTGCGCGCTTAGTTTTTTCATAAATGTTTTGGAGGTACTTCGCAAAATTATAACGCGCCTTCCAAATTTTATATATTACGCTGTGAAATGTGAAAAAAAATTAGGTTGAAAAATGTAAAAATTTGTTTAGTAAATTTATCGAAGCATGAAATAAAATATTTTTTTTAACATTGCAATAGATATTGTGTTTTATACTGAAAGCGAAGATTTTAAATGTATTAAAATGAATGAAAACATATAAATCAAATAATTTTCATTTATGTCGCCATGTTTTTTTAAAATTGACGGAATTTCTCTTCAAGGGAGCTGCAATATCGCTTTGACAGTTTTGTTCTATTATTGTAGAGCTATTTGCAGCAATGAGACAGTTTTCGTTCAGGGCTTTGTAGAAAATAGGGTGTTTTGGAAATTGAAAATTAGAGAATGTTGAGAAAATACATAAATCTAAATTATAGAAATAACTTCTAATTCAAAGAGTAATTCCCATTGAAGTGTATAAAGTTTTATAAGCGCCTTAATTACAGGAGAAAGTACTTGTGCGACTCAGTCGTAGATTTAATGTTTTTAGGAAACATCATAGTTAATTTATTTTAATAAAAACAAATTATGAATTCCGTGTCATATTCGAATCTTAAGTTAACAAAGATAAAGGAATTAATTAATTTTCAACTATTTTAAGTGTTCCAGTTGAAATAATTATTGTTTGTATTCTAGTTTGTAACACCCTTTAATATAAGTGGTAGAATTATTTTAAAGGAGGATTAGTATTTATTTGGCTCTATATGATTGTGCTTTATTGTAGCTCTGTTGATGCATTTTTGACACTTCACGATTTGTGTGGAAGTATTAGTAATTCAACTCCACAGCCGCTTTCACTGTAGCTCTGTTAATGCTTTCGATTTCACTATCTTGGAGCTGTAGAAAAACAGTTTTGCTTCAAATAGCTCCAACGATGTTACTTGGGACGTCATTGGATCAAGAGGTTTAAAACTCTTCCACATTGTGGCTTTACAATCCCTCCTCCACCAGTGGACGGACCACGAGTGGATATTTCCAATTCTGAAGCCAGAGCTGCAGTACTGCAACTGCAATTCAAATTAAACTCCACTGAGAAAAAAAAAAACTGGAATAATATTCAAATTTAGAATGTGCAAATATCAATTTTCTCGATAAAATATTGTAGGTATATATGGATACTAATGGCTGTCAACTAGTTATAAAATCCTTTTTTCTTTTTAGTTATATTTCTATGCGCGTGTTTTCTTTGAAGAATTGCAATTGTTTAAAAAGAAATAATGATAATAAAGTCATTTTAGTGTATTTTGTTTGAAATAAATCCATTTTTATTTATAAATCAATTATTTTATCAGAAATTAAACACACGTAATCCTAATGGCGGCCAGTTTGGTGTGTATGTAAACCGTTGTTTTTGTTTGCCACCAGGTATAGCATTCTGACTTTTCTGGTCGTCAATACGACATACTCGTAAGATCCAATGGAAAATAACCAAATGGGTTTTGGGGGGTGAAACGTACGAAGGTTCCTCATCTTCATTATTAATAATCTCTTTACCTTTATGTCAGTAAAAATTCGAGACTCGATCCAAGTTCGGAAATGTTGAAGCGAATATTTGGCATTACCGGAATTCGATTCTACTTTCATTTATAGTCCCTTTGAAAGTAGAATCGGAAATGACTTTCGAATAGAATCGAAAGTAGAATCGAGTTACGTAGTAGGCCCCCATAATAATATGTAGGGAAAACAAACAAACGACCAATGACAATCAAATGCTTTTTGTTTTCCCTACATATTTTTCTGTCAAACTGTTGATTTTTTTTTTGTTTGTTTGGATGTGTGGTATTATGTTTGGTAAAATAGGGAATTTCGGCCAGCTGTCAGGCTAAAATGTTGAATTGCGTTTTTATTATATCGAATCAGAAATTCACCTCGATTGAGCAAATATTTAAGTGACCGCGCGGTTTACTTCAAAACTAATGCAAATTGGCAGTATTCTGGCATTTAACTGTCAAAACAATGACAGAACAATGGAAAAATTCATTCTTTTGGCCATTGACTTATTATATATGGACTGCCAGGAGCCAACTTCACGTTGACACCACTTTAAGCTATGCGTTACAAGCGCCGAGTTCAGTCCTATCGGAAAATACAGATACTACTGTTTGATATTTGTATCGAGGATTTTTTGAGGGATTTTTTTTCCATCTGATTTCATTTTTCATTGGGTATGGTCAGCAGAAACAAGGGACTACCTATATCATTGACTTATTATATTATATGATAAGTCAATGACCTATGTAGTCAAGTGCTTTCATTGAGCGCAAATTTTACAAAGGAAACTAGTTATTTTTTGAGATGTCATTAATGCCAAAATTGAAACTTTACTTCCATCCTTTACCTTCCGTTGATAGTGCAGATAGTATTTTTAATAATATTTTTATCTGAAAAACACCTCACACAAATTAATTACGAATTTTATATTATAATTTCTTCAATACATGCATTCTGTGTTTCTGACATCCTTCACGTAGGAGTTTAAGTTTAGATAAATCGTTGATATCTTTGCGCTGAACGTGACTGAAATAAAATTTTCTTTCACTTAAATCGATAACCATTACCGCTGTTTGTTGATTTCATTGGTTGCTATTGTTAATTAGTTTCGCAATGATTCAACTTTGTTTTCATACGTTTTTTAATTAATAACAACAAATTACTAAACAAACATCATCCAGAAGAATTCTGAAACTGAATTGCAAAATAAAAACAAACAATAAATGTCAAACCAGTGCTAAGGGTTATTTAAAAAAAAAAATCCAGTAACCAAATCCGAAAATTTCCTTTTTTTTACAAACAACTTCTCGCTTAATTTTCAAAACTGTTAATTTGTACAAATTTTAGTTATGTCGAAGTTCATAAAATAAAATAAAATTAGTAGAAATTGGCATATTTGAAAAGTAAATGAGTAGTGGTAGTATTCTGCTTTACACTTTTTGCTAAGAATATTTAATATAGTAGGCGTGTTTTTTTTGCAAGTCCATATGGATTTGTCGAAAAAAAAGACATCGGGACTTAGGAACGTCTTACTTACAGTACGTATAAGTCCCGATAATTATCTGGACTTAGCTAAGTTCACATAGATTTAAGTTGTTGTTGTATTTACGTGTAAAACAATTAGTTCCGATGTTGTTTTTTCGACAAATCCATATGGACTTGCAAAAAAAAACACGCCTAGTAGTTTTAAAAACACAGTTTAAGCGCGTTTTTATAGGGATTCTAATCCTTTAAAATTTCGATTAAGATAGATTTTACTGATAAATTAAAAGTAAGGTTCGTTCCTTTACTCCAAATTTATGTGCGGTTTAGACATTAGATTCCGTTGTCTTAAGGTAGGTAAAAAGTTAGAAAACTTCAGACATTAAAAATGTTTTTTTATAACTCGGACGGCCGTCTTAAGTAAGACCGCGTTTATAAATACGAATGTACGAATTTTTACTTGAAATAATGTTTTAAAAATTTAGGTTTAGACAATAGATTCCGTTGTCTTAAGGTAGGTAAAAAGTTAGAAAACTTCAGACATTAAAAATGTTTTTTATAACTTGGACGGCCGTCTTAAGTAAGACCGCGTTTATAAATACGATTGTACGAATTTTTCCTTGAAATAATGTTTTCAAAATATCTTCCGTCACCACATCTCTTGAAATGGAGAAAATAAATTTCACTGAAAAATCTTTTATTTCGTATATGACTCTAAAATCAAAGGTTTTATAAAATAAATCAAAAAAGGATTTTTTTCAGTGCTCCCCAAACACTACGCCGTGACTTCCCATGAAAATAGATGGCCTTACCTTCTATGAATGAAATTTCATTCTAAGGCGAAGTATGCAACAGATGGCTCTAAAAATAGTATTTATTATTGTCGGTAGGCCCGACTTTGTCGCTGATTTCGCTTTGAGAACTGGAACCATCATCTCCGCAGGGTTTGTATGGAATTGACAATCAACTAGCAGTCCATATATAATAAGTCAATGCTTTTGGCAGTAAAGTGACAGAAAAATGCTAATTTGTCACTCGTGTGAGTCCAGCATTAAGGTCCGTAACTTCGGGCGATGTTTTTTTTCATCCTTTACTGGGAATTTATCCCAGGAAAGGACGAATTTTGTAATGGACGCCCTGACGCTATAAAATAGGAACTTGTTTTATCTCACTTGAGTAAACGACACATGTCATCCAAGTGTAGAAAGGGTATTAAAAACTTATCTAGCGTCATCTACCCAAAATAGAAAAAAACCGCAAAAAGTAGTAGATCGGTTTCTTGAGATGTCAATGAGGATGAGTCGGCAAATTGCCTGACTAATACTTTGACATTAGAATGCAAAAACAATATGACAGCTGAATGCGATCAGATGACTTGAACAGTGTGGGAGGAGGAACTGCAAGAAAAAAAAGTTGTGTGTTCGCTTACTGAAACCAGAAGGTTAAACTGCGATTTGTATTCCTCTGACGTTTGAACCAGCCACGTTCTCGAGCTTGTTGTGCCATATCAAAAAAATAATTAATGTGTTCGATTTTACAAAAGTAAGAAAGCGTAAATTTTCCAATAAGAATTCGATTATCTCGATATACTTACGGCCTAAAATTAAATTTGGTAGTTCTTGGTACTAAATTAACGTGTTGTTTTCTCATGTTTAAGATTTTTTTTGATACCTACTTTTTGAGCGGCTGGAGGAAGCTAAGACAAAACAGATACAAAAATAACAAAAAAAAAATAAATTAATAGTACCTAGGGTGAGTTCGGTGAAAATTGTTTTATTGAAAGATTAGTGTTTTACGTGATAAATCTACACAGGTCAAAATTCTACACCAGTTCTTGATTTTGGGCGGTCCCATATTGTCAGCGGAGCGCTGGGCCGCCGCCCCTTTTTTATTGGATCGTAATCAACATCCTATACGATCACTATTTTGCTGCTATTATCATTTCTCGGTAGACGGGGTTATTTTTGGACGCTCATTTCACGAAAACCAATTTCTGGCGAGCTGCCCTTTTTCAAGAAGGACTTTATTTTGAAGACGATAATTCGGGAACCACGTCTAATCCCCACGAGCGTCTTCACCTTATCCATAAGGGGCCTTCTGAAAACCTCCAGAGATATGCACCATTTTGGGAAGCTCTATTTGACTCCAGATCCGTAACGCTGGAACCCAGAGCAGTGAAGTCTAAAGGAAATAAAAATAAAATCAGTATTAAGCCCAGGGACTATATTATAAGCATATACAAATTATACGAGGACAAAAAAAAAGAAGAAAAAGATACGTAAAGTGGAGATAGCCAGTTAGCCGTATCAACCTATATATATATGTATATACCAGCTAGAACGGGAATCCCAGGACCGATGTGTTCTGGTAAAACATACAGGATTTAAGTTGCCACATCTGTTATATGGTTATAATTTGTCTCTCGGCGTTGAAGTTTTTGTTTAAAGTTATTACATTTTCGTATTAAATTATATTATTAGATTTTTTTGATTAGATTTTCCCCTCTTAAGTCTTTTAGAAACAATTACTTTGGGTCCAGATAAAATTATTATTTGTGGTGATTAAAATAGCAACTTGCTAACAACAAATTTTCTCATTGAAGCACTTCAGACATTCAACTTATTTCCCGTTAATTCTAGTCTTGCTACTAATTTTACTAGACAATCCAGCACATTGCTCGACGTTTTCTTACTTGATGATGCTAGTGATGCTTTACTATATGAGCAATTGTCTGCGGGAGGTTTTTCTAAACACGATCTGATTTATCTGACTTTCAACTTTAAGGTGGAGTGGTCCTCAGTGAAGTATGAGTACAGAGACTTCCGAAACATTGATTATTTAAGACTACAACAATGCACTCGGAGCTTAGAATGGGAACAAATTTACAGAATGCCTTGATCCAATGATCAGAATGAATTCTTAAATAATCAAATATTAGGTTTGTTTAATAATTTTGTTTCTTTAAAATACAAAGCTTTGAATTTAGGAGATCGCGACTGGTTTACCAACGACATTCGAACTCTTTTACTTCAACGAGACCACGCATATAAGATCTGGAAACGCTTTAGATTGGAAATTCACCATCAGGTTTTCTGGAGCCGTCGAAACCTTGTAGTGAAGAAAATAAGAGCTGCTTAAGCTAACTTATACAAGAAAAAGCTTAGTCCCACAAACGGTCGAACACTATGGAATAACTTGAAGGCTTTAGGTATAGGGAGACAACCCACGATACAAGAAAAAGTTGATATCAACTCAATCAACCAAAATTTTATCTCTTTACCTCTTCCTACCCTACCAAGGTTATCTGAGATCTCAAAGAACAGCCGCTATCGATGCTTACCGCCATTGTTTGAGTTTTCTCGTGTTGAAAGTACTGACATAGTGCAAGGCCTGTTATCAATTAAATCCAATGCTGTAGGTATTGATGGAGTTCACCCAAAATTTCTAAAGATTATTTTACCGATTGTCTTACCTACTCTCACTCATGTATTTAATACTATCATTATGACGGGTTTATATCCAAACCAGTGGAAATTCGCGAAAGTACTTCCTATCCCTAAAAGTGGTAGTAACAGTGAGTTTAGACCTATCTCAGTGCTTCCATTTCTATCTAAGGTTTTCGAAAGAATAATCCAAAAACAATTAAATGTTCAATTAATTTCTCGAAAAATCCTGTCAAATAATCAATTTGGCTTCCGTCAGAAGCAATGCTGCACCACTGCTGTTACAAACATTGTTGAAGACGTAAGACGAGCTATTGATGATGATCAAGTTACCTTTATGGTTCTACTTGACTTTTCCAAAGCGTTTGATACCGTTGATTATGGCAATTTATGGCAGTGACTCTTATTTCATCCTATCTCCGTGACCGAAAGCAATGTGTGAGTGTTGGCAATCAAACATCTTGCTTTCTGCCAATTTAAAGAGGTGTACCCCAAGGCTCGATTTTAGGACCTTTACTTTACTCATTATATATAAACGAACTATTTACCTGACATAGTGACTAGATCATCGATTCAAATGTACACCGACGATGTTGAACTCCATAAAAGTTGTGCTCTAGGCCTGATCGAGGACTGCGCATACATGATTAACAAAGACCTCGAAGAGATTTCGAACTGGTCAATACGTAATGGTATCCATCTCAATCCCTTGAAATCCAAATGCCTTATAATAGCTAAGAATGCCTTAAGCTTAGATTATTTTCCTAACCTATATCTAAATGACTTACCACTCACCTATGTACCAAACGCACGTAATCTTGGCATGCTTTTCAACAACAGATTATCCTGGGATACACACATCAACGCCAATGTTGGAAAAATGTATGGTGTTTTACGTAAGCTCTGGCCTACCCAATGTTATACCCCTTTAAAAACACGTTTATTATTGGCTAAGACGCTTGTTTTACCTATACTTACATATGATTGTGAAATATTCTGTAACTGTGATTCAATAAGCAGGCGAAGATAAAATGTTGCTTTCAACAACGTAGTGCGTTATATTTTTGGGCTACGCAGATTCGACCACGTTTCTAGTTACTCGGTCCAGGTTTACAAATTATCCTTTGGTCAGTTTATGCGCTTTCGTACTCTCGTTTTGCTGTTCAATGTTATTCAATTGCAACAACCCTGTAGTTTATTTAATAGGATACAGTTTGCTTCCTCAAATAGAACTCATCAACTCGTTCTGCCGCGTTACTTCTGTTTAGCTTCGGAAAGACAATTCTTTATTAACGCTTTACCTAGGCGCATTAGGGGGGTGAGGAAACAAAATCAGTTTCGCAGGAAGTTGCAACTATTTCTTCAAAGCTAAATAAAATAAATTTTCGCTTTCTTTTCTTGCTTTCTTTTTTCTTATCTGTTTTTTATCTATCTCTTATATCTCTTCCTTCTGATTTGATATTTATCTATTATTCTTAAACAAAATATAATAATAACACAATGTATCAATCAGATTCAATTGTCAAATGTCAAACGAGTAACACGTGTGATTTTAAGCTGCGGCAATTTTTCTCGTATTAAATTTATTAATTGTCTCCAAATATTTAAACTCATTTTTAAACAATTAAATTCAACACCTTAATCATTCTTTAAGTGAATTGAATAGAATTTCTTTTCGTTAAATTGCTAAAATGTCGGTAACAATAGATGACATAGCAAAAAACATACAAAAACTAGATATGAAATTCGATAGTAAAATGATCGGCCTTAAAAAAGATGTGCTTGATTTTAAAACATTAATAAATAGTGACTTAACTAAACTCACAACAAAAGTCGACAACTTTATCAGTGACATTAAAAGTGAATTGAGTAAGATTACATTTGTGACTCAAAACTTTTAAATGAAAAAATCTATAAGCTTGAAAATGAAATTCGTAAATGTGATCTCCTTTTAACTGGAATCCCAGAAACTCCCAACGAAAACCTAAGGGAAATATTCCAAAAAATTTGTGCCTTCACTAAACACCAGGTTCTTTCATTTGACATTTTTCGACTCAAACATAACCAAAAAAAGCGCGCAATGATAGTCGATCAAAGCAATAGAGCACCCATCTCACATTATAAAAGAACATCTCCCAAAGAATACACACCACCAATTCTAGTCAAATTCACTTTACCATAAGAAAGGGTTTTTTTTTTTTGCTGCTGCTGCTGTCAAGCTGGATAAAATTGGCTTTGTCTCTAAAAGAGCCATCGGAGCTTTTGAACACCTCTCAACATATTCCCTTCAAATACGAAAAGCTGCAATGAAATTATAGCATGCCAATATCTTACATTCTGTTCAGTCATTTAATGGGATCATCATGGTGAAGATAAAACCGACAGACAATTTTATAAAAATAACTTCCATAGAAGATCTAACCAAATTGCAGTCAGCTTCAAACACAGATAACAACAATAACAGCAACAATCAACCATAAACAACCGTGTCGTATGTATGATCAAAATTTCTCTTTTTCTTTCATTTTGTTTATAATATTTTTTTCTTTTTTTTATAATATTATTCTTTTTAAAAATAAATCTTATTTTTGTAATGTATTGTAACTTTAATTTAAATAAGTTTTATTTCCAGGAGATGAATTTTTTTGTCTATTGTTTCTGCCTTTGGATGGTCTTAGAGGTACTTAATTTCCCTTATAATTTACCTTATGAGCAGTCACACTAGTGGATTTTCTTTTGGCAAATCTGATAAGAAAATGGGTCTATCAAAAGTAATGCTAAATATTTTATCGTCACGTTCTGAGGGCTTGAAAGTTTGCCACGTAAATGTATGTAGCCTTTTATCTAAAATTGATGAATCGAGGATTCTTTTTTGTTCTAAAACAAATGATGTTATCTGTATATCAGAAACTTGGTTTGACGGGAGCATGAATGATAATATGATTTTAATTGATGGTTATCGAATTTTTAGTGTTGGTCGTGCTT
Source organism: Leucozona laternaria (assembly GCA_932273885.2). Taxonomy (NCBI): domain Eukaryota; kingdom Metazoa; phylum Arthropoda; class Insecta; order Diptera; family Syrphidae; genus Leucozona; species Leucozona laternaria. The sequence goes on along the minus strand of OW026366.1, from coordinate 130,312,153 downwards.
ATGGTGTTGTCATATATATTCTTGAGGGTATTCCGGCAAGATGTTTAGATTTTCTTAACCTTTTCGATATTCAATGTTTACTTATTGAAATTAATTTACCATAAGAAAAATTATTAATAAATGGAATATATAGACATCCTAGTAGATTTCCTCACGATCAATTTGAAGCATTTATATCTAAACATAGTGCCTGCTATGAAAATATTATTTTAAACATTGATATGAGTGCCACCAACAGTTCCTCAATAAATTTGCAAAATTTGTTAGACTCTCAATGTATGAATATTGTTAGTTACCTTCCAACAAGAATAACTAATCATAGTGCTACTTGTCTTGATTTGTTTGTAGTCTCTTGTCCAGCCAAAGTTTTGTTTTTTAACCAACTAAATGGTGTAGCTGATCATGACTTGATCTTTCTAATATACGATGTATAAGTTGAGTCCAGAACTACCGAAAGCACTTATTTTTTTCGTGATTTCAAAAATGTAAATGTGGATGAACTTTTGAATGAAATCTCTAACATAAATATGGTCCCGTTAAGGTATTCTACATCAGTCAATTTTAAGGTAGATTTCTTAAGCCTTCCTTCCTTCCTCTGAGGAGAAACAAAACAAACAGAAGTTGTCCTTGGCTGACGATTAACATCCAAAACCTTTTATGTGAACGAAATTTTTTGTATGATGTATTTAAAAATACTAGATCTGATCGTGATTGGGAGAGATATAAACTTTGTAGAAATCTTACGGTGAAAGCAATACGTGTTGCTATAAGAGAAATGTATTTCAATTTATAAGATGCCTCTAAGAACTCTACGCGTATAATTTGGAATAACTTGAAAAAGATTGGTGCAACTAATAAATCTAAACCTGTGTGTAATGTTGATCTTGCTTTTGCCAATAGCATTAATGCCTATTTTGCCTCTCCAAGCACAACTACTCCGTCAGCCAACCCACATCGACCTTTGAACTTGAATGGGTCATTTTACTTCAATTCTGTTTCCATTGAAGATTGCTTTTCTGCACTGTTTTCAATAAAATATAATGCATTGGCTCTTGATGAACTTTCCCCAAAATTTGTACGCCTGATTCTCCCAAGTATTATGCAGATCATATGTAATATTTACAATGACTGTCTTATTAGGTCAATATTTCCAAATGCGTGGAAGCTCGCCAAAGTTATTCCACTGCCTAAGAAAGGTTCTAGTCAAGATTTATCTAATTTTCGTCCGATTAGCATTTTGCCTTTTCTTTCTAAGGGATTGGAAAAGCTTATGTTGAATCAGTTAACTGTTTATCTTGAATCCTTCAACTTATTATCTCCGCTTCAATCTGGTTTCCGAAAGAAACATAGCTGCGTTCCTGCAGTTTTAAAGGTTACCGATGACATTCATTCATTTTTCAAATGCATTTGGTTCAGCTGACCATAATATTATGCTTAATAAATTGTATTTGAAATTCGATTTTTCTACAAGTGCGGTTAAAATGATTAAAAGTTTCCTATCCGATCGCCAACAAGCTGTCTCAATTGGTTCCATATTATCAAATACAGTGGAATTAAACCTAGGAATCCCACAAGCGTCATTGTTAGGCCCAATCTTATTCAGCATGTTCATTAACGACGTTATTGATGTAGTTAAATTGTGATGTACCTTGGGTTCTAAGGCTGAGGTATACTCGTCGGGTCCAGGGTGTAACTAAAGGAGGTACACAAAAAACTTTAGTGGAAAGGTCTTTTCTTTATTGAGACTCCTATATTAATATTAATTCATTAAGTCTTAAATTATAAAGTTAAATAATAGGTTCTTTTCTGATGACTCCTCGTCGCTCGGCTCGGTTCCTGTTGAATAACGGCTTTGCAGGTTTCTCCTTGTACGTCTTCAATCTAGATTTCTCTGGTTCGTCTACTATGGTTTATCGATGGTCTTTAACCGGTTTACCGACGGCTTTTGACCGCCTTATCAACGGCTTTTAACCGGCTTATCAACGGCTTTTAACCGGCTTATCAACGGCTTTTAACCGGCTTTTCAACGGCTTTTAACCGGCTTATCAATGGCTTTTAACCGGCTTATCAACGGCTTTTAACCGGCTTATCAACGGCTATTAACCGGCTTATCAACGGCTATTAACCGGTTTATCAACGGCTGTTAACCGGTTTATCAACGGCTATTAACCGGCTTATCAACGGCTTTTAACCGGCTTATCAACGGCTATTAACCGGTTTATCAACGGCTGTTAACCGGCTTATCAACGGCTTTTAACCGGCTTATCGACGGCTTTTAACCGGCTTATCAACGGCTTTTAACCGGCTTATCAATGGCTATTAACCGGTTTATCAACGGCTGTTAACCGGCTTATCAACGGCTATTAACCGGCTTATCAACGGCTATTAACCGGTTTATCAACGGCTGTTAACCGGCTTATCAACGGCTTTTAACCGGCTTATCGACGGCTTTTAACCGACTTATCAACGGCTTTTAACCGGCTTATCAACGGCTATTAACCGGTTTATCAACGGCTGTTAACCGGCTTATCAACGGCTATTAACCGGCTTATCAACGGCTATTAACCGGTTTATCAACGGCTGTTAACCTGCTTATCAACGGCTATTAACCGGTTTATCAACGGCTGTTAACCGGCTTTTAACCGGCTTATCAACGGCTTTTAACCGGCTTATCAACCGGCTTATAACCGGTTTAAGTTATATGTTTTTACTTAATCGAGACCCCTTACCTCTGGTGGGGGGAAGTCTTCGAAAAAGTAATTTAACACAACTTGCTTATTCTACTTAAACTACTGAACCTTTACTAGGCTCTATTACGGGCTTATAACTAAAAGTTGAACTGTATTAAGCTATCGTTTGTGTGTTGCATGGCTTCCTCTCGTTACCTATTTGGTTAAAAGCAAATGTCAACTATAACCATATAAAGTTTAATATTTCATACAACTTCTCCATTCCTTTCCTTGCCCGTCACTCCCCTACCTTTGCTCTATGCAATTAGGAGTACCTCTATTCATGTCATTACATGAGGGGTTTGCGGGTTACAGGGGAAAGCATTATTAAATGCTAACCAAACCATCATCTGGTACTGCATTGGTTTGGTTAGTTTTCACCACCTTTAATCTATCACAATTCACCATCGATGTGCTTTGATCGTTACCTTTTCGTGGTCCTCTGCTTGGTTCGTACGACTTGTTAAGCTCTTCTTGATCGGAATTCACCACACCTATTCATGTTGTTGTTGTGAGTCTGTTTCATAATGTGTATGCGTTGTGCTGTTGGTTGTTCTTTATTTCCCCACAGCTACTAGTAGTGTTGTTTGTGATAAGATGGTTATGGTATATAATGCTTTATCTTTGCTAGTCGGTGTCGGGCTTCCTTGGCATCGACACCTGCTTATTGGTTGCGGACGGTTTATTGCCCGATTTGGGTGTGTGCAAAATATGCCTGAATTAACAGTGGTGGCTGTCAGTGGCTCGGTTATGAAATTATTTATTAATTGCATAATTATATGTAGATAGTTATTATAGGTTGTTGATGTTGTTTAGGTGGAAATATGTAATGCTTCATTACATCCCACCCCTTCTTCGGAGACGAGAACCTTCTCGTCTTTATTTCCTTTCGTAGGTTTAATTGTATATCTAGTTTATCTCTATACCTTCGGGAAATGCTTACCCCTTTTTGCTACGGTGGCTGCCGTAATTAAAACTTAATAAATGTGTTTGTTTTTTTTTCTTTGTTTCATTTATTTATGGCTTTTTTTTCTTTTTTTTGTTTTATTCATGTTTATTTTTGTTAATTCGTGTTTCATATTGTTTCTAATTCATATTGTTCTATTTATTGGTTTTTAATTCACGTTTTTTTTTTTTTGTTTTTTTTTTTTTATTTAATTCTTGCTGTTTGTTGAGTTTTTTTTAGTTTGCTGTAATCTTCACTTGGGTGTAATTGGTCGGAATGTGACGTGTCTTCTTCGATTTGTTGCTGCTGCTGCTACTGTGACCGTGGGCGTTTGGTGCTCCAGAGCAGTTTCCCTTTCAGTGGGACGGGTTTAATGCTGGGTGTCGTTGTACCCCATATGCATTCGGGTTCGTGTTGCGGGGGGTTTGATCAATACCCCCGGATTAACAATGAGACATATTTTGGGACTGAAATATTCATGCATTGCTCTCAGGTGTGCCTTCTGCAATCTCTTAAACACTTCTTGGAGGTGTACGAGATGCTCATCGAAGGTTTTGCTGTTAGTTATAATATCGTCGAGGTAGGCAAATGCGTACGGGTCCATGTCTGGTCCTAAAACGGAATCCAGCATTCTCTGAAAGGTCGCAGCTGACGAATTCAGTCCGCACGGTAATACTTTCCATTGATATAATCCGTGTCCTGGGACTGTAAAAGCGGTGGCGGGTCTTGATTCTTGATCTAATGGTATTTGCCAATAACCTTGTTTTAACTGAATTGTTGATATGTAGTTGGCTTGCTTGAGTTTGTCGAGGATCGCAAAGATTTGCGGGAGTGCGTACGCATCCATTATCGATAGTTCGTTTAGCTGCCGATAGTCTACGCATGCTCTCCAAGTCCCATTCTTCTTTATAACTAACACTATCGGTGAGCTATATGGGCTGTTGGATGGTTCAATCTTTCCGTCTCGCAGTAGTTCGTTTACTACTTCATCTATAATCTTCTGCATGGCTGGGTTACGTGGGTAGTATCTTTGTCTAAAAGGTTGATTAGTTTTCAAACTGATATGGTGCACGGCGGCGTTCGTGGTGCTAGGGAGTTTGCTCGAACTTCGGGAGTTCCCGTTCGAGTAGTTCGGTCAGGTGTTTTTGTTGTTCAGGCGACAAGGGTGTCCCTTCTAGTGCACATAGCTGATCTTGTTTTTCTTTTGTCGGAGGTGGTTTATCAAGGATTAGTTCTTTCCCATCTAATTTTATGGAGCAGTTCATTTTTCGGAGTGCGTCCATGCCTATGATTGCTTCTTGTGGCAACTGTTTTAAGTATGTTACTTCACCTTGTATTGACTGGTTCCCTATCTGTAGGATGACGGTGTAGTGCTCGCGGCTAATTATCTGGCTATCATTGGCTAAACGTACGGTATGCCGTTGGTATCTTACCGGGGTTTTGAGCCTTCGTAGTAAATCTCTGGTTTTAGTATTAATGAATGATTGAGTTGCTCCCGTATCTAATAAGGCGTTTATCGTTTGGTGATTCAGTTTGATTGACAAGAAACATCGCGGGTCGGTCCATATTTCGGCTGCGTCATTTTGTTCGTCGTTTTGTTCTACCTTTGTGTTTATACTCGTTTGTTCGTTTGTATTCGAATGTGTAGGGTTTTCGCACTGTGTGGAGTTATTATCTTGCTTTTCTTGCGGGCTTTGGGTTGTTTCGAAGTTGGGGCTGACCTTTTGGTCAACGTCTACTATTTCTACTAATTCGGTTGTTGACAGAGTGGTGATTGCTGAAACCTGACGTGGCTGACAGGGGCAGTCTTTGGTTAACCTTCCGTCTTCGCCACAGAACGAGCAGAATAACCGAAAGGGTCGCCTACAGTTTGCCTTCGAGTGTCCCCTCTGCTTACAGTTCCAGCAGTGAGTCATGCGATCGTATCGTTCTGGTGGTGGGGTATGTCGGTAGTCGCTATCTTCTTGTCTTTGCGGCTGTTGGACTCTGGGTGTCGACCTAAAGTTAGCTGATGTAGAATTTCGGTTTTCGTTTTGTATGCATTCATACTCTGTTGCCAGATTTATTAGTTCCTCCAAGCTCCGGAAGTCTCGGCGGCGGATATATAAGTGGTATTCGGGTCGAAGGCGATCGTAAATTCTATCGACGTTGTCCTCCATGCGCATCGATGGGTGTTGGTGGATAAGGTATTGAGTCGCTCTAATGAAGTCTCTAGCCCTTTCGTGTGGACCTTGCCTTCTTTTCGATATTTCATCTTCTAGTTTATTTACAAATCGAGGAGGGAGGAAATATCCTAAAAAGGCGTGGTAAAATTCGGACCAAGTTCTAAATTTATCCCGATTGATACGATACCATTCCAATGCGGGGCCTTTAAAAATTTCGGGGAAGGTGCGCAGCATTTCGTGGTTTTAGATTCTATAGCATTCGGTGAGTTCTTCAATGCGTTTGATAAACTCGAGTGCATTTACTGAGGAGTCGAATCTAAGTCCCCATTTCCTTACTACGTTCATAACTTCTGCCTCTCGGCTAAGTGTAAATTTACCTGAGGGTAGGCCTGCTGGTAGATAAGAAGTCGTATCTGTTGCTCCTCGACCTTGCTCCGGTCGTGGAGGTACAGTTGAGCATGCTGGCGCGCAAGTTTCCTGGTTTTGAATGTCGGGGGCGGGGTGGTACCATTCTCGATAAGCTGGGTCTCTGGTCATTTTATCGTATTCCGCTATGGCCAAGTATACAGAGGAGGGGTACGCTGGAGTGGTCTTTGGGTATGTAATCTTATTCTTTAAAATTGCAGACCCCTGGGCTTGGCTGGTAGGTACTGGATAGTAATGATTCGTGTACGTAGTCGCTGGCTGGGGTGATTTTCCAACTTCGGTTGGACCAACCTCTTGCGCCGTGCCTCCAGGGTTTATGCCTGTGGGAATAGTGAGTTCCTCCCGATATTCTCTTTCGTTCGTGCATTTCTCCATTTCCTCGCAAAGATTTTGGGTTGATTTCCGTATCCTTGATTCTTTGATATAGACACTGAATCGTGCCCTTAGTGTCGCTACGGTGCCTTCGGTACTGAGTTTACAGCGGGACATGAGCTCTACAAGCTCTTGCTTTTTAAGGAGGTACATGCTGCCTAAACTGGCGGAGACGTCGAAACTTTCTTCAGATTCCGACATTTTCCTATCTGTCCTTTCGATTTCGGGCTAGAGTTTCTGTTTTGGTTGGGATCTGTATCGATCTAAAATTTCGGTATGGTTCGGTTAAGATTGGCTTATCAATCTTCAGGATTCGGTTCGGTTAGGATTGGCTTTTCAATCTTCAGGTTTTCGGTTCGGTTAAGATTGGTTTTTCAATCTTCGGGTTTCGGTTCGGTTAAGATTGGCTTTTCAATCTTCAGGATTCGGTTCGGTTAAGATTGGCTTTTCAATCTTCAGGTTTTCGGTTCGGTTAAGATTGGCTTTTTAATCTTCAGGTTTTCGGTTCGGTTAAGATTGGCTTTTTCAATCTTCAGGATTCGGTTCGGTTAAGTTAAGATTGGCTTTCAATCTTCAGGTTTTCGGTTCGGTTAAGATTGGCTTCTCAATCTTCAGGATTCGGTTCGGTTAAGATTGGCTTTTCAATCTTCAGGTTTTCGGTTCGGTTAAGATTGGCTTTTCAATCTTCAGGTTTTTGGTTTGGTTAAGATTGGCTTCTCAATCTTCAGGATTCGGTTCGGTTAAGATTGGCTTTTCAATCTTCAGGTTTTCGGTTCGGTTAAGATTGGCTTTTTCAATCTTCAGGATTCGGTTTAAGTTAAGATTGGCTTTCAATCTTCAGGTTTTCGGTTCGGTTAAGATTGGCTTCTCAATCTTCAGGATTTGGTTCAGTTAAGATTGGCTTTCAATCTTCAGGTTTTCGGTTCGGTTAAGATTGGCTTCTCAATCTTCAGGATTCGGTTCGGCTAAGATTGGCTTTTCAATCTTCAGGATTCGGTTCGGTTAAGATTGGCTTTTCAATCTTCAGGTTTTTTGGTTCGGTTAGGAGTTTAACTCTTCTGGAATGGACCTTAAAAAGTCCCTGCTCGGGCGCCAATTTGTGATGTACCTTGGGTTCTAAGGCTGAGGTATACTCGTCGGGTCCAAAGTTTAACTTAAGGAGGTACACAAAAAACTTTAGTGGAAAGGTCTTTTCTTTATTGAGACTCCTATATTTATATTAATTCATTAAGTCTTAAATTATAAAGTTAAATAATAGGTTCTTTTCTGATTACTCCTCGTCGCTCGGCTCGGTTCCTGTTGAATAACGGCTTTGCAGGTTTCTCCTTGTACGTCTTCAATCTAGATTTCTCTGGTTCGTCTACTATGGTTTATCGATGGTCTTTAACCGGTTTACCGACGGATTTTGACCGCCTTATCAACGGCTTTTAACCGGCTTATCAACGGCTTTTAACCGGCTTATCAACGGCTTTTAACCGGCTTTTCAACGGCTTTTAACCGGCTTATCAACGGCTTTTAACCGGCTTATCAACGGCTCTTAACCGGCTTATCAACGGCTATTAACCGGCTTATCAACGGCTATTAACCGGTTTATCAACGGCTGTTAACCGGTTTATCAGCGGCTATTATCCGGCTTATCAACGGCTTTTAACCGGCTTATCAACGGCTACTAACCGGTTTATCAACGGCTGTTAACCGGCTTATCAACGGCTTTTAACCGGCTTATCGACGGCTTTTAACCGGCTTATCAACGGCTTTTAACCAGCTTATCAACGGCTATTAACCGGTTTATCAACGGCTGTTAACCGGCTTATCAACGGCTATTAACCGGCTTATCAACGGCTATTAACCGGTTTATCAACGGCTGTTAACCGGCTTATCAACGGCTTTTAACCGGCTTATCGACGGCTTTTAACCGGCTTATCAACGGCTTTTAACCGGCTTATCAACGGCTATTAACCGGTTTATCAACGGCTGTTAACCGGCTTATCAACGGCTATTAACCAGCTTATCAACGGCTATTAACCGGTTTATCAACGGCTGTTAACCGGCTTATCAACGGCTATTAACCGGTTTATCAACGGCTGTTAACCGGCTTATCAACGGCTTTTAACCGGCTTATCAACGGCTTTTAACCGGCTTATCAATGGCTATTAACCGGTTTATCAACGGCTTTTAACCGGTTTATCAACGGCTTTTAACCGGTTTAAGTTATATGTTTTTACTTAATCGAGACCCCTTACCTCTGGTGGGGGGAAGTCTTCGAAAAAGTAATTTAACACAACTTGCTTATTCTACTTAAACTACTGAACCTTTACTAGGCTCTATTACGGGCTTATAACTAAAAGTTGAACTGTATTAAGCTATCGTTTGTGTGTTGCATGGCTTCCTCTCGTTACCTATTTGGTTAAAAGCAAATGTCAACTATAACCATATAAAGTTTAATATTTCATACAACTTCTCCATTCCTTTCCTTGCCCGTCACTCCCCTACCTTTGCTCTATGCAATTAGGAGTACCTCTTTTCATGTCATTACATGAGGGGTTTGCGGGTTACAGGGGAAAGCATTATTAAATGCTAACCAAACCATCATCTGGTACTGCATTGGTTTGGTTAGTTTTCACCACCTTTAATCTATCACAATTCACCATCGATGTGCTTTGATCGTTACCTTTTCGTGGTCCTCTGCTTGGTTCGTACGACTTGTTAAGCTCTTCTTGATCGGAATTCACCACACCTATTCATGTTGTTGTTGTGAGTCTGTTTCATAATGTGTATGCGTTGTGCTGTTGGTTGTTCTTTATTTCCCCACAGCTACTAGTAGTGTTGTTTGTGATAAGATGGTTATGGTAATGTATAATGCTTTATCTTTGCTAGTCGGTGTCGGGCTTCCTTGGCATCGACACCTGCTTATTGGTTGCGGACGGTTTATTGCCCGATTTGGGTGTGTGCAAAATATGCCTGAATTAACAGTGGTGGCTGTCAGTGGCTCGGTTATGAAATTATTTATTAATTGCATAATTATATGTAGATAGTTATTATAGGTTGTTGATGTTGTTTAGGTGGAAATATGTAATGCTTCATTACAAAATATAGTTCATGTCATCTTTATGCGGAGGACCTTCAAATTTATTTATCATTCAAATTGGGACTACTTGAAGATGGTGTTTTCAGTATCAACGATGATTTAAGAAGTATTTATCAATGGACTTTGCAAAACAACTTAACGTTTAACCCTGGTAAATCTCAAAGTATAATTATTTATGAAACAAATCTGGATGATTCCTATTTTCCCAAAATGTACCTTAATAATACCATTCTTCCTTATAAGCCCTCCGTAATGAGCTTATGCCCAGTTGCACCAAAATGCACTAAAAGCAGTTTTTGCTAAAAGGCTATTTAAATCTATCGGAATGATAAATTAATCTAGTTTGCACCAATGTCTTTGACAGATTTTTTAGGTAAAATGAAGTTTGCCAACCATCCCTGCATTTTCCCCTATGCTTTTAGAACTGAACGAAAAAGTTGCATTATAGCAAGTGAGATAGCAATAGTAGAGTAATGTCAATAACTCGAACCCTACCGTTACTTATTTTCAATAGAGGTCTTCCAAGATTTGTCTTTGTCTTTTGTCATTCTAATTTGACATCTAAAAACAACAACAAAAAAAGTCCCTGGTTGGAAAATATTTACATGCTCTTGGCAGTGTTAAAAATCCGGTCATTTCATTATTTTTTGTATATGGAACTGAAAACTTAAATTTGCGATCGAATTACGTATTAATTAGTGTTTAAACATTTTAGTGAACATTTTTTCAAGTGTTTGATACAAAAAAAACTAATTTTATTACATTTTAATCACTATTATTACACAGACGACTTTTTTGGCTCGCCTTCGTGGCTTCGGCATTTGGTTTTGTTTTCCAACCAGGGAGTGCTGTCAGACTTGTTTTTTTTTTTTTTTTTTTTAATTTCACACTGACACTTCTGACATTTGGTGGCAGAGATCCATTGGCAATTGTTTTGTCTGAGTGACTATTGAGATTTCTTTTATAACTTTTAAAATAAAATAAAATGAACAACATTCAAGACGTCAAGAAAAAAAGAGAAAGAGGAAGAAACTTTGTTGAAGAAGAACAAAATGCATTAGTTGATATTGCCGTAACTTTTCGAAAAATAATAGAAAACAAGGCAACGGATGGAGTGACGCTTGCTGAAAAAACGAAGCCTGGACAAAAATAGCGTCGCGATTTAATAGCTCCATGGCAGGACTGGTGAAAGAACTCCGCAGCAGTTGAGCCAGTTGTACGAAAGCCTAAAATGCAGTACTAAAAAGCAATTATCGAATAATAAAGTAAGTTCTATTCAGATCAAGATAAAGTTTTTGATTAAACAATTATTTATTTTAAGGTTGATTTGTACAAAACAGGAGGTGGACCTTCATCATATAAGCTAAGCTGTCTTCAGGAGAAAATTGCTTCAATTGGTAGCCTTTAGTTCGTTCCTATGGTAAACAAGTATGACTCAAACTCTCAATCAATCGCCTCTCAGGAGTTTGAATAATTTACTATAGAAACGCTTGAAGTGCCACTTATTTCTGAGCCATCCGAAACTTCGCCAATACCACTTTCCGCAGAGCCATCAGCAAGTGAACATCTGGACACAACTCCTCAATCCGAGATAGTTGAACTATCTTCTGAAAACAAGATTGCAAAAAATTTCATTCAACGTGCTCGCACAAATAAAGCGCAATTAAAAAATAAAAAAAAGCCACCAGAAAATAACATTTTATTCCTGTTAAAAGAAACAAAAATCAAAAAAGAACTGGAAATTTTTGAAGTAGAGCTTCAAATAAAGAAAATTGAGCTCGAAATAAAAAAAGCGCAACGAGAAGCATTAGACATAATGCATAGTTTAAAGTTTTTGTTTGCTCCTTAAATGAGCATGACTTAAGTTAAAATAAAATGTTACGTTACTGTCCTTATTAATAAAATGTTTTATTTTTGTATAAAAAGACAGATTACCTACTTAGCTATAAAGAGGTGAGTATAATTGACACAATATTCTGTATTTGCTGAATTCGGCAAAAAGTTTTAGTTCCTCTCCATTCCTTCTGAACACCACTGCTGAAAGTGTTGACAGTTCAGGGTATTTCAATTTTCTTCTCATGGTTCCAATACATGTTAACTTAATTGCTGTGCTCTTCGAGAGCAGACGTTCTCCATCAAGACCGATATTCAATATAGGTATTTGGATTTGACTACAATATAATTTAGTATTGTTTTGGTGGTACAAGGTATTTGAGGCCGTTCTTGAAATTGCAGGAGGAATTGTTTTGTATTGTGAGGCATCAGATTTATTCCAATATAAAAATAGACCTAAGAAATTAGATAAAAGAAAAGCAATCTATTACTTGCTTTATAGGGCAAGTATTGGTTTCGTGTAGAAAAAATGCTTGTAATCAAAACTTATAGTACCTATAGTTTACCTTCGGCTGAACTCCATATTTGAAAGAGCATTAGTTTTTGAATCTCTTGGAAGCGAAGAAGTACTTCATCGAAAACTCTGATGAGTTTTCCCGTAATGAATTTAAAAACTCTTACCTGGACATGAGACAAAAATAAATTGAATATAAAAGTAGATTGGCTCAGTTTTTTACTTAGCGATCAGTTGAAAGGGCAGCAAACTTTCGTCCATCTTTTGAAACTGCCAAACCTGTAATCCGGGTCTTGTTTTTGGAGAATTCATAGAGACCTGAAAAGAAGAAAAAAATAGATTTGAATCCCTACAAAAATCGAAAGTTCTTTTCGTTAACCCCTGCCAAGTAAATTCGTGTGTATTATGGTCT